>JAOXYM010000003.1:15419521-15434031 GCA_028567055.1 Leptatherina wallacei | reverse complement strand
TATATATTGCAGTTTAATCTGTCAGCAATTTTTTTCAATCTTGATTCAGTAAGCTATATCCACCTTTAAGAAGTGATTTTTCATATTTGATTAATGAATTGTTGTCAAATAAGGTGGCCAAAGAGGAGTAAGGTTGATTGAAAAAACATACACTCTTAAATAAATATTTTCATGCAGTTCATTTGGATCTTCATTCTCTGTCACAAGTATAGTCAATAGTCAATGTCACACGATTCAGCTCATCATGAGGTTTCTAGGACACCTAAAACAGGGTTGTGGTGCAGGAAAGGTTGAGAAACACCACCTTGGAGCTTCTCATGTGTCTTCTATGACATCAGCTTGTCAAAGTGGGGATGTCTTGACTCCTGCGTGACTCATGTAGACAGTTGGAGACATGTTAGGACACTGTAAATGGGGAATGTGAAATCCCACCTAGTGGTTCACTCTTCCTAACTGCCTGTGGAGTCAACTGGCTGTGCCAGATATTTAACTACTCAAGATCCAAACATAGAAAGGGATTAAATGTCTTTGCATCAAACTGTTAAGGTGATGCACATGTTAAGCCACTATAAATGTTTTTCACCATTTTATTCTCATTCTCTTCTTCTAATTCCACGCACAAGGTGGGAATTAAACTTGCAACAAAAAATCTTGAGTAGTTTTTTTTTTTTTTTTTTGTTCCCATGTTGAATGATTTTTGTCTTATTTGAAAACTTGAAAAAATAATTAGCATTTTCCTATCCATAACCCACTTAAAGAAACTGGATATGTCAGCTGCAACTAGCAGTGGATGGCAGTGACAAAAACCTGTTAGTGTTGGGCAGTTTTAATTTTCTACTTAGTTACTCTTCCAAATATGAGAAAAGCAAAAAAGCTGAAAAAGCTTTGTCTTAAGTTTATAGGCATGAGGCTTTTCACATCGGCCTTTAAAGTTTTAAGGCATAAAGAGGAAACTGATGAATATATAATTTAAAAAAAGGTTATGTGTATATCATCATCCAGCAGAAAAACATATTCAGTCTTTCATGTGTCACGACTCCTCCACGCTGATTTGTTAGTCATTGAAAACCAGTTGTGAAGGTCAGAGCTCTTTGTGAAATGTGACACACTGTTGAGTAAGTAAATGTTAACCTAGGCTGATCTCAGGACGTCCATTTAGATTTTTGTTTAAAAAGACTTGAAGATTGTAATATATTTTCTATTTTATTTGATAAATTCTTGTACTGCAGCACAAAGAAATAATATTTTCAGAATGCATCATGATAGTGACAGTATGTCTTCAGCCTGAAGCAGCAGCTTGCACTGATGCCAATGTAAGTTTACCAAGAACAGTTTCATGGTAAACTTTATAGAAAGTAATATTACTAAATATATCAACATTTTGTGTATATATCTTGATGTAGTTGATTTCTACAATAAATAATTCAACATTTTTACAACCTATAGAGCTATCCTAAACCTTTAATAGAAATCTTGTAAGAATTTTTGTGAGGAAGCTATTATTTTTATAAATTATTGCAGTTTGACTTACAATGTGTCTAATATAACTACTAGAACAAACAAGTCTGAACTGTTTATTGGTCCTCATGGTTTTTTTTTTCACCCAAACTATAGCTTTCTGTTTTGTCACACTTAAATGTTCTTGCAGTTGTCTTGACAATTGTCCAATTGTCATTCTGCATGATGGGTTCAACTACACCTTCCATTTAGAACTTTGTTGGTACTCTTAGTTACTTAAAAATACTGATATCTCCTGATTCCCCACAGAATAGAAAGAAATGGCTACTTACTTTCAGTTTTCCGTCAGCTACACTCAGCTAATCCTCCTTTTGCTTCTACTCTTCTCACTATGAAATTTTTCAAAAGTGACACGCCTTTTTGTTCGGTGATTAAAATTTGGAACGCTTAGAAACCCTTACATGGGTTGTTGGTAAAAACCCATATTACTGCGGTAAAGGGTGGAGGTTCTTCTTACGCATCTCTATGAAAGCGATCACTTTGCAGATGGTACTGGAAATACATTATGACCCTTCATTCAATCTGCTATAGGTTATATCAAGCCAACATTTTTCTATTATTACTGTTGAGAGTGAAATAAACCCTGTCAACAAACTTCCATTTGGATCAAGAATGAAACTGATGATCCCTAACATCATATCATTAACTACTTGCATTCGTGATGGGCTTAACTGTACTTAAGTGTTAAGTATATGATTTATAGATTAGCAATTCACATGTACTACAATTTCTACACATATATTAGGGCAGATACCCAACCAAAAACTGTTTACTGGCAGCTCCACAAGGTCTCCAGTTATCTGACCACTCAAGTATGGACTTTATTAGTCAATAAACATGAACATGAGACATTTTATAATGTAAGATAACCTCAGATTGATATTAATGCATCTGCTGTTTCAGTTAGCCTTCCTGTATATCAACAGAACTTCTCACAGCATGCCTATGGTATTTAGTGGGTCAATCTGGACCGGTTGTTGTATTATAAAAAGATGGTTAGGTTGTGGTTACTTGGACACAGTATACTGAGCAGTTTCCTTGGTTGATATTGTCAGAGGTTTAGATATGTATGGTATTTTCAGACAGTTTGAATAGTCACTCTAAGCTTGTTAGAAAGTAACACAGCTGTAATAAAAGCCTGATGACATGTGGGAAGATAAACACAAATGCCAACTTTGACCTGGCAAAGGTAATGAGGTAAGCATTCCTACACAATGTTGATAAACAATCAACTCAGGAGAAAGTCCAAAACTATCTTATAATGCACAACATAGTCATCTTGGCTTAGCTGTTTAGGTAACAGGTCACCTCTGGTTATTCTGCTTCCTGTCATGAAAGTCTGCTTGTTGTGGATGTTACATTGACTTCATTGACCTGGTCAGCTTGTAATGTTTACACAAAGACTGTTTTATAAATCTGTACATATCAGAGGGTTGTATGTGCAAAGTCTCCAAGAGCTTTCCCTTTAAAGATTGACAATCAATCTTAAAAGGACTACTTTAAGGTTACAGTAATGGATCTTCTAATAGACAGTTTATTGCAGGGCCCATGTGGATATATTTGGAAATGTAATGAAAATGCGGACTTGGTTCATAGGTGTTTATTGCTGTACTGTGATTTCCATGATATGTCACGTACTATTGGAAACACATGCTGAACATGTGTTTCTATAAATCATGGTTGCAGAGTTTATGTCAGTGAAGAACACATGAGTTTATTAATAAAAATGTATCCTTAAAAAGATGAAAAAACACATCAGGTGGGCGAGTTTGAGTTTATTGCAGTCATTGGAAGAGTTTGAGAAATGGACAGTGTCACACATGCTGCAAACTTATTTATAATGATGGGTAAAAACTGTAAATCTGTTTAGTTTAAAATATGTTACAAGTATATTTTAGATATTATTTAATGAGTACATTGCAATCTGACATGTAGTCGACCAAAACAGTCCACCTCTGTACTCCAAGGGAAAGGTTGAAGGCTTCCAGGCATTTCAATCTGTAAGAAAAATAATTATTGTGAGGAGAAATCATTACCACAAACCATAAGTGAAAAAACAAATACCAGTGAAAGCTTACCTTCAACAATTAGTTTAGTGGAACACTCTGCTTCGCCTAATGAGCTAACAGCAACCACTTTATATGTGCCGCTGTCCTTTGGTCGGACTCTAAGAATATGCATGGAGCACACGCCAAAGGAGTTGGTGATGTAGTAATTACTATCTGAGTTGATGCAGACGTCATTCAGGTACCAGGACACAGTGGGCGTTGGGCATCCTCGCACAGCACAGGTCATGAAGACTTGGTAACCTTTAGGGTGGGTGTGGACTTTCAAAGGAACCAAGATGGATGGAGGCCTCTCAAAGCTAACCTCAGATGAACCAAGTCCACTTGAAGGTATTGGAACTTAGTGCAAAATATATAAAAAAGGAGCTCAAAGTCAGTATTCAAGGTCACATAATAATGATGTTGAAAAGATTCAAACAATACCCTTGTAAAACATCCATTTGTACTGTTTTAATTGTGTTTTTATAGGAATGCCATTTGGAACAATAGCGTTTGTAAAAAAGAAAATCTGAGTGCCTACGAATTCTCAAAATTATGTTCTCTGTATAGTTGTAAGATATTCATTAAATTGGCATTTTGAGTCACAGGATGTTGCTAAGACTTTGTTGCCTTTGGGATTGACAGGACCACAGTCTGTTATTTTACTGGCCTGGATCCATAATTCAGCTCTTGGCATCGAGATATGATCTTCTCAGAATGAAGAACATATCCAGATATTTCAGTGGTTATAACCATTAACTTCCTCCCCATCTCTGCTAAGGAACTTGTCATTGCCAAACAAACTGAGATGAACACTGCCCTCCAGTTGCACATGCACCCCCTGTGATGATGTTGCAGAAACCCATCCATTACATTGGTTGAGAGGGGGAAACAAGTAAATTAATTTCAACAAAAAACACTCAAAGGTAAATTCAAAAGGTTGACATGACTTCATTTCTTTCAAATGCTTCAAACAGCAAAGTAAGAAAGAAAGAAAACTCAATCTTATTGAAAATGTACTGCAAAATACCCACTGTAACCAAAGGATGGATGCTATTATGGACTGGAAAAATGCAAGACATTGGTTTTGTGTTTGTTATGCACTGAAGCAGAATTAAGTCAGCTATCTCATAATGTTTCGCTGTGCAGGTCACAGTCTGTGGACCTCAGAGTAGATGTTCTGGACACTGTAATACCAGTAGTTATACCAGTTGTTGACTTGGCTACACTACTGCAGTATCATCCTATCTTTTATTTTTCCTCAGTGGGAGACATGCAGCATTTAAACAAGTTAGACATAACTGATCATACCTGTTGGTTACAAATCTTTTAGTACACTGTGCAGTTTGAACAAATGTAATGGCATAAACATAACTAACCTACCTCTGTTGCTGCTGAAGCCCCATGTGGGTGACTCAGATGGATCTGAGAGACCCATATCATTCTTGGCATAGATTCGGAAATGGTATTGTACTCCAGGAAGGATGTTGTTGACTGTGTATGTGTTAGTGAAGAGGCGGTCTGCTATAGTCTTCCAGAGTCTCATTTTGGAGTCATTTTGGGAAACCACATAGTACATTCTGTCATCAAGTTCCTGGTCTGGAGAAGGAGCCCATGATACTACCAATTTATCATGGACTGTCTGCTCCAGCGCTACTGGACCCGGAGACTTGGGTTCATCTAGGAACAAACATGATACAAGAATTTAAAGTATGCTACAGAAAATTCTGTTGTTGAGCCTTTCTTTGTTCCCATTATAGTGTTGAACAGTTTCAGTAAATTTCTTTTTTAATGCATCTGCTTTTTATCAATTCTCATTACTGCATGTCACTTAGTAAAAATTAATTAATTGCCACAGGATTTGATTAAGCTGTCAATATGTGTACTCAGGGTATTTAACTTACTAAATATTTTTCCAATTGATATTGTCTTGTGTTTACACAATTGGATTCCCTTCCCAGAATAGTGCAATGCAGTCAATTAGTTCTTTATTTAAATCTGAGGAATTACAAAACTCATTTAGACAAAGTGTTAGCTCAGACCTTATCTACTGAACAAATGCTACTGTTGTTTCCGCAACGTTTTAACAGAGATCATAGGTGAAAGCCATGTTATTCATTCTTACCTGTGACTCTGACCTCAATATCGAATGAGGCCTCTCCCACAGAGTTTTTAGCTTTAATGGTGTAGATGGCTGAATCTGAGCGCTTTGATGAGGGAATAACGAGCTGAGACATTCCCTCTGTATTGATGACATTAATCCATGGGGATATTGGCTCATCATCCTTAAACCAAGTGATCTCAGGAGGAGGTTCAGCCTGGAGATATTGATATCAGATAAATGAGGCGAAGTGCAAGACAAGTTCGGTCTGTCTCTTAGTAATATGCTCACCTAAGAATGAGTGGAGACGTTTTGAATTGGAGGGTAAAATAAGAAATGCAGAAACATTTAATTTGATAGATTTTTATATAATGTACCATTAAAGACAGACTGTATAGAAACCTGATTTTTAAGTTAATTCATACCTCAAAGCAAATTTTGACACGTGCAGAATTTCCTGCTCTGACAACAATGAAATCCTCTGGGTTCTTGAAACAAGGTCTCACTGGATGGAAGACACACAGAAATTGTATTTATTTATTTCCAAACAAACACTGCTCTGTATGATGTTAAATAATTTATATTCATTAATAAAAGTCAACTTACTATTGGGATTCTTTGCACACACCATTGCAGATGGAGGACTTGGATCTCCTGATCCAGATTCATTAATTGCTGAAACCCTGAACTCATACTCTGCTCCCTCAGTAATATCTTTAACTGCATATTTCACATCTGCAAATTAGATTGACAAGAGATTTGAAAGGCTGTATTCATATTTTCATCCAATATAATGCAACATTTTTTCTTTTACAAACCTTTTATGGGGTCATTTAGCGCATTCAGGGTAATCCACTCATTTGTGTCCTTCTTACGTTTCTCCACTTGGTAACCAATGATTGGAACACCTCTGTCATCCTCCGGAGGGGTCCAGGTCAAGTTTATACAGGCTTTTGAGGCACTTACCACTTGTGGTGCTCCAGGTGGGCCAGATAGGACTAGTAAATGACAAATGACTAATCAATTAATTGAACTCAGAAATAATAAGTAATTAAAGAAATGGAGTAATTTAAGGGCATCAATATGTTGTAACTGCAGGATATTGCAGATATTTTCTCTTGGAGGTATAGCCGCTGTTATAGCAATAATAAAAGGTGGATTTTCTGCAGTGACTAAATTGAGCCAGAGATAAGTGATCAGAAGCAATCCCAAAACTCATCCAGAGGCATTTTCATTTATAACAACCTGTGAGAGATTAACATGGGATTTGCTGAGGAATGCTAAATGAGACTCCTTTTTTTTTCATACTCACTCATTATGCCTGCCATAATGCTATCAGCCGTCTCCAGGGAGTCGCTGATGCCCTGAGGATTTTCTGCGTAGATGCGGTAGTTGTATTTCTTCCCATGAGTCACATTCCTGTCTCTGAAGGTATTTTTTTCTGCTGAGACATCCCCAAGTTTTGTCCACAGAGTCTGTCCTTCCTGCTGTCGTTCTATAATGTAGTTGGTTACAGCAGAGCCGCCATCGTCTTTGGGTGGGTTCCATTTGATCTCAATCACTGATGAAGTGGTTTCAACAATCTCTACCGGACCCACTGGTGGCCCTGGCCGATCTGTTGGAAATACAGGCTGTTGAATTAAATGTGATGTTTACTGTGTGTGACCCTTAATACGGGAAAGGTTGTTTCTACACTGTTTGACACTATTTGACTGTTTGTGGATGTTGGTTAACAGATACTACAACTTCCATGTGTTTCCTTCCATCTCTCTTACATTTCTCATTATATTTCTATGTTTTCGTACCAAGAACAATAAGGCAAGATGTGGCCTCTACAGCACCAAATGGGTTTTTGAGTTGGATCTTTATTTCCCCTGCGTCTGTCCGCAGGCAGTCTTTCAGCAGCAGCCGGCTGTGATTTGGCTCCCTCACAATCTTTACACCTCCTCCATCTTTGATCTCGATGCCATCCTTAAACCAGCTGACCACCAGAGACTCCTGAGGTGGAAAGGGCATCTTGAAAGCAGCGTTCTGGCCCACCCTTACTATCACGGGCTTGGAGAACTTGTGAAGGTCATCTTCATCAAATGCAGGTACATCTATGAGATACATACATCAATTAATAGAATCGTAGCTTCTTCTTTATTACATGGTATCCAAAAGCATGTCATTCATGCTACCTCCAACTGTGACTCTTCCTTGTGTACTCAGCTCCCCTGATACAAATCGGTAAACTCCAGAGTTGTCATTCCCGCAACTTTGAATTGTCAGGTTATGCGATGGTCCCTCTTTGTTTATTTTGATCCCACCACCAGAGTTTACCTAAGAGCCAAATCAAGAAACAAAATGATGTGAGAACTTATAGATTTTTACATTATTGAAGTTAAACAAAATGATTGATTGAAAAAACCCCAATAATAACCAGCTTCACATAACAATCACAGACCAAATGTAATAAAGGTATATCTGAATATTTTTTATCTAACTTTTGTAAAATTGTAAATGTACAATTTTAAACTTTAAATGCTTGGAGAGTATGTGTCAGTGGGTGGTCTGTCTTGTGTTTACAACAGGTTTGTGCCTTGCGGATATGGATATTGTGGGATTTTTCTGTCTGATTTGACCAGTAATTCAAAACCATTAAATATACCAACAATCTAATCTTTCTAATCTGCAAATATATCTTTGAGTGGGGCATTCGAGGATTTGCAGGGCAATTTCATAACAGAGACAGACAGAGTAGGATTATCCAGCCTCCCCATTTTTATTTCTTCCTGTGATATATACCCAGAACCTCCAAGCAAGAAGTCAAGATGGCGTGTTCTCATCAGGAAAAAAATTAGCTAATAATGGTTCTTTGTCTAATATGTAATATCCTCACAAGGAAATTTGAGTTCTTTTTGGCATTGTGCCCCCCCCACCCTCTTTTTCTTTCTTTAACTCCCATTTGTAATGCATCTTTACAACAGAAACTGACACTATATTGAGAGAGGGAAAAAAAAAGATGTTAATAATTTCTTTATACATGTTACATTTAACAAGCCTTAATGTGTCAAAAAAATAACAAAGTGGTTAAATTGATTTTTGACTGATCTTTTACCTGCCAGCTCACTGTAATGTTACTTTATTGTTTCCATTTGCAGTGTTTCTGGGCCAGTTCAATGACACAAGACAAGACTGTGGCTTGCAGAGTGATCAATACCAGCTATCTGCGACTAAACTGCTGACGAGAAGTAGAAGTATTTCAGAATATAAATTCTGGTCAAATGTTTTCATTTTTACATCAGATAGTGTGACTTGGGTTGGCTTTTCGTGCTAGTCTAAGCTCTCAGCATTGTTATCGCAAATAGGTATAAGATGCTTAAAGGGGTTATTGATTGCAATTTGTGTCCATAATGTTTTCATGGTGTACAGTGATCACAAAGAAGACAAACCCTGTAAAGGAGAAGTGGGAAATGGGTTGAGTGACTCATTTCATTGCCTAAATGCAGCTGTTATGAACAGAGGTATATAGGCAAGGCTGAGATGAGAGCTACAGTGTTCTAATAATGTAGCTTTTTATAACCAAAGCAAGTCAACACATTTAATTAGAACCTCAGAAAAATTGTGTCAACTTGTGAAAAAAGGGTTTAATATCCAATCGCAGCAAGTGATGAAGGCAAACAGATGTCTTGGCTGACAAACATAACTACACCACAACTTCCTTCTGCCCCTGACTTTTTTTTTCAAATCTTGTTTTAAAACTGGGACACACTCATGGCATCACAGTTTCACAAAACTGATTGACACAGTATTCCTATATGCAGCCATTTTCATTCAAATGGGGAAAAAGGAAATGGAAAATGTCTCAGTAAAGAACTCAGTAGATTAAAGTCTCATTATTACAGATGGTCTGGTGTGAGATTGTGTTGAATTTTACCCTTCAATATAGCTACTTATGGGCTTTACCTGCTCTTCATCTTTGAACCATGTGCCATCGCAGTCCATGTTCATCTTCACATTTAATTCAGCTGGCTTTCCACGGAGAGTGTAGATGTCAGAGAGTCCACTTGTAATACCCAGTTCTATACAGCAATAAAAATTTAGTTACTTTTCATTTTACATGAGTTTTTGTTTAGGTAGACATGTGTTCTGAATTATAATATTAATGAATAACACATATATTTGCCTTGTATTTCTGCTCAATGATATCCATTTTGCTAGAAGATAGTTAATGGTTTACATGAAGATCAAATCTACAGAATTTGCTTGTTTTTTTCTTCTGTTGTATAAAAATATGATGAACGGGAATAATTGTATGTCAAATCATAACCTAAAGTACTTCTACTGCACACAGGTTAGTAACGTGATATCAGATCGAGTTAAAAACTTATCAAGTTACAAAATTAGCATATTCCCAACAAAATTAGACACATTTACAAGCAGTAACCATTAGATGTTGACAGAAGATGCTCAGTGGACTCACAATACTCTTTAATAAGCCGCCATCCCATTTGCAGAGAGCATTAAGCATTGTTTTCCACATGCTGATTATTAACAAATTCTCAGATTACCATGGTAAGTTTTTAAAATCAAAATGTTACAGAGAAATATTTGAGTACTTTTTGAGTTTTATTAGACTTTAAATATCCGTGTTACACTTGTGCTTTTTCAACTGTAAATATCACTCATACCACCTTCAGTGTCTGCAACTGGCTGAAGGCTTTCATCAAATTTGGTTTCCTCGGGTGAATGGCCTGACAGCAGTAACAACAGTGAATAATTTAGATTTCCTTTAGCAAATTGCTTTCTCATTTTTATCTGCTCTACTGTATTTTGTCTTACCTTTTATTGTGTCTTCCTCCACTTCTATTGTTTCTTCTGTGTGAAAATTATAAACACACACACACACACAAAGACTGAAAGAGGGCCTAAAGGGGTAGAGAGTCTTGCCCTTCAGTCATGGGTTCAGGTCAACAGGTTTCTTTTTGGCTTAGGAAGGTTGCTAACCAAGTGAAATGACTTGGAATTATCTCAGTTGCAGCTCTTAGAAAAAGCTGTTTGAAATTTTTATTATTTAGGAAAGGGACATTTATTATCTCCTTTAGCATAGGAGACAATGGAAGATATTTTAAGAAAGGAAACAGTTTGATATGAAACTCGTAGCATCTGCATCTTTTAAACTGACAGTTTAAAAAGTTGTGTTTATTGTGATTTGTTTGGGGAAATGTGACAAAACAAAGGTTGAGTGAAAACAATATCTCTCACTTTTGGGTCTATTTTCTTTTATTGCCAACCATGGTAGGAACATATTTTAGTATTTATCTCATTATATATTCATATGATAAAAACCTCTGTTTGACAATCTCATAAGATTGCATTTGAAATAACTAAAGCACTTTTGGTAAAATATTTATAACATATTTAGTTTTAGCGCTGCCTACCAACATCACTTCTTAGTTTATTCCCTGGACTCCATCATTCACAACCTCTCCAACCTCCTGACGGAAACGTTTTGGTATTTTGTTTGCGATTACTCAGTGTTAGTTAAGTATTGCTTGTATGAATCATGATGTGGCCACAGCAAAATAACAATGGTCACCGGTTTAACAAAGAATCCAAAATTCACAATAACTGTGTTTCAGCATGTTTCTGATTAAAGTCAATGTCAAAGCTGGTCATATGGGTTTGTAAGTTGATTTTGACTTGATTTTGATGTTCTGTTTGGATAAAGTAACTTTCCTAAGGCTGTCAGAGTCTTGGTTATGGAGGTGACTCAAATTATGTTTTTAACTGTTATTGTTCTTGTAATTGCTTTAAAAAATTTGCTATTTTGAAGGTCAGTGTGATGAATTTTGAAGCTACATACTGGAGATGGAATATTTAGATTACAATCAATGTTATGCGTATCGTTTTTGTGGCCAATTGGGATATTATTATTTTTAAATTGCTGTTAAAGAAGAGTGCAACATACCATGTACCACCCCCATATAATTTTGGAAACATCGTATTGAGGGCAGTATAACAATCAGCAGGCAGAAAACTCAAATTGGAAAAAGTATCCATGCAAATGTTGCCGTTTACAATTTCTCATTTGCTAAAACACTTAAAGCATTAAGAGAACAGACAATCAGATCAGACAAAAGGATCATCTAATGGAGAGATTTCAGATAAGACAAGTTTCATATTCAAGCTTAAGACATAAATCACTGCTTATTTATTCAGTGAAGCAGAAAACAGCCAAAGCAACAACCATCCTAAATATTTTCACATGCTTTGAAAAGTGATCCATGTGATTTGCATAAAAGTAGCTTAAAATATGGAAATGAGCAGGCGTGGAGCTCAAAGTGTAAATCATATTCTTGGCAATCACTGACAGATACATCTAATCAAGCTTAAGAGCAATACACTGAACTGTTGACAATTGGAAGAATCAGCATTTTTTTTTAATTCCCATGCTGCAGTATTAAAATAATTGTTTACACAAGAAACTAATTTCCAGAAGTTCTTAAAGTAAATTTTTTAAGGTTCTTACCTGTGGTTTCCACAACTGGTGGATCTGAAGCCACTTCTGCTGGTTTGTTCAATTCTTCTGTCAGCCATTATGATAAATGATCAATGTTTAATGCCAACTCCACAGAATGTAATGTTTTCATCATCAGTGACTAATGAAATAACTAGCCACGTAAACATATATTCATGTTGGAATTTTTAGACTTGATTATCATGTTAGTACAATGTTGGACCTGTGTCCTTACTAAAGTCAATTTGGACTCAGTAATACTACATATGAATACAACACCCTGCCTCATGAACTTTGTGGTGGACTTTCTTACTTTGTTCAGGCATTTTTGTTGGTCCAGCTTTTACTGGAGCCTTGCTGGGTTCAGGTGCTGGAGGGGTCTCAGATGGAGGTGCAGCTTCCTGGGCAGCTTTAATCTGTTCTTTTCTTTCCTCTCTCACCTTTTCTAATTTTGCTTGTTGCTCTTCTGCAATTTTCTGCAAATCCACTCCAGATCCTCCTGCCCTCGTTGTTTTCCTTGCTGACTTTTTCCCCTTTTGCCCATCTTTATCGGCTAAATTCGGCGAGAGATGAGAAATTTATGGTGAGTATGTGAATATTATAATTTGAAAAGCAATAACAGATAAGAGGAAAGATGCATCTTTTTTGGTCTTTTTCAGTCTCTCTCTTATCATTAATGATATCATTTAAAGTTATCAGTAAGCTTCATGGTGAATATCTTACCTTCAACGACAAGCCATGCATTGCATGATTTAATCCCTGCGCAGGCTGAATAAATTCCTTTGTCTACAACCATACAATCTTTGACCACCAGACGGTGAATGAGTTTGTCTTCTGAAACCTCAATATCATATTTATCCCCTTGTTCAAGGGGCAAGTTCTTGCCAAACCACTGAATTTTTGAAAAGGGGTTTGATAAGACACACTCAAACACAGCATCTTCTCTCTCCTTGGCCTTCACTTCCTGAATTTTCACCAAGAAATCCACCATGGGGACTGAAAAGAAGGTAAACATTTTATTGCATTTAAAAGCACATCTGGATTAATTTAATCTGAGCTGTTGTTTAGTACATCAACTTTTGTTTTCTTTCTCTCTAGTAATTAGTTATTCCAGTTTGTTCAACAGTTTTAAAATGACTTACTTTTAAAGTCCGTTGAAAACATAGTGACATCCTCAACATCCACCTGGTACATTCCAGCATCCTCGGGCAAGAGGTCCTTGATACTGAAAACATACTTTCTTCCAATTTTATTAAGGCTGTGTTTCAGCTTGTCTCCCAACTCTTTGGTATAAGGGATCATTTCTCCATCCTGTCGAGGAAATGCAAACATGACTTCCTTTTGGGATGGTTGAAATTGTTTTTGAAGGATTATAGCTGAAGAAATGTCACTCATTCATTAAAGTGAAAAACTTTATAGCAAGACCTCATTCATATATTTTCAGACAAGGGCCATATGTATCATGGTTTGTTTTGCACATTTTATTAAAATAACAATGTCTCAAAGGTATGAGTTTAAAGAAGATGACCCCAAAGATGTCTATCTGGTCCCCTAAACCTATTCGAAAGACATAATGATACATCTAAGCAAGATTTGGCCAGATTACAGTTAAATAAATTAAGCTTTCTCAGGGTCCCTAGAAGACCTGCAGTGATTACACGAGTGATTGCTTACAGCAGTTAGGATTTTGTTTGACAACTTTACCTTATACAAGAATATAGAGCTGCTAGGATCATTGAGATCCATGTCAAGCTCAAAGGATGCAGTGCCATCTGAATTGACCCTAATAGGTTTCAGGTCAGACAGGCTTCGGACGAACTGGAAGGATAACAGAAGAGGAATAAGAGTGAAGAAGGGTGCAAATATATATCTATTCCAAATTCATTGCAAAGTCACAAGCTTTCATGCACATATTGCAGATCACAGACCGCTGCTTGTTCTTCCTCCCTCTCCTTTTTGATTTCATTGAGCTTCTTGAGCATCCAGCGAAAGTCAGTGACACCAAACTCTGCACAGATTTTCTCGTAGTCTTTCTTATCGGCACTAAGTAAGAGCTCCCAAAATTTAGGATCAATCTCGCCGTCTTTTTTTTCAGGTTGCCCAGATTTTGGTCGGATCTTGCTAGAAATTGGAATATTGAGTAGTCAGTAAAACAGTCTTGTAAATCTACAGATAGACATGGGACATGGTCAAAGTAGCTCAGGCTTACCTCTTCCTTTTTAGAATAGTCTTAAAATCCTCTTTAGTGGCTGCTTGTTTCTGGGCTTGGTCTTTTTTGTAACCAACTGGAAGTGGAACAGAGGATACTTACATTATTACTGATGTCGAGTAGCTGTACATACTA
>JAOXYM010000003.1:15387783-15403698 GCA_028567055.1 Leptatherina wallacei | reverse complement strand
ATTACTTTTGAGTATTAGTTGTAGTATAACATTTATTTAGAATATAATATATATATATATATATATATATATATATATATATATATATATATATATATATATATTTGTAATTATAATCTGTAGTTTTGTAATCATATAAATTAATGCTTCAAAGTTTGTGTCAAAATCTTGGTAATCTTGCAAGATCTAACCACAAATGTTATAGCTGTGGCCAAGAAATATAAGTTAACCTAACATGTTTAGGAAAATGTCTATGAACTTTGAAAGAACTTAGATGTTTTCAGTCAGTAGGATTACAGTCAGTTGTGAGTGGGCGCTGTTTTAATTGAAAGAAAAGTGATGTTGCTTTCTAAGTCTGGTCTTTTGTGGGACTGTAACATGGTGAGAATAAGGGAGATTATTGAGTACCCCAAAAAAGAACAATATAGCCTAATTGACATTTTTCATTATGGAGGAAAAGCTTACTAAATCATCTCTTAAAAATTTGTCCTCAACAAATTTACAGTTGGTCAGACTATGACAAAAGAAAAATATAGGACCATTAAGACCTGCTGCAGAAGTGGTTAGAGAAAAAAAATTACCCGTTAGCCATACAACTGTCTACGAGGTCATCAATAATCCTGTGTGATTGATAAGCAACTGAGGGTCTCTAAAAAATAGATTAATATTAATGCTAATGAGTTAACAGTGAACAGCAACAGAAAATTGTTTCGGACAGATGAGACTAAAGGAGAAATTCTAGGACTAATAAAAAGTGTTTTTTGAATAAAAGGAAGCACTGCAATCGTAAAGAAAAATGTTTTTGTAAACTGAATCTCAAGAAAAAATGGACCAGGCAACATGACAACAATTTGGAACAAAAGATGATGGTTTAGGAATAATAAATCTTTTTTTGATTTTATGCTATGTCAAAGTCTTGACTGTAATCTAGCAGGAATGCTGTGTAGGAACTATGTTTATATGAAAAAAAAGCTGAAGTTGCTTTAGTCAGACTAATGAACCAAAATTCCTGCAGGATGATTAATAAAACTGATCAGCAGTTTCTGAAAATGTTTAGTAGCAGGCATTGCTGCACAAAAGGATCACAATACATGTATTCAGATGTGGATGGATTTCTTTTAAATTACACACAAGGATTTTCTTCCTTTAAATGATTGTTATTTAAACTTGCCTTTCTTCCTGTTCACTTCCCAGACTGCTGACTCAGAGTATTCAGAAAGCCCCATGTCATTCTTGGCATAGATCCGAAACTTATACTGCCTTCCTGGCATGATGTTTATGGCAGTGAACTTGTTATTGAAGAGATGGTCAGCCACAGTGTGCCAAGTGCGTTTAACTGAATCACGCTTGGCGACCATGTAGTGCAGCCTGTCATCTTTCTTCTCATCTGGGGATGGAGTCCATGAAACTGTCACTGTTCCTGGCACATTCTCCTCCAGCTCCACAGGGCCTGGAGGCTTGGGGTCATCTAAACACAGGAAGAAAACCATTTAGTATCTTGATGTCTTTATCTATGTTGATTATAGAGGGAAGGTTTTTGTTTGGACATTGGCACAATTTCTGCAATTCAGCTACAGACAAATTGTGTTAAGTTTGTGCGATATTGCTACAAAAAAATGCATTAAACCACAATCCAAACAGCTTTTGGTAAACAATCTACCTTTAACTTGATGAGTTTATTGACTTCATGGATAAGTCAACATTTTCACTGTACCTGTGACTCTTATCTCAACACTGGAGGTATCCTGACCAACAAGGTTCTTGACAATGATGGTGTACACCCCTGTGTCATGGCGCTCTGCTGAGGGGATCATTAACTGTGATGAAGCATCTGTGTTGCTCACCGTCACATTTTTGGCTACAGGTAAGCCATCTTTTAGCCAAGTGATTGTTGGTATTGGTGAAGCCTGTTGACATCAGGAGAGTTACGATGAGGTTCTTTTTTTTTCATTTTTTTTTTTATCAAGTAGCAGAAAAAAATCTGATCTGATTCTTTATGTATAGGATTGGGTAGAAGACTCAATGGTACTTTGGCACAGTAAGCATTTATCCACCAAGAAACACATATTTTAGTGCCTGTGCTGTTAGTTGAAAGGTTTTCCCTCTGGTTCCCTGAATTGGATTTATTTGTCTGTGCAAAAAAACTTGCACAGACAACAGGTAGTCTTAGCTGCTAGCCTTTGACTCAAGTGTTTAGATTTTTTTACTCTTTTTTTATTTGTATTTTTAAGTTATTTGAAAATTTAATGTAAGATTTATATTATTTTATTTTAAGCAGATAAAGCTTACAAAGAATAAGCTGGTTTTTAATGTTATCAAATGTTATTTCAAGCATAACTTAAGGCACAATTTAAACAATGTCACCATTTTAAAAGAATCCTGTTAGCATTGATAATGAGGGGAAAAAACACTGAGGACACACAGCCTTATTAATATATGACACTGGATTTTGCAGCTTGGCATTTTATTGCTTAAAATGTTTTTTTTAAGAGCATTGTACTCAACCTGGAAGTTGAAGTTAATACGAGTCGCGTTCCCAGCTCTCATTACCACAAAGTTCTTCATCTTTTTATCAGTGAACTGAGGTCTCACTGTGGTGATGAGAGAAGAGTGTTAGAGAAAGATGAAAAAAAAGAAGAAGATTTCTCAAAATTTCTAGTGACTCACCTGGAGGAGGCATTGCAATGATGTAGTTGTCTAACTCTTGAGGCTCACTATCTCCACCCTCATTGGTGGCTACAACTCTAACCCAGTACATGGCCATAGACTTCAGACCCACAATAGTGAAGGAGGTTATTATGCAAGGTGTGGAGTTACAGCGACCCCATTCAGGGTTTTCTGCAGGTCTGAGCTCCACAAAATATCCTTTGGCTTCATCTTGGACACCTTCCTCCTCAATGGGTTTCGTCCAACCAAGTGATAAGGTGGTATAGGTGGAGTCTGTCACCTTCAAGTCAATAACTTTACCAGGAGGTTCTGAAAAATAAATAACATTGACATTATACATTGATTAAAAGTAACTAAGAACAGAAATATCAAAGTTGAACTTTTATAGAATTTTACACACTTTTTGGATCTCTTGCAATTACAAATTCAGAAGGTGTACTTGGCTCTCCAGCACCGGACATGTTTATAGCTGAAACTCGAAACTCATACTCTATACCTTCAACTACATCCTTCACTCCAAACTCTTTTCCTGTTGGCATGATAAACAGAGTTAATAGTTGGAAATATAAACAGACAGTCTGAACTCTTGAAGTACACGTCTCTTTAAAACATCTCTTTTGTTCAAACAATAAACAAAGCTACTGATTAGAAAAACACTGGAATGTCCTAACCTTTAACAGGCTCATTAGGTGGGTTTACCATGCCCCACAGATTACTGCCTTTCTTGCGTTTCTCCACATTGTATCCTAAAATATTTGTTCCTCCAGTATTAGAAGGTGGAGTCCAGGCGAGGTTGATGCAGTCTTTGAAAGCACTGATGATTTTTGGCGTAGATGGAGGTCCAGGGTACGCTATAAAGGACAATCGAATTTAAAAAGTCCTCATAATATGAAACCTTTCTCAGCTTAATGTTTGGGACTTCTAAGAAGACTTACCCTTTGTCCCTGCTTGGATGTCATCAGTCTCCATCATTTCACTGATGCCTTGATCTGTCTCAGCCCTGATGTGGTAGCAGTATTTTCTGCCATGATCCACATCAGTGTCCCGGTATTTAGGCTCTGGGCCAATCTTTCCCAGCTTCTTCCAGCTGTTGCGTCCAATTTGCTGGCGCTCCAGAATGTAGTCTAATATAAGTGAACCTCCATTGTCTTTGGGAGGTCTCCACTTGAAATCAATGCAAGAGGCTGAAGCTTCAACAATTTCCACAGGGCCAAGTGGTACTGTTGGTTTGTCTGTAGTAAAATGAAAAAACAAACAAACAAAAACACTGTAATCATCCTAATTCTTATCTTTTTTTTTTTATGAATTACAAAAATGCAGTCTTTAAAGCACAGGGAACTAACCATACCAAGAATAATAAGCTGAGATATGGCCTCAATTGTTCCACATTCATTTTTAATCTTAATTTTTATTTCTCCACTGGTTCTGCGTTGGCACTTGGTTAGCAGCAGGCGGCTGTGTGTGGAGGACTTCTCAATCTTGATATGTGTGTCCTCCATCAGCTCTTCACCCTCATTGTACCACTGGATTTTCATGGGTTCACGGCCAATAAATGGCAGCTTGAATGTTGCATCTTTTCCATTTTTGATTATAATTGGTTTCTTGAACTCAGCAAGGTCATCAGGGTTGATTCTTGGGGGATCTAGGCAGGAAACAAAAACAAAAAAACTTCCTATATTGAATGGCTGAGCTATTAGCAATATTGTGAGGGACTTTTTCAGTTTGGCTGCCCTTTAGTTTTGCTTGAGTTGGCAAATCAAATCTCATTACATCACCTTCTACACTTAACACAGCCTCAGTTTTACGTCCGTCAGCTTCACATCTGAACTTCCCAGCATCTTCTTCTTTACAGTTTTTAATAATTAGTTTACGATTAACCCCATCTTTAAATATAAGTATATCGTCAGTAGCCGTTATCTGAAAGGCATAAACACACACATAAAAACATCTCAAAATCCTAAAAGATTAAAGTTGAAACTGTTATTATTAGAACTTATATGTCCTTCACCTCTTTTCCATCTTTATACCAAACTGCATCACAGTCCTCACTGCTGAGCTTGCAGACCAGTTCTGCATCAGTACCAATTATAGCAGCAACATCCGACAGTCCGCTGGTGAAGTAAACCCCTGGGTCTAAAAGAAGTAAAACCTTATGAGTGATTGGGAATGTTCAATGTACACAGAAGTATTCATAATTAAATCACTGTGTTTTAGACCTTACCAATAACAGCATCGGGAACAAGCGGTCCTGTTCTCACTCTCTTTCTTTTCTCTTGTACTGGCTCCTCCTCTTCAGCACCAGCATCTTCTTCCTTTCCAGGTACAGGTTCTCCTGTTGCAGATACTTCTCCCTCCTCCTCTTCTACATCTTCCTCTTCCTCCTCTGCAGCAGTGGGTTCTGTTTTTTCTTCACCTGATGCTGCTTCTGTTTTTGGCTTTGCTTTAGCCTTTTTCTTTGGTTTGACTTTGGCGTTTTCAGCCTCTGCTGCTGCGGCCGCTGCTGCTGCTGCTGCAGCCGCTGCTGCAGCCGCTGCCGCATCCTCAGCTGCTTTTGCCTTTGCCTTTGCAATCAAGTCTTCTCTCTCTATTTGTAGTTTTGCCTGCTGCTCCTGAGCAATCTTGAGAAGGTCTTCTCCACCACCACCTGCTCTAGTTGTCTTTCGGACTTTCTTCTTTCCAGCTGTGCTTGGATCTTTGTCAACTAATACAGAATACACAATGATAGGAAAGCTAGTATTATTTTTTCATTTAAAGTTAATTTTTGCAACTGGACCATATTTTTTTACATGTCAATTCTTAATAGGCCAGAAAGTACTTGCAGTCAGATTTACATTGAGTGAGAACAATTCCGCTAGTAGCCAATAAATAACTGTCTCTCATATGCAGATGATAATCTGAGATTTTAATTTGCAAGTGAAAACTCTGTTTGCCTGCTGTTCTCACTCAGTATCAGTCCAACATCAATCATTTTTGTTTCCATCAATGATTTACCCTCAAAAACAGATGATACTGTCCAAGTTGAGAAATCTGAATTTACCTTTAATAATGTTTGAACTAATTTATATGGACACAATTTAGAATGATAAAACTGTACCTTCCACAATGAGCCAGGCATTGCAGGACTTAAGTCCAGCTGTAGCTGCATAAATTCCTTTGTCCAATGGCAGGCAGTCCTTCACCACCAAGGTATGAATCAGCATGTCTTCTGAGACAATAATGTCATATTTGTCTCCTTGCTCCAGTGGGACATTCTTCCCCACCCAATTGATCTTTTTCATTGGTTGTGAGAGCACACACTCAAACACAGCATCTTCTCTTTCCTCTGCTGTCACGTCGTGAATCTTAACCAAAAACTCAGCACTGGAAACTAGAGAAAGCATTCAAATGACAGTTTAGTACATGATCCAGTATCTCCCTTCACAGGAAAAGTTGTGCAGGACTAGGCTTTATGAATTGTTGACCAAATGGTATGGTGTATAAGTAGAGTGCTGTCGTGCCTCTTACGTTTTAACTCAGTTGAAAAGATCTTAACTCCATCAACTTCCAGTTGGTAGAATCCTGCATCGTCGGGATCAATACCATTTATGCTAAACATAAACTTCTTTCCCACTTGCTTCAATCCGTGTTTTACCTCTGTGTCAGCTTCAAAAGGAATCATTATTCCGTCCTGTTCAAACATAGGTAACAGTTAAAGTTAAAATAATGCACATGTTAGTAGATTATATATCCCTAGCAGTGATATATAATCTGCTAAGAAAATAAGTTGATCTGAAAAGTAAAACAACTTACCTTGAATAGAAAAATTTTGCTTGTTGGGTCTTTGAGCGACATCTCAAATTCAAACCCTGCACCACCCTCGGGTTTAAGTTCAATGGGCTTTAGGCAAGTGAATTTTTCAATAACCTACAATGAATTAAATCAGAAGATTAGATAGTCTAAGTATATTATTTTTGTAAAATAAATTACTGTGTATCGTAGATGTTAGGCTGTGTCGTAGCTCTGCAGATTCAAATGAAACTGAAACAAACCTTCTCTTGTTCCTGCTCCCTCTCTATCTTCTTCTCATTTAGTTTCTTCAGCATCCAACGGAAATCAGTGATGCCATATCGTGCACAGATGCTTTCGTAATCTTTCTTGTCTGCACTCAGCAGCAGCTCCCAAAATTTATCATCGATTTCCAGCTTGGTTTCTTCTTTCGGCTCGAGGTCCGCCCTCCAAAAACAAATGGAATGCCATAAAGTATCTCACAGAACAAAATTAAATGGATAAAGTAAGTAAATATGAATTTGTGTAATGTAAAAAAATACTGCATCATCATGAGCTGTATTTAGTAATTGTCTTTTCACTTACGTGCTTTTTAATTTCATTTTGAAATCTTCAGGTAACTCCCGTACAGCTAAAACACAACCAGCCTCATCGTTACCATGGTCTACTGAATAATCGGTTAATTTTTATGCAACAAATGTTGGTTGTTTACCTGTTCGTGATTGTTGCATGGCTTTGCTCTTCTTGAAGCCAACTACGTGGAGAAAATCAGAGTGAAGTTGGAATTAATCATTATAGTTTTGTTTGAGTAGATGTACGATGAAATAAAGTGAAATATCCCACCTTCAATGATATTGAGAGCAGCTGTTACGACAGCTTTTCCATACTCGTTTCTGGCAAAACACTTGTAGGTGTCGGCTTGATCAACAGTTACATCAGGCATCTATCAATCAATACATAATAGTCTGTTTTTTACTCAACCACATTTTATTGATCAGGCAGTCTTATTTAGATTTGATGTTATGTTTAGCAATTAATAACAGATTGTAAATTATTTTTACCTGTAGTTGATGTTCACCAGAACTTGAGTCGAATAGTATTTTGTACCTCTCTTCATTGATTTCCCCATTATTTCTCACCCAGGTCACAGCTGGTGTTGGATTACCAGTAATTATTGCTTTGAAGATGGCCAGTTTTCCTACAGAAACAGCAACAAAAATATAAAGCTGTGTTATCTTTGAGGAAATCACTACCAAACTAAATGGAATTGTGATTAGAGGGCTTTGTTACCTTCTTGTATAGTGAGAGCGATGGGTTTCCGAGTGAAATCTGGGGTGGTCATACCTTCAGGCAATTCTTCCACATACTGGGTGATCATAACTCCAGGAACCCTCGACCGCTTTTTAATTTTCACTGCCATTAATAGATGCCGTTAGAGATTATGTCATCTTCAGAAAGTTTCCAAAAAGTTGTTATCTGTAACATACTTTTAAAGGCAATCTTTGTTGCGACTTACCCTGTCCAGGAGCAGTTGGCTGCTCATCCTTAGCTTTAGGAATCTTAAACATCTTGACAGCAGTTTCTCTGTTTATGCAAACATATCACAATGCTTTTAAAACACCAAATTGTTAAGTTCTTTGTCAAATCACTTCACTATTAAGCATGTTGTGAAGTTGCTCATTTTCTGGACCACTTTTGGTGCCCATTAGAATTCCCATCTGTCATACAAGAAATGTATGTTTTACAGATGGTCTGAATCTGTGTTGGGTGTCACTTGTCATTGTTGAAACTGGAGGTTTAAAACAGTAGGGATGCATTTCCAGGAACTCCTGATAAAGACATTCATTTCTGTACTGCTTAATCCAATTCAGGGTTCTGGGGAAGCTGGAGCCTATCCCAGCAATTAGCAGGCGAGATGCAGGGTACACCCTGGAAAGGTCGCCAGTCTATCGCACCTGATAAAGACGTTAAATATGTAATGGCAGATATTTTTGTCAGACTCTGACAACAAAAATTTAGATTAATTGAATGATCACTTATACTGTGAAAAGTTAGTCTTACATAACTAATATATTGTTTTAGTGATTTTATCATTTAATTTGTATTTTGAGTGAAATAAAATCTGTGTATGAAATGTGTTCAAAGAGTTACCATCACCATGTCAGAGACAGTAAATTACATGAAATGTAAATCTATGCCATGATTCCTGCCATGACGTAGGATGTGTTGTATGCAGCTGACTGCAGATATAACACTGGTCATATCTGTATTTGTAATTAGGTTCTTCTATTTCTTGAGCTCTTGAGTTTACTGAGCAAATATGTGATAAGGAAACAGTGATGTATGTGTGATAAAATCTTTGTTTTTCTTTAGTTTTATCATTATATCAGACTTGTTCTGAAACTAATGAATTACTACGATTGCTACTACTCCTAGTACTACACATGTTTATCATCAACTCCCAAAAAAGATCTTTCAATTCTACAAAACACATTAATCAGATACATTTTAATTACTAAACACTCAACATGCTCTATAATGAGTCATCATAATACAACATAATACAGAAAATGTGAGATAAAACCTGATTTAACAAGTACTCCTTCACTTTTCTTGTGATGTAAACAACTTAACCTTTTGTTTTGTAAAAAGCCTTTTAAACTAATCTAATTCAAATAAATCATAAATATCCTCGTCAGTCAATGAAGTACCTGCATATTTTACAGTTTCGTAGATGTGTTGAGCTGCTGTCAAGCTAAATTTGTCTGAGAGAAAATAGCTTTGCCAGGCATGTTATGGGTGTACTGATTTATGTATGCCAGGTCTGTGTCTTGAATTTCTGAGCTACCGCTAATAACACAGCATGGACTTTTACTTTTTTTTGTGTGTGTGCCATAAAATGCTTTATATTAATGTTGCAAAGCTTATTGACCCCTATTAGGAAGATTTTTGAAGGGATTTCTCTATGAAGATATGAATTAGTGTTTGAATGTGAATTGTTGTTAAAATTTGTTCCGTTTCCACAGCCATTTCAGCAATGTGACATTAGTTACAAACTGTATCATATTCTGCTGCAAATTGTATGATTATTCTGTTGTTGGACTAGGAATATTCTCATCTCCCCATGAATATATAAACACAAAAATAACTATGTATCCATAGTAAAAATAAAACTGTTGTGGTTCAGTTTTATTTTTACTTCATTATAGACTGAGGAAGTATCCAAAGAATTTGTAATTGTAATTAATTTTAACATAAATTTTGATTTCAGGTAACTAATTGGACTCTACATCTATTAAAAGTTAATTTGCAAAACCATGCAAAGTACTATCAAACATCCTGAGCACTAAGGTTGTAAAACAAAAAAATTCAAGCACATGCTATAAAGTACAAATCTTGTCTTGTATTTGTGAAATCTACTTACTATTTTTCAAGTAAACTGCTATGCACTGCTGTCTCTTGCCAGTCAGGTTTCAGCTGATTCTTGAGTGTGGGCTCTTCGTTTTAAGAGGCCATAAAGACTTTCAAAGACACTCAGAGCAACCTTACCCACTGCAGCTCTTGCGGATAGGTTTACTGACATACCCCCTACCCCTAAAGTGCTTTAGGTTCTTGAAAAGGGGACACCCAAAGAAACGCAGCAGTAAAGCTCCCTAATCCCACCCTCACACTGCAATTACAGTTTTAGGACTGCAGCAAGATGCTTTTGGCTGCTCTTTTGAGAAAATCTTGTAAGTAGTGCCACCTGAGTTGCTTTGGCATTCACTTAATTGCACATGTAGGTAGCTTAACATTAACCCCAGTATTTAAAGAGGTAAGTCTATTTTTTTCTCCTTCTTTTTAAGAATTTTCTTTTTTTGCTGCAAAGCCATTTTTGCTTGGTATTTTGGATGCCAAAATTTGAGAACCATAGTTCAATTACAGAAAAACTATTCCAAAAACAGAAATCCACTTTGGGTGTCTGATAACCCCCCCCCCCAAAAAAAAAAAAACCCAAAACAAGCTCAATCTTCCTGTAATATCAGAATCCTAATGAACCACTGATATTTTATTAATGTCTTTTTAGACTGAGGTTGAAACTGAGAAGTGTCAGCCTGTACTTCTCAGTCACACTTTTGCTCAGGGTGCAACTGTCGACCCTTTCTTGCTGGGTGACACTGAACATGGAATGATGGCTGACCCCTCAAAAAACTTACTCAGTTGTAATACAAGAAGACTGGGCATAAATTATTCACATAAACTTTCAGAAAGTTGTTCAAGTAGCTTGAATTTTGATACTTGTTTGCTAAATCAATGCTTGACCCAGGACTTGTGCATGTACTTTTCAATGGCGCATTTTCTTATGAATCTGTTTGCATATAACTATTTTATAGTATGTTCAGCTTAAAGGGAAAAAAGTCACATCAGAATGCAGTGTAAAATATTTATTTAAACCAAACCTGCACACATCTGGTAATTTGAGTTGAAGGGATGAGTGCAAACCTTATGGAACAAGGAAGGCCTCCAGATAGAGCAAGAATCCAACATGTTGAAGTATGGATCATTTATGCATTAAGAAATGATGAATAACAACATGCACACACCCAATGTAACATCAAATATCAACTTAAAATAACAATTTTTAGCAAACAGGGACATTCTAAAACAGTCTGTGTTCTTTGCACTTCATCTAAGTTTGGCTTCTTTAATGAGTTATCCTACTAAGATGCCTTGCCAACTGTCCATAGCATTTTTTAAGGGAGGGGACAAAGCTTGTCATCATTTGGGAGCTGCCTAACAGCCTGGGGAGCTCAGACTGAATTTTGCTCAGGCTGAATTTAAATGTAAATGAATTAATAAATGGTTATTTTTGTTTGCAGATGCCCAGCCTCTGCACCAAGATAATCTGTGTGGCAGTTCCAGCATAATCTTGCTAACAGATGAACAGGCAGACAAAAGGCACCAAAAACAAAACTGCCTCAGCAGTTGTATTAGGAGTTATGATCCAAACGATTATTAAATGAAAAAAAAAGAACTGAAAGACAAAAGCAAAAGGTTGCATCAGCTTTACATCAGCTTTTTGCACATTGAAGTAACCATGTGCACCAATTAGTGGCATCTAGTGGTCAAATTGATGGCAGCCAGCTTGTATGCAGTCCACACAGAGTCAGCTTTGGCATCACTCTGAGGATCTTCATTTTCATCAGCAAGTTCCTTTTGGGAAAATCCACACTAGAGTTTATCCATGATTTTTTCCTTTGGTTCTCCTGATTGGCTTCCTCCTCTTCATTATTTCACCTCTGTTGATGAGGGTGATCCACATTATGTTGCCTGCTTTTGCATAATTCAGTAAGTATGATTTTTCATTTTTCAAACTTCTCACAAAAAATGCATCCACAACATCTAAATTCCCCACTTTCTTCTACATTGCCTTTCACAATATTCTTCTGTGTGCTAGGTAACTGGTGGATTGTTCTCCAGTGCAAATTGATATAAATTATACATCCTAGGTTAATGAGATTAAAATGATCTAATTAGCAGCTCAGTACAAATTGAAAACTAGTAATGTAATTTAAAATTATAGCCACATGATACCAACACAATGCAAATATTCTTTTGTTTTTACATAATTGTATGAAAAATAAAATTTGCAATGCACTGTTTCAAGCTTCTATTTGTACTGATGGTACACAATTAAAATCAGAAAAATTGTGTGTTGATATTTCACCTTGTAGAAACATTTGTTAACCTAAGGTTTCTTTGAAAATTTAGCTCTTTGTAGGGTTTGTGAATTAACTGTTCAGCATCCTAAATAGACAGTTTCACCTCCAAATATCAGGGGTTTTCCTCATTTTAAAAGACACTTTATGCAAATTACCAATATTTTGGCTTATGCTACCACGTTCTGCATGTTAATTCAATCTGTAAAGAAAGACAAAGACAGTTAATAGATTTCTCAGATCATCACTGTATGATACAAGCCTGTGCAAAAAACACCTACCTCTGACTGTGAGTTTAGTGGAACACTCTGCCCTTCCCAAAGTGTTTTCTGCAACAACTTTGTATTCTCCGGTGTCTTTAGCTCCAACCCTCAATATTAGCATAGAACAGACTCCACAGGTGTTGGAGACGAAGTAGTTAGTGTTGGTGTTTAGACTGATGTTGTTGCGGAGCCATGTCACATGAGGTGTTGGATCTCCTTTTACAGCACAACTCATGTAGCATTCGTACCCTTGAGGAGCGGTGTGCATTTTCAGAGGAACAAGGAATTTGGGGGGACACTGTAGATCACAGGCCTTTGACTCCGGCATTTTCACAGTAAACTTTTCTGTAAGAAGGTAGATGAGCAGTTGACCAAGTTAGAATTGTCAGAATCTTTATACATTGGCCTGATGGTGGTACACGGGTAATAGTTGAGAAAATGCAATACATTCTAGTTGTACTCAATCCTTAAGTTCTTCATAATCATACTGGTAAGCAACATAAACAATAACTGTATTTTCAAGTATCAAATTCTCAAGGATCATTTTTATAAGGACTACCCTCACTAATGGTCACAAGCTGTGGTTATTGACTGAAGTTTGTTAGTGACTGAGTTTCCTCAGAGTGGTTTCTTCCTTACAGATAGGATGAGAAGCTAGTGTTCTCGGATTGGCTCAGAGTAGAACTGTTGCTCCTCCACACTGAGAGGAGCCAGATGAGGAGGCTTGGGCATTAGGTTAGGATGCCTTACTGGAGGTTTCCCCGGGCATGTTCCACAGGGATCAGATCCTGGAGAAGACCCAAGACATGCTGGAGGGATTTTTTCACAGCTGGCCAGGAAATGCTTTGGGATCCCCCCAGGGTAGCTTTTAGAAGTGGTTGGGAAGAGGGAAGTCTGGGTCTCTGCTTAGGCTATTCCCCCTGCAACCTGACCCCAGATAAGCGGTAAAAAATGGATGGATGGTACCAACAATTTTACTACTGGCACATAACATGGTTTGGCCACTGAATAGAATACAGCATAACCTCAAGAAGTTTGTCTTTTTAAAATAAATGCACTGAATGATCTACTGCTGTGTTTGACCATCCGCAACTGCATTAGATTAAGGAGGTATAGAAGATGGATGGACGGCAGTTGCGTGTCTAGAAAATTTTTCATGGGGGGACCAGGCAGGGGCACATACCAGGGAAAGGCGGCTCTTGGGAATGAGACCTTTTAAAAAAAGGATTTGAATTCTGGGAAATAATGAACTGATTATTATAACAAAAGTAGTCATCTAATGTACAAAGTAAAGCAACATTTGTAAAAGTAAATAGCCTCTTTCTTATCAATAATTGCTTATTTAGGATTATCCTGCATTGTTTGGCTTTAATCAGTGCTGCACTGACACTTATACTTCATTTATTATGAGAAAACTTTACCTTGAGCCAAATCATGAGTTTTATCACTGTCCATTAGTGGGCCCCCATTTCTTCTTTGTCAAAGAGGACTGACCCCATACAAACTGTCAATTCCTCCTGCTTCTGGCTGTCCAATCACTAAACGGAACTCAATTAACAGTCCAGGTGTGGACTTAATGGCACCTTTTTAAAGGGGTGATCGGGGCCTCAGAGAACATCCATGATAATTTTTATTGAAACATTCAGTCTCAAACCACTTCATTTAGCCAGGATAAATTTGATTGACATTAATTAGATAGAGTTTTGAAAGAAAAAAGAGTTTTTTCAGTAAAAAAAAAATAAAAATTGATGACAAAAGCAAATTAAAAAGACATTGTTTTTTGTTTGTGGTTCATGTTATTTTTCCACATTTTCTTAAAACTGTTTGATTATGCAATAATTTGCCTCCCATACTGTTTGACAAACATAAGAGTCACAAGCATTTTTGAAGTACCTTTTTTGCTGGAAATCAGCCACTTCGGTGATTCAGAGGGTTTGGATGAGCCCATGTCATTCTTTGCATAGACTCTGAATTGGTATTCCCGGCCTGGCATTATGTTGCACGCTGTGAATTTATTGTTGAAGATTCGATCTGCAACAGTGTGCCAGGTTCTTTTACTTGAATCACGTTTAGTCACCATGTAGTGTAACCTGTCATCACGCTTCTCATCTGGAGATGGGGTCCATGAAATGGTCACTGTGCCAGGCACGTTTTCATCAGTTTCCACAGGACCTGGTGGCTTTGGCTCATCTAGAGTTAAAACACAAGTTTCCTTTTTTTAAGAATGTACTACAGTTTATTAAGAAGCGTTTAATTATTAATACAGGAGAGTAAAAAGAATCAGTATTACATTAAACTCACCTGTGACTCTAATTTCAATGCTGAATGTTTCTTGGCCAACGATGTTCTTGACAAGGATTGTATAAATTCCAGTGTCTGATCGCTCAGCTGAAGGAATCAGAAGCTGGGATGTAGCTTCAGCATTGCTAACGGTCACTTTTTTTGATACTGGAACTCCATCTTTTAGCCAGATAACCTCTGGCCAAGGGGAGGCCTGCAAAGTAGATAGATAGATAGATAGATAGATAGATAGATAGATAGATAGATAGATAGATAGATAGATAGATAGATAGATAGATAAGACTTTTTTTCTGATTTGTAAAAATAAAATGAAATTGGACTGAATCCATGTCCAACTGTTAAAAATGGTTTGAATAATGTCTTAAATTACCTCAAAGTTAATGTTAAATCGTGCAGAATTTCCTGCTCTCACCACCATAAAACTTTTAATTTTGGCATCTGTGAAACGCGGCCTCACTGTGAAAAGAGTGAATGTTGCTCATTGTCATGTATTCATTTAGACTGAGAAAAAATATTCTTAAAGAATAAATGACATCCTGACAACAAAATTCTAATATATTGTTGTTGCAATACTGTGCATTTTAAAGCTGCACAAATTTATTCTGAATATCCTGAAATAGCATTTATTATTGATCCAAATCTATCTACTGTGACCATTAACATTTTTGTGTTGGAAATTTTTTTTAGCTTTCTTTAATATTGATAAATTATTGTGAGTTCCATTCTCAGCATTAAAAATATGTTATTTCATTGAAACAAAGACATTTTCATCTACACTTGAATTTTTACCTCTTAAATTTACACTATAATCATAATTGATGGTCATGTATCATGTAGCAACATAAATCAAAAAGTTATAGATGAATTTTGATTAAAAAAAAAATTAGGAAATTTCAGAAATAATATAAGGATCAAGTAATTAGATTTTGGGCTGATCTAGATCACCACTTGGATCCAGGAATTATTTAAAAGATTCTTTACAATAGCGAGATTGGGATAATTTTGTCATTAGAGCTTCTAACATAATGTCTACAATCATTTGCAAAAAAAATACAATGGCTTGGCGAAGAGCTGCGCTCTCTGAGTGCTTTTTTGGTTTTTGTACTATCCTTTCTTAGTGTGAAAAACATCAACTGAATACTTATTGTTAGTTTCAAAGGAGAGTTTTCTGTCTTGTTAAAGTATGCCATCTCCTGTTGTAATAAGGCTTCCATTTTTGT
>JAOXYM010000003.1:15371950-15383560 GCA_028567055.1 Leptatherina wallacei | reverse complement strand
AACCTTTGAGGCATCAATGCAATCACGTGTTTTCTGTAACTCTCAATCAGACTTCTACACCTGTTGGCAAGTATTCTGGTCCACTGCTCATCAACAAAGTTCTCTCATTGGTCCAGGACTGTATTTTTTGTTTTTTTAATGATGTATATATATATATATATATATATATATATATATATATATATATATATATATATAAAAATCATTATTATATCTTCTAAAAAAGCAAGATGGAACAAGGCATGTATGTGTGCCAGCAATGAATGATGGAGAGTGCTACTGTTGGGAAAAGCTAGCCTGGAGCCCTGTGCTGATGGTTTCAGTTCCAATTTGCCATTCTCACTGTTGATGGGCTTACTTTCACTAAAGAGTGGAATTTGTAAGATGTGAATGATGTTTTGATAGTTTTGACAAGAACTTACCTTTTGTACCAGCTTGAATGTCTTCTGTTTCCATCAGCTCACTGATTCCCATTTCAGTTTCCACTCTAATGCGATAGCAGTATCTCCTACCATGATCCACATCAGTGTCCCTGTATTTGGCTTCAGGACCAATTGGTCCCATCTTCTTCCAGGTGTTTCGGCCGACTTGTTGCCGATCAAGAGTATAGTTTTGGATCTTGCAGCCACCGCTGTCTTTTGGTGGTCTCCACTTGAAATCAATTGCAGATGCTCCGGCTTCAACAATCTCCAAAGGTCCCATTGGAGGAGTGGGTTTATCTGTCAGAACAATACCACATAGAGCTCTAATCTGGATCATATACATAATCATTTAATCCTCAAACTTAGTCTCATACCTACCCAGTACATTAAGCTGGCTGAAGGCCTCAACAGTACCAAACTCATTTTTAAGTTTAAACTTGATTTCACCACTGTCTTTGCGCTGCAGCTTGAGTAGTAGCAGACGACTGCTCCCCTCTGAATGCTCAATCTTGATATTGCCTTCTTCTGAAAGCTCTTCACCCTCAAGGTACCACTGGACCTTTATAGGTTCCCGTCCAACGTAAGAGAGTTTGAAAGATGCTTTGTGTCCTTTTTTCACAGTTACAGGCTTTTTAAATACCTCCAGCTCTTCAGCATCAAATCTGGGTGGATCTGAAATAAATGAAAATAGATTGTCATGGTATGCTTTGTAGTAAATCTAAATCAACTCGGGTAATAAGCAGTATTGTTTTAAAATGTTTTTGTAAGAGAAGTTTATATGAGGGAAATGTTTTACCCTCAACAACAATCTCAGACTCTGTCTTCCGTCCATCTGCTTCAAATTTATATTTTCCAGCATATTCCTCTGTAATTTTGTGAATTTTCAGCCTGTGGAAACATCCATCTTTGGCAATAGTTCGACCCTCATCTGACTGAATCTAGAAAAAAACAAAAGAAGAGAAAACCCAAATGCATCAGTGAACTCTGTTTCCCTGCCATTGATATGCTTGTTAATGATTGCATTCAGACTCTAGACTTACTTCAACTCCATCTTTGTACCAGATTCCAACACAGTCTTCCCTGCTCACTTTACACTCCAGCTCTGCTGCTTCTCCAATAATGGCTTTGCAGTCAGAAAGGCCAGCATGAAAATGAACTCCTGGGTCTGAGAAGTTATCAACCAGCAAGTTAGAGAATGTCCATATCCCCTACAGCTTACCATCTACACTCAAGATGGCTGTGTTTAGCTGTTTTTATGTTTTTGCAGTTGAGAACTCACAGCCACAAAAATGAACACATTCATGTATAGAAGAATGCATGTATGCCATCCAAGTGTGTAAACACTTACCTTGTGTATGATACACCAACAATTAGCATCTTCTGTCTACATTTATGTTGGTATTAACTAGGGGTGGAACAATACATGTATCTGTATTGAATCATTCAATACAAATGCGTACCGAACCGTGAGCACTGTATCGAACAATACAAAAATCTTTATGAACTTGTCTTCGGATGATGCGCTATGTTGAAAGCTCAGTGGATCTCCATTCGACTACTCCGCCTAGGCTGCCTCATCAAGCACAGATCCACTGAGCGCTTCCAACATGCAGGGATTGTGTAAACCGAATATTTTACGTCATTGATCGTTTTTATTAAATTGATTATGGAAAAATCTGAAGACCATCTGTCATTTTGACAGATTACAATTCACCCCCTTGTCCACTTGGTAGCAAGTGAGCATATTAATTAGCTATTGTCTTGGAGCCCGTCTGTGACCACTACGGGTCTCAGAACGGTGCAGCTGAACCAGTATGAGACCGATAAAGGTCTCAGACCGGTGCAGCTGAACCACTGGTGCATGCTGTGGGTTTTCCTCCTGATTCCTAAAGGAAACCCCTCTTTCAGAGATTCTAACCGACTTATGATCACTTCATAACTGAAATGTTCCCTAATTTCTAAACTTTGGCTAAACACTGTTTTCCATAGAAGATGGGTGATTTCTCCATCAGAAACATTTATTTAATTTATTATGTTGTTTCAGCAGCATTTAATAAAAAAACTGTACTTTTGAATTCAAACAAATATTTGTATTTCAATAAAAGTAGAAGTTAAAGGTTCCATATTATGCACTTTGTTCCCAATCTGAAACATTTTTTTATATTTCAATGAACTGTCAGAGCCAAAGTTCGATCAAATCAGCCATTAATTTGAAGGCAGTAGCTTCTCCGTCAACCCCTTATTTTCCATCTTCTGAGAACGGCTCCTTCTAAGTGGGCGGGCAGCTCAGGGAGCCGAGCAGCTGATGGCTCCGCCGATCACTCCACTCAAGCGCACCGTTCCCGGGGAGATTGACAGCTTGCGCTTCCTCGGCCAAACAGCCCATAATAGTTTAGTTGAGAGTAAACAAACGCTACAGCACAGAGAACCGAAGTTGGACCGCAAGCAAGAACCCGGTCCTGGAGAATCTCTCCGGTGATTAGTGACTCTTGCATAATTCAAGGACACAAACGTTAGCAGCAGTGACTGAGCTTCATTAGTTGCAGTGCTAACATGTTTACAGGCTATCAGGCTAAGCAGGCCTACACAAGCAACGAAATCACTAGCAGTTCCTACCTTTACAGATGTATCACTGACAGTTGCTACCGATCCATGCCTCAACTGCAGCTGTTTGGCGAAGCCTGCATTATATGCACCCAAGTTGTGTAAAAAAGTCCATCTTAAAATGTTGGACGCACACATACAAAACTTTAGGAAGTCTTGCGGCTAAATGTCCATCAAAAATTAACTCCATCCACTGGGTCTTCAGGGGCTCAGATAAAGGAAGTATATACAGACTTTTGTGCTCGCTGATACAGCATTTAACAGAGCAACTGCCGTGCTTTGCTCTTAGCTTCTTCATTTTAGATGGTTTATGAGGAGAAACAATGGCCTATGCTCTGAGATTTTAGAGGGCAGGCTCAGCTAGCTAGGGGGGCGGGTCCATGGCTGCATCCACTATGCTGGGAGTGGTTGTTTCCCTTCTCAACGTCACTTGGGGAAAGATTTCAGGCACACCCGTTTCAGCACACATTCGCTGAAAATTGAAGCAAGGAAGAGAGAGAGAGCGGTGACAGGATTTTCTAATTCCTGAGTCTCATACAGTGACACATGACTGTTAGAAAACCTTTAGAAAGTGAATTTTGCATAATATGGGACCTTTAAAGATAAAAAAATATATATATATCAAACCGTGACACTAAAGTATCGAGCTAAACTGAACCGTAAATTTTGTGTATCGTTGCACCCCTAGTATTAACCCTGATATTATTTAGTCTTATAGGTAAAAAAAAAAAAAAAAGATTTCATAGATAGATAGATAGATAGATAGATAGATAGATAGATAGATAGATATGCAGTTGATGAACATGTCTTCTTTGTTAATTTGAAGCTTAATTTGTCTTGCGTGGAAGTGGCCCTCTTCACTTTAACAGCTGAACTCTTGGCACTGCTCGTAAGAAAGTCTTCAGCAGCATTCATTTGCTTCTATTCACTTAGTCTTGACAGAAAGACAGGATGTTAAGATTTGAAACCTTGCTCTCAGTACTGACAGTTCCTTTGTCATTTGAAAGATTCATTTTGTCTGATGTGAATCCAGTCTTCAGTGAAATGAAAAAATGAAAAAAAGAGAACTGGTTCAAAGCACAGTCATCCTCCAAGGTCAGCTCTTGCCATCCTCCTTCTTCCAGTTATCCAAGAGTGCATCTACATGCTACAAGTGTTACAGTTGTTGTTTCAGGGGCACAGTTGCCTCAGCTTCTCCTCATTTAATATGTACCTCAGCGCACAATTCATCCTGAAGTAACACTTAAAATGGCAAGCAAGAATGTTAACATAGATGCACACAGAGCACAGACGCAGGCAAACAACACACACACAGTTTCCATACATAAAATGAAAGACACAGGCCGACATAAACAAACAGTAAGATTTCTGTTGATATCCAACCTGTAGGTCAAAGAAATACAATTTAATAAAAAAAAAAAGCTGTTCTGTTATCTACAAACATGAATGATAATTATACTGTTTGCTAAACACAGAAAACATGAATGCATCTGGTTTAACCAGCATCTCTTTTAGGCAATCTCAAGGGTTAAAATTCACGCACTGATCACTCTGAAAGGCCATTCAATCCACAAAGGATTAAATGCAGCCTTTTGCTCAGGGGTCACACACCTTTTCTGTTAACCCTCAGATCACTGGAAAAGTCATCTGTTCATGAAATGACTTTTTTCAGTGATGATGCCTCCCATGCAGCAATTAATGCAGCACCCCGAAATCTTACCACTAACTGTCTCCTCGATCAGTGGGCCTTGCCGTGCACGGCCTGAAGGTTTGCCAACTGCTGCTGGCTCACTTCCATCTGCACCCTCACCATTTTCCGGAGATTCATCACTGCCTGCTGCTGACTTCGTGCCAGTGTCACCCCTGGCATCTCTTCCTTCTCTGTTTTTTGCTTTTCAGTTTTAGGGGATATCACCGTAATTACCATCAATCCAATGTTTCTCATTTGCTGTTGGACATGCCTTACAAATAACATTAATAAAAACAGTAACAATGACAAATAAAATGTCAACAATGAGCATGAAAACAAGATAAAGAGTAGCAACAGAAACAACAAATATTAATATGAATGCAGAAGATCAGGGTAGTGGAAAAGATGATACCCAACTCCTTTCTTGTGAGTATCTCTTGTTAATTGGATGCATTGCGCTGTGTCATAATTTTATTCTGTTATGACACTTCCTATGTCCTTAAGAACAGCACATAACCCTGTATGCGTGTTGGTTTTTCAACTTTTCCATGAGCAGATCCTTCAAATTTTAACATGAATCAGGCAAAGAATTGATAACAGCATCAAGACAAACATGTTTACAGGTAAAAAAAACACACACATTACGCACGAAACACAAATATAGACAAATATCTATATTTATGGAAAAGATTAGAAAGAAGAGAATGTAGAGTTCTGCATAGCACATACATGCTTTACCCGTCTCTCAGGTATAGCACAAAAACAATCAAATAAAGATGGAAGCTCAATTTTGTTCAGTTTTGCTCAAAGGTTTATACTTGAAAACCAGTGTTTACAGGGAGGAGGGTGCATCAGTTGTATGTTACCTTGGATAAGAGGCCTGAAAACCTGTATCACTCACAACAGTGAACAGTGCTTCAGTTCATAAAAGTGTTGCCAACTTAGTGACTTTGTCACTAGATAAACTTGGATCCCTTTTCAAGGCTCCATTTCAAATACCACCTTCCAGCAGATCTTGTGTCTTTTTAGACAAATGATCCCCAGATATGAGTGTGCTCAACAGGAATGTGCAAAAGCACCTAGGAATGAGGTGTTTTGGAGTTTTCTTTGTGGTCTGTAACCTGGACATAGGCTGTGCAATGTGTGGATGAAAATGTATTACATTTATGCAAAGTTTGCACATTCACTATTGATAAGAACTGAAAATACTGATCCCACAAAAAGCATTTTGAGGAAAGCACTACTCTATAATTGTGCTCAAGAGTTAGTCTGACACATCCTGGAAGATTAAGTTCTATTGCCAAGGTTTGACAAGACCTTTATGGAATACACAGCCACCCAGGGAAATGTTTGCTAGTTGTACAGTTGGCTCAGCTTAGCACTGATGAGCTTTTGAAATAGTTGATTGTATAATTTGGTCAGTGTTACATATACTAATCTACTTTTTATGCAAATTATTCTGAGATTACTGTTGTTGTTACTTTGTGCTATATTATTAAATCAAACTGAACTGAAGTTGTTAATCGAGCTGAAGTCAGGAAGTGTTTACAGTTTCCTTTCCCAAAGTCATTTTCATTCTCAATGACTTTCATAGTCAGTATTCTGTCTACAACATGCAACCTTTGGCAGTTCTTACCAACAACAGGCTCTTCAACCTCCACATTATCCTTTTTTGGACGTTTTCCCTTTTTCCGAGATTTTTCTTGCAGATGTGTGGTTTCCTCATCAATGTTATCTCCTATTAGTAATGATAAATTGCAGTTTCATGCAGAATTGAATTATTTTATTGAACCTCCACACACTGTTTATTTTGTTCCATTATGGAAAAGCTCAATTAAGAAAAAAAATATTTTGTTGATTGAACGTGTTTAGAATGAAAATACTTTCATCAGTAATTTCAAAGTTGATGCACAAGACAAACAAAAAGGTTAGAAACATGGAGAGCATGAAGTTTAGACAAGAGAAATTAAGAGCAAGATATGATTGAGATAAGAATTCTCTTCTTTTTTTTTTACATGTTGTGTTGTATTCAAATAAACATGAAGAACAATATATTTAATTGCCAAGAATGTAAACACATATCACAGTATGAATTAATTTCTTACCTATTACTGTATCTGGAACCAGTGGACCAGCTCTCACTCGTTTCTTGCGTTTCCCTCCTTTTCCTTTTCCTTCTTCTCCTTCTTCTCCCTCACCTTCCTCTCCTCCTTCTCCCCCCTCACCTTTTTCTCCTCCCTTTCCTCCACCTCTTCCTTTTCCTTTCTTTCCTCCCTCTCCTCCCTCTCCTTCCTCTCCTCCCTCAATTTCTTCATCAGAATCCTCAAATGAATCATCATACTCCTCATCATCCTCAAAATCCGCACCTCCAACTCCACCAGCTCCTCCAACTCCTCCAGCCCCACCTGCAACCCCAGATGCAATACCACCTTTAACTCCAGCTCCAGCACCACTCCCACCCTCTCCTCCTCCTGCACCTCCACCTGCACTGCCACCTGCACCGCCACCTGCACCACCACCTGTGCCAGCTTCAGCACCTTCACCCCCCGCCCCAGTGCCACCAGCTGCACCACCAACACCTCCAGCACCAGCTGCACCAGCGCCTTTTTTCTTAGTTTTCCTTGCAACTCCATCCTTGCCAGCTGTGGCCCTCTTTGCCTTTGCCGCGGCCTTAGCTGCAGCTTTGGCCTCAGCTTCTGCTTTTCTAGTTGCTTCTTCCTCCAGTCGAGCAGCTGCTGCTGCAACTTCTCTCTCTATTTGAGCTTTCTTGGCAATTTCCATTTTTTCTTCCATTTCTTTCAGATATTTTTCTTGCTGTTCCTTTGCTATTTTCAAAAGTTCTTCGTCATCACAGGCTCCAGCCATGGTAGTTTTGCGACCCACCTTCTTAGTCTTTTTGGAAGGATCTTTGTCAGCTGTAAAGGATAACATCATGAATGTGGTTAAAAAGTCTAACTTTAGATTTGTTCCATATTGTGACTGTTTCCAAAGATAAATAAAAATGAATAAAGTTTCTTACCTTCAACAATAAGCCAGGCATTGCAAGATTTGATTCCTGCCACAGCAGCATAGATACCACCATCCAAAGGCATGCAGTCTCGCACAATCAACTTATGGATGAGGTTATCGTCAGACACTATGATTTCATGTTTCTCGCCATTTGTCAGCAGAGTATTTTTGCCATACCATTTGAGATCACTCATTGGTGCAGTTAGGACACATTGAAAGAGTGCATCCTCTCGTTCTTCTGCTTTGACCTCTTTTATTTTAACAGCAAAGTCAACTTCAGGAACTGCAGGGTTTTAAAAGGACACAATAGACAAAGAGACAATTATTGTTTAAGTCTTTTATCCATCCTATACATTTTCTAAATTGCTTATTTTCTGCAGGGTCACTAGGATGAGAATAAAAATGTGAGGCTATTTTGCCATGGCATTCATATTCATCATATTTAAAGTTAGAAAGTACCTGAACTACTTACCTCATTATCATTTACTTCATTAATTATTAATTACCTCATTTTTTAGAAAACATACCTTTAAAATCCGTGGAGAATACATTGACTCCCTCAACATCGACTGAATATAGTCCAGCATCATCTTTCCCCAGTTTTTTAATCGTAAAAACATATTTTTTTCCAACTTGTTTCAAACTATGCTTCATGTCTTCACCCTCTTCTTTGGTGAATGGAACCATTACACCATCCTGCAGAATTTGGGGGCATATTGAAATTTTTGTAAAGGACAGAAATACTCAAATGGACTACTTCTTTCTTTTTGAAAATCTCTTCCTCACCTTGTACAGGAACATTTTGCTTGTTGGATCCTTAAGGTCTATGTCAAGCTCAATTGTTGCACAGTCGTCATCTTTCACCTCAATAGGTTTTAGTGTCCTGATGTGCGAGATGAACTATTGCAGAAACAAACAGGTAAAGAAACGGTTATATTAAAACAAAAGTAGACTGACACAACAGATCAGTAGAAAGAATTGCTGAAGAGTTTCCTGCAGACTCATAACTGAAACATGAATCGTTTGGCCATACCTGGGCAATCTCTTCCTCTCGCTCCTTTTTCATTTCATTAAGTTTTTTCAGCATGCCACGGAAGTCGGTGATACCATAATCCACACAGATCTTCTCGTAGTCTTTCTTGTCTGCACTAAGAAGGATTTCCCATACCTTCTCCTCTGTTTCCATTGGCTTTTGCTCACGTGTTCCATCTGGATTACTGTAAAATGAGGATCGCTAAAAGCTTAACTGACACAGCTCCTGTTATAGTGAGTCGCACTGGATTCACTGGGATATTGTTAAACGTTCAAACAGACCTTTACAGTGTTTTACTCACCGTTTTTTAAGTTTCTTTCTCAATCCTGCTGCATCTGAGGAACCATAAAGAGAAAAAACTAAATATTTCTGTTCATGTTGTCTTTTGTTGTAGTACTCAAAAGAATAGGGCCTTTACATTTTTTTACATAAAAAAGATTAATTAAAGCTCCATTAAACTCAAGTATGAACAGTAAATTTAATGGATTAAAGATTCATGTCTATCCCTCTATAAGAGTATTCTTTGTGGAAAAGATTTAAAATGTCTTCATGTTAAGACCAAGAAAGAAGAAGCTCAGATACTATAAGTTATCTCTCCAAACCACAAGAAAATTTCACAACCAAAGAGTTTGTGTTTATATTCTTTTAATTCTTTGACAAAGAGATGTAGGCCTGGGGCCTGTTCCAGAAAGCAGGTTATGTAGAAACTCTGAGTATGTTAAACCTAAGTTGGGGGAAACTCTGGGTTTTCTGTTCCAGAAAGCGATGTTAAATCTTACCCCAAGTCTGTTACTATGGTAACTGACTCCATGAAGTAAACCTCCTCTCTAGCAGGTTCACCATAAAGTAACCCTGAGCTTCTACCTGTCTCCTCCCACCTGAAGCAGCTGTCAGACATGGGTTGTCCGTACTAACGCAATTCCAAAGGTTTAGAAGCTGAATTAATACATAATCATTTATATAGGGAGATGACTTTTCTGAAATTAAACAGACGTGTTATAAGTCCCTGATCAATATGTCACGAAACACTACCGTTTTACAGTCATCCTTTTCAGTCAACTCTGGGTAAAGATACTCAGAGTTGACTGAACCAACTCAAAGCAGCTGTTCTGGAACTGAAAACTCAGAGTTGCTCAGCTCAGAGTAAGTTGACCCAAAGTTTCTTTTTAAACTCAGAGTTAGTTGAACCTCCTTTCTGGAACAGGCCCCTGTTCAGTGCAAGTCCACAAGATTCATTTTATATTACACATGCACTATAACAGGCTGATTTTTTCCAAATAATTTCGATTAATGAATAAAAAGTCAAACTGGAATTAGAAAGAGATACTTGGGATGATGTTTAGCTATTTTCTATGTCTTAGAAAATCCATAAACTTACTTTCATCTTAGTGATCAACTGATTATCATCTCATCAATAACATGTTAACCGTATTTTTAATCACATAGTATATTTTCCAGCAGTTTGGAGTCAGATTTCAATTTGAAAACTTACCTTCTGTTTGTATCTTTTGAAGTGCTTTGGCTTTAGAGAACCCAACTGTGAACAATCAGTTAAAACAGTTTTTGTTTCGTTTAGACTCAGCTCAGCATAAATATACTGCTCTATGATGAAGATAATTCACATAACTGTAGTCATCCATATTTGAGAGAGACAGTGATTCAGATAATGAATACAAATCCTACCCTCAATAACATTCAGGACAACAGTGCAAACAGCTCTCCCATATTCATTTGTTGCAAAACACTTGTAGGTGTCTGCATCCTCTGGAGCCACCTTGGGTAACTAGTGAAACACAAACAGGGTTATTGCTAATTTTATTGTCCTAATTCAATTTGTCTTAATATAGCTGTGTTTTTATCACTGATAAAAACACTTTTTGTAGTTTGTGCTATTATCAAACTTACCTCCAGGGTATGTTCATGAGATGCATCATTGTATTTTTGCTCGCACAATGAAGGGTGAAATACTAGTTCACCATTTGCTCTGCTCCATGTTACAGTGGGTGCTGGCTCGCCCACCACAATGGCTTTAAAGACTGCCAATTTACCTGCAACAAAGTAAATTCCTCATTTGTGACAAATTGTATTTGGCTATTCTTTTGACAAAGAAGAATCCTTTAGATAATTGACACATTTTCATGCTGTACATGCTCACGATTACTAAATGGCTGTTTGTAAATTGTTAACATAACATGGAGGCCAAAAACTAAACAGCTAAAAGATTTCAAGTCTGATACATTTTTCATTTCTGTTGGTAGGCTATTCCAGAACCCTGAACCTTTCAAAGGAAAAGAAGATTGTCCAAACGATGTTTTGTACCTCAATGATTTTCAGTCTCCGTACGTTGCTTCCTTTGTTATAACTCCTGCGCCTCTGAATTTCAAAATAATTTCACCAAAGCTCTGGAGCAAGGCCATTAACACAGGTGAAAGTCAGTTTTAGAAATGAAAACTTTATGGAATCGTTAAAACGGTAAATTATTTTTCTGCAATTACAGTGATGCAGTGATTACCATTTTACATTTAGCTTTCTTCTAATCAGAACCTGTCATGATAAAGGTCGGATTTTTTCTTACAGAGGGTTATATAAATATTTCTGGACACTTAGTGTGACCTTTCCTGTTCTGGAGTTTTAATATTTATTTATTTATCTTTTCTTTTTTTTTCCCCCAACATGCACTGAGTTTGATACAGTTTGTGGATGGTGTGGGAACCTGCTTAGAAAGTGAAGATCTCTAAAATGCTGCACATATTATGAAAAAGTCTATTTAAAGGTAAGATTGTGTGATAAAGTTAGCAGAAAGAATTATTATGCTGAATTGAAGTAGAATTAGTGTGTTTTGGAGTTCCAAA
>JAOXYM010000003.1:15314933-15326742 GCA_028567055.1 Leptatherina wallacei | reverse complement strand
ATAGCGGCCTGCCATCTGCACACGTCACCATTTTCGGCCCCGATAGAACCTCGATGGAGTAGGTGCTAAAAGAGTATCGACTCGCCCCGACTCGTGGTAATGGTAATGGGAACACAAACAAACCGGGTGGTGTGGTGCTGGGCCGGGCTGAGTAGGTGCTAGTGTGATAGGGGCATAACAGAACCTCATCGGTCGGTAAGATCCATGGCCCATCTCTTAAAGGTTACTAGTTTATGAGCTGAAGTGTCTTACAACAAATTAATGACATAAAATTTATGTTACTGTAAAGCCCAATCTGAGTGTTTTCAAGCGTTAACGCATTACACCTGTGATTAGTCATAATTCCCTTAAAGTTAAATTGTATTACCTTTTAATAATTCAGGACAAACTACACTCTCTTCCTAATCTAACTTCTCTTACCATCAAACCTCTTTGACATACCGCGCTGGTCACATTAAACTATCACGATCACTCTATATACATATTTGACCTAAATGTGAACTGTCTGTCTGCCTTAAAGATTATGAGATTTGAGCATAATTTGTAGCTAAATAATTTAGGTTTTTCCGGATTCTACCTTCCTGTAACACGGGTAAAAGGAGAAGGTGGTGCCCCGACTTGGTTGGGATATTAGGATAGATATTAATATCTCACATATTAATATTTATATTAATATTCCCATAATCAGAATCTAAAACAAGCTACACAGCCAACTAACAAGAATTACAAACCCAGTAAATTTTTGAGAAAATTGCCTTTCAAAAAGACTTTAAACAGGCTGTTTAAAGAAACTGTTTTAATGATGTCACTCGGCAAAGTGTTCTTGTTATACATTGCTCTATACATTATAGCACTTGTTTGTTTTCACTTTAGGTAGTCTGAATCTACCCTCCATGGCATGTCTAGTCTCATAATTGTGTTTGTCAACACTAAAGCACAGCTCTTAGTGAAGCGCAATTGGTAATTTAGTTGTGATGATGTTTCTGGTTAAGTTTAGCAATGAGGCAGTAAATTGCTCTTTCATTTTAACCCAGGACAGTACATTATGCATCCAGTTCACACTAGTTCTGAGTGGGCACCAAAGTGCACTTCGAGCTGTGTAAAATCAAATGGTACAATGTTTCTGTCATTTTGAATGCAATTCACACCCCTGACCACTTGGTAGCGAGTGGACATAAGCTGTTGCCTTGGAGCATGTCTGTTAACACTACGGGTGTCAGACCAGTGCAGCTGAACCACTGGTGCAGAAGGAGCGCATGCTGCGGGATTTGCTCCCGCTGAAGCGAGTGCTTGCGGGATTCAGCCTCCAGAACACCAAAATAGCCATGAAAATTCATCTGTCTGAGGCAAAAGTCCATTCAGTAACACTGTAAATTCTCCGCCATCTCTGTGCTCTTCTGCTACAACCTGAGCTGCAGGGGTGTCAGAGATCTCACAGACACCTAGGCGGAGGTCTCACTCTGACAGATTTTATTGATCTAAATCTAAATACTCTCACTCCAACATATTCTTTCAATCTTAATTTATTTAAACTATTTTCAGTAGGAGGAGCTGCATTTTAATTTGTGCATCATCAAGATGCACTGCTTAGTTGTAGTTAACCATTTATATGTTGGTGAAACAGGGTTAGTGTTGTTAGAATAGAAACAGTTGGATGTTGCTTTAATATATTAGTTAAAAATTAGGCAGTATGTTGACAATGAGAAATAATTGGTATCGTTGGGTACTCATTCTGATTCTCAAGTACCAGGAATCGGTACCGCATCAGTTTATATGTGAAGGTACCCATCTCTACTGCTGCCACCTACATATAACCTATTTTACCAAAACTTTAACTGAAATCACCATATTGTGGTGTGTAATTTATTTATACCCGATGTTCTTTGAAAATAGTTTTTGTTACATCCTTGTTGATGCTAAGCAGTTGCTAGACCAATTCACCACCCCGTCACCTTATCTCTTCTCTACATTTAAAGCAAAAAGAAAATACTGCAAAATTTTGAACTATTATAAGATATATTCTCACACTATTTTCAGCCAGTACGCAATATTCCCCAAAATACTCATAAGCAGACGAGGCATCTGATGTGTATGGAAGCTAGACTATTAATCTTTTTTTAAATCATTAAATCTTGAGATTACAAGTATTTTCTCATTATCTCAAGATACAAGAACCGTTTTCTTGTGAAAACTGAATAATGTATGCTGTTTGCACGAAAAAACAAAGTTTTTTACCCAAGAAAATGAGATGATTAAAGTGGGCTCAAAAGTAAGTGTGTAACACCTGATTTTATGGGAAAAATAGACCCCATGACAGTTGGGTAGGGTTAAAGTCATGGTGTATATTATGTAATTCTGTGAATGAGTGATTGGTAAAACTTAATTGTGACAACTTAATTGTACAATTTCCGCCTTTGTCAGACTTGATAGAAGTAAGGACAGATGTATTTATCAATGATGGATGTTCCTTGATCTGATGTCAGCTTGCATCCATTGCTGGCTTGAAGTTGTATTGTATGTATGCCCCTTGGACCTACCAGTTGAGGTGGTGGGAGAAAAGAGGATAATGGCTAATCTCACATCCATGTTGAAGGACAGCCCCCTCCCCGCCGCCCCACACCCCTCCTGGACTGACAGCCCTATAGAGCTCCTTCAGAGATAGACTGCTTCACCCACAGTGTGAAGACAACTCTTGCAGGTCCTTGATTCCTGCAGCAGGTAGACTGGAAATCAGCACTGCTCACAGTAGACCACAAACACACTCATTAGAAGCCAATATAATTTAGTAGTGAACATGCTTTTATTTCTATATTTTTTACATTAAGTGAGTTAATTAATTGAGTTAAATATAATTATATTATATTTATAGCAAGTAGTCGACTTTGCATGTTCTCCAACTCCAGCTTCTTCCCACAGTCCAAAGATGCATGTTAGGCTGATAAGAATCTTTAAATTCTAGCCAGGAGGGAGTGTGAATCTGATAGTATGTTTGTCTCTCTGTTGGTAAAATAAAGGAGGGACTTAGTGCATTTTGCATTTAAAACCTCACAACAATTAAACTCTATAAATCTTAATAAGACCCCATACATCAGTGGAATTAATTTGTAACAAGTTTTTGAACATACATCTGATTGAGCATTCAGATACTTTGTTCAGACCCAGTGGTGAATTAAAAATTTGCCTTCAGGAAAAAAGCAGCAGTGTCATGTTCAACTTAATACTCTAAGAAATAAACAAAAAACAAACAACTGTGTAAAATGTTAATCCAGACAGCTAAATGTGTTTCATGTTTGACACTTGAATTGGAATTATATTCATGCTGAACAAGTAGGGCTGAAGCTGTCATTTTCTTTTAGTTTATGGTGCAGATGGTCCATTTAAAAACAGATTTGTGGCCTTAAGGGGACATTGTTGGACAACATGCAGCTACGGTAACTGAATGCCAAGTCATTAGTTGAAGGAGTTGATTTAGTGAGGAAATGATCACTTGACAATCACAAATGATAAAACTGAAAGTAGGATTTTCATCAAGATAATTAAAGGAGTCAAAAAAAACAAATCATAATTGTGAATTTCATGTAAATATATCCAGGCTAATGCAATAGGACAGTCAATGCACATTCCAAATATACAATATTGTATTTCAATTGTTCAGTGTGATTCATTGTTCAGTGTAGTTATGGCTATGATGTAAAAACTGTTCCGGAATCGTGTGGTGCGTGTTTTGATGGACCTGTATCTTCTGCCAGATGGCAGAAGTTCAAAGAGGTACAGGCTGCAAAAGGTGAAGATGTTGTTCAGAGCTGGGAGTTTGGGATGTTTTGTGCAGTTTTTTATAATCCTCTGTAGATCCTTTTTGGTCTACTGCAGAGCAACTCCCGTACCATGTCAGGATCCCATGGGTCACAATACTCATGATGGTACAATAGTAATTGGCCACAAGCAGGTGTTGGGACAGGGAAATGAATATACGGGGAAGTAGAGGAAGGGGCTAAGCACACAACCTTGTGGGGCACCTGTGCTCAGTGTCAGTGTGGAGGAGCGGTACGTGCCCATCGTGACTGACTGAGGCCTGTTGATCAAAAAGCCCATAATCCACAGGCAGATGTTGTGCTCTATGTCCAGGATGTGCATTTTGGAGAACAGCCTGCTGGGTAAGATGGCGTTAAAGGCAGAGCTATAATCCACAAACAGTAGTCATACTGAAAAAAAAAACCAACCGAAGAAGTGATTAAGCTGCTCAGCCAAAAAGTTGCTGGTTCTGGTTGAGCTGCTGTTATGGTTTTGTCTAGTGATTTTCGTCAGACCTTGCCAGGCATGGCGGGGGTCCGAGCTTCCAAAGAGATGCCTGTGCTTGTCCTTAACATCTCTAATGCCCCTCTTTTTGGTTTGTTTCCTACCTCGCTGTAATGTTGTGAGTCCCTAGAGTGGAAGACCGGCCTTCGGTAGAAAGCACACATCAATACCCTAATTTGTTTGGTGGGAATGACATTGTTCATACAACATTTGATGTAAAACAGTACAGACGAAGTGTGAGTGTTAATATTGTCCTCCTCAAAAAGTGTCCATTTTGTTTGTCTGAAGCAGTCCTGGTGTTGCTCAGACCATACCTGTATCCTTTTGACAATTGGTTTGACAGTGTTAAGAGGCCTGTAGGCTGGTGTCAAGAACAGTGTGATATATGGTCAAACCGTCCCATTTGTACCGATGTTTAATGTTGCTATATACATGGTCCAGGGTGTTATCTCCTCTCGTGGGACAATGGACATGTTGAAAAAAATTGGGGAAGACAGTCTTCATATAGGCCCAGTTAAAATCACCTGCTATTACAAACACTCCATCTGGATGGACTCATTGTTTCCTAATGACAATTACCAAGTAGCCAAGGGCAGTAGCAGTGTTGGCGTCAGGGGAGATGTAAACAGCAATGATTGTCAAAACAAAAAATCCCGTGGGAGATAGACTGGGTGACATTTTACTGCTATATATTCCATGTCAGGAGAGCAGTGGGTGTGCACCAGTAGTGTAAACACAAACCACCCCTCCTCTTACCGGAGTATATAGTCCTGTCAGCCCTGTGTGCTAGCCAACTGTGATAAAAGTTGTGCACTAAATATAGAGGCAAAGAAACAGAGTGGCATTGATGGCACAATAGTATCATTTTAAAAAGTAAATAAAAGATAGACAGCATTTGTAATGTTTATTTTCCATTCCGTCAAATTTGGATAGAACTGAATTTTAAAGTTGTAGAGCAGATTTATCTCCACCCTTTAATGACAAATTAAATTTTAAATATATAAATATAATAAATTTTAAATCTAATTGTTGGTTTGATCAAATCTTTTCTTTTTAAGGACAAATGAGTTTTTTTTATTATTATTTAATTTATATATATATATATATATATATATATATATATATATACCAAACATGTTACAGTATCTTTACCTCAAAGATGAATTTGTAAAAACATTTTAAAGAAAAATTTTATTTATGTAAAGAGTTAAAAAAAAGTATGTGAAAGGATAATGAATAAACTGGTCAAATTGGCAGAAGAGTTAGGCCTAATCTCAATTCTCCCCCTTAGCCATTCCCCTCAGCCTTTAGCCCTACCCCTTCGCCTTTAAACAAAGTGTGGAGGCAAAGGGCAATGTTTACTGCCCTATGAATTGAGACACACTTCTCTCCGTATAACTTGAACGTATTAGGAGGCTGGTTTGGTCGAGGCTCCCTATTCAGACCTTATGATACAACAGAAAGAAGAGCTGTAACTTACATCCTTATAACCACAGAAATTAAAATTACGTTTATCGTTATAGTATATATAATATTCCCCGAGTATAATCAATTGAAACCTTTATGCAAATTACGACATCGCTACTTTTATTTTCGAAACAGTCGTAGAAAATATGAATTCAGAATATATTGAAATACATTCTAGAACAAATAGTGTGTAATGCAGCTAAATCGATTATAAATAAAAGCAGGTTTACCTTCATACTGGGATGATCACAAGCGGGCATGCCTCTCCTTGACCTTCCTCATGTTGTATTTGTAATTTGTTGTTGCTATCCGCGTCAGGCTTTCAAGACGGGCATGGGTCAGTCTGTTCCTGCGTTTCTTCTTGATAGTGTTCCAAGGTTGAAAATGTTGACTCACATGTGTATGTGCGAAGAAGCACATTACTTTTAGTAGAAGTGGTTTTGTTGTGGGAAAATTTACTTCAGACACCATATCCCAGAAGTGACTGACATCTGCTTTAAGTTCAGCTTTAAGAGTCTAGTTTGTCTGCAACTCAACTATTTCACTTTCCAGAGCAGCACGATCAGAAGGGCAGAGCTGTGTAATAGATGGAGTGGGATACATTCATAAGGAAGGGGTTTTCAATGAAGTTGAAAACCTATTTGTGGTTGTTACACATCACTGAATCTGGATTCAAACTCTTTCCTGAGCTCATCCTAAACCTCAGTAAATGCTCTGTGGTTGAAGATCTGCTGAAGAAATGGATAATTTATGATGACTGCTCTTAGTTTTGGGAAGTGAATGAGTTTACTGTCAGGTATAGGACAGTTATTTTGGTCTGGAATGCTCTGACTGCATTCAGAATGCTGCTTGGAAGTTTATCTCTTCCTTGAAGCTGCAAGTTTAGAGCATTAAGATGAACTGATATCAGTCAGAAGGGCCAGCTGTATGATCCAGTGTGGGTAATCTAACTCAGGCTCATGTTTCCCCTTGCTGTCCAAAATGTCTGAATTTCAGGGAGTAAACGCAGGAACTGCTCCAGGACAACCATCTCACCTCGGTATGCATCACCAAATTCTGTGTGTTACGACCCGGCTCTAGGCAAACTGAGCCGCAACAAAAAGGAACCGTGGCAAGATGATGAATATGGAACAATACAGATTAACTATTTCAAAATGGGATGTGGTACAGACAACCAGAGTTTAAAACACAGGGGAGTTGGGGTTCACAATGCTGCTCAAATAAATAGGAACAAAACTAACTTAAAGCAGCCAGTCAAAAGAACAAAAACACAAAAGCTGGCCCACTGAGCTATAAGCTAACAAAACCCAAAAGAAGCAGCACCAATAACTAAGACTATGAACAATATTTCTGCGATAGCCAAACAGCAATCCTCTACTATTTCAGAGTCTGAGAAGGATTTCGCCCTGGCCAGGATCCATGCAATCTCACTTAAACGCTCTGTTGTTGAGGTCATTTCATGGATGATGTTTTGCTCTTCACAAAGCAAAGCCCAATGTTGCCAACTCTTCAGTAAGAAAAGTAGCTATTGGCTGTGCTAAAAGTCGCTAAATGACGTCATATTGTAACAGACGCTGCAGTGGAGAGGAATAATGTCATGGGAGAGGCAAAAAAGTAATTAAAAACAGACCTTAAATATGTTTAGAGCAGCAAAAAAACACTTCTATCAATAATTTCTTTATTTTGGTTTATCAATTAGGGGCCTAAAACATGTTAGAATACTTTTAACTGTTTAAATGTTTTTTTTTTCCTCACTCTTTATTAATAATCATTAATATCCAACAGTAAATCAGGGCAGAATCAGCCACCAGCACCTTTTTCATTTTTCATTCTCAGTCTGAGCATGGAGCGTAGGTGAACTTTTCCTGTTCTGACTACAGCTCAGAGCTGCTGCTGCATGAAGAGGACCGAGCCTTCTGAGTGCTTATGGAAGAGGGAAGGAGGGGGGAGCGGCAGAACCCGCTGCTCACAAAGAAATAGCAATCGATACGTCCTTTCACGTTAGTCTCCAGAAATCTCAGAAGTCTCCAGTAACATCAGAAAAAGTTGCTAAATTTGTCACTAGTCGCTTTTTGGGGGAAAAAAAGTCGCTAGAGGGGTCTGAAAACTCACTAAATATTGTGACAAAGTCGCTAAGTGTGCAACACGGCGAAGCCCTGAGCCGCTGGTTCCTTCTCCGGGGTTTTCATGTTGAGTTTTGGTCGTTGCAGGATCCAATGTTTCTGTTGACACCACGTTTGTGACACTGCTTTATTGATCTCCATCCATTTTTATCTTTCGTTTGATAAGAAATCGATCTATTCTTTGCTTTTCATCACCCAAACAACCCACAAGCATGCAATGCTAAAACAGCCAAGCTATTGCTAACGTTACAACTACGCAAGACGTAGCCCATTGTGTTGCAAAGTTGGTAATAATCTCCATTCTCCATTCTTTTAGCTATACAGATTAATTAAGCATAAACCCAAATATTGTGTTTAGTTGTGGCATTCTCTAACTGCATTATATTGTTATATGACAAGAATGTTTTGTAAACATTCTGAATTATCATTTACCACACCACTCTTTGAGACTCCAAAAGCATCATCATCATTGAAGTGCACCTGAAATCCATCAAAACTGGCAACTATGAAGTTTGTCTACAGCTAGCCTGGGCAGTGATGTTTTTGTAATCCCCACTCTTCCCAATACCATAGTGCTTGGTGGACTCTGCAGCACTAATATGCCCTGAAAAAAAAGGTGCATTTGAGCAAGTCCCGCTGTCCAGGCGAACCGTGACGAGGAGGATCGAGAACATTGCGGGGAATCTGGAGCTTCAGCAACCTGAAGTGGCAAGTTTTGACTTTTTCTCCTTGGCTTTGGACGAGAGCTGTGAAGTCCGTGACACAGCGCAGTTCCTCATATTTGTCCGGGGGATAACAGACTTCAAGATTATGGAGGAGCTGGCAGCCATGCGGTCGATGATGGTGAGTTTTCAAGGCGATTTGAAGATCTCAGAAGAATCGAGGATGAAATTCACATTATTTCCTCACCCTTTACCTGCAGTGTGAATAATGCACCCAGTGATGTTCAGCTGGAACTCAATGACCGGCAGTCTGATGCAGTACTGGCAGAGCACTTTAAGTCAGGATCTCTGCTGGATTTTTACTCTTCTCTTAAGGAGAAAAACTTTCCAAACATGAGGAGACATGCTCAGAAGATGTTGATTCTCTAAACAAACATTTTCAATGAGGAAGTTTACAAAATCCAGGTATAGATCCTCTCTCACTGATGATCATCTGTCAGCTGTGCTTCGTATCTCCATAGACATTCAACCTAACTTTGATGCCCAGCAGAGACTAGATTTCACTCACTGAACAAGAAAAAAATATTTTAAAAACACCAAATGAGGTGGTTAGACTACAAATGTAGGCATTTAAAGGCACCAATTAACAATGAACTGGGACACTTTCTTTGGAAGCCTTTTTCTCAAAATCACAGTTCAGTGATGTTCAGCTCAGTTAGTTCAATATGATGTGTCTTGCTTAATGTTTGGAGCACAAAGACAATATTGTGATGTCTGTAGAATGCTAAGAACCTTTTTCTAACAGTATTTTAAACTCAATGTGTTTAGGAGTGAATGTGACTGAAAATGTTCACTAATTTAAGTCAAATGTTTTTTAAAAAAAGTTTCACAAAAGTTGTTGGTTGTTTGCCATTGCTTTGGGAAATTTGATTGAATAAATTAATTTTTTTGTAAGGCAACCTCACCTTTTTCATTGCTTAATTATAACATATAGCCTACTCTTCCCAGCTTGTCAAAACAATACTATTTACTGCTTTTTATAAAGAAATACAATTAATATAATGCAGAATTGAGTTCAGCCTTTTGGCCTGGCCCTCCACAATATTTTCAGTTTCTCATGAAATTAAATTAACTTTATTTTATTTTATTTTTAAATAATAACAATAATGACACAAAAAATTTATCTGAAGATGAAGAAGATAGTGCCTTGTCCCGGAGGGTGAACGCTGCTGGCAGGAATGATCTCCGGTACCTTTCTGTCTTACACCGGACTTGACGAAGCGTGTGAAGAATTGTCCCTTATTTTGAGCAGCTTGTGCAGCATTCTTCTCTGGACAATCAGCTCCAGCGGCTCCAGAGTTATCCCCAGAACAGAACCAGCCTTCTTGATCAGTTTGCTGAGTCTCTTGCAGTCTCTGGTTCGGATGCTGCTGCCCCAGCAGATGGCTTCAAAGCTGATTGCACTTTCCACAACAGACTTATAGAAGATATGCAACACGGCTCATGTAATGGAAAAAATAATTAAATAATTATAATTTAAATAATAATTTAATAATTGCCCTACCCTGCTCTAAGGACTCCAAAAAGGGTGGGTACTCTGAATTGCCGTTCAGTGCATAAGCACAAACAACAGTCTGGACCCGTTCCCCCACCCGAAGGCCTTTTGCCTTCTCACCCTCTTGCCTCCTGGGGTAAACCCCAACGCACAGGCGCCAAGCCGGGGGGCAATGAGTGAGCTCACACCCGCTTGGCGCCTTTCACCAGGAGCAACTCCAGAATGCTATAGGGTCCAGCCCTTCTCTAGGATGCTGGTTCCAGTGCTCAAGCTGTGTGTCAAGGTGAGTCCAACTATATCTAGCCGAAACCGCTCAACCTTGCACACCAACTCGGGCTCCTTCCCTGCCAGAGAGCTGATGTTCCACTTCCTTAGAGCTAGCTTCTGCAGCCGAGGATCGGACCAACTCACATTACACCCGACCCCTATGACCTCTACCGCAGGGGCTGCGTCCACATGAGGAGGGGGCCATGCTACCTTTTAGGGCTGAGCCAGACCAGTCCCCACAAAAGCCCGGCCACCATGTGCTCACCCCCGTGCCCCACCCCCAGGCCTGGCTCCAGAGGGGGGCCCCAGTGACCCGCGTCCGGGCAAGCGAAACCTGGTTCCAACGTTTGTGCTCATCATAAGGGTCTTTGAGCCACGCTTGGTCTGGTCACTCGCTTAGAGACCTATTTGCCACGGGTGACCCTACCAGGGGCATTCTCAGGAACCGAAACCCCTCCACCACGGTAAGGTGGCGGCTCAGGGAGGGTTTAAGCAATTTAATTTATGAATATATCAGCCTCTGGCTTTAATATGAATCTCAGAGGAGGGTTTAACAGCCGAATCAATCCTGTGGAATTGTAGCTTTTGTAGTACAAAAAAGTGAGTCTCACAGAGATGAACGACTCCTTGTAGCTCACAATAGTTTGCTCCCAACCTGCCTCACTGACTAAAGGGAGAATATCTCAGTCATTAATTCTTGTTGGTGGGGAGAACAAAGTCTTTTAAACATAATCAAAGTTGGAGTTGCTCAGTGAGGGGCACATTTGTTGGAGTGTGAGTGGTCATATTAAGAGGGCTGACTCTGCCTGGAAATTGAAGATACTGTATATTAAAAATGAGTTATTTCCTTTTCTGCATCTTTCCCTCTCTGTAGGCTCCATGACAATATGTGCTCCCATCCTCTCTGTGACCAGACACTCTACCCTGGTTATAAGGGTGTTTTTTTAGGCTATGTATCACATTTACCTATGGTGTCATCCACAGTGTCAGTGCAGTGAGGGGCTCTGAACGGCTTGCAATAAATCATGATTTCTAACAGCTTCAGGAATGGAGCTCACCTCTATCTAGACTTGACCTACTTCTTAGCAAAGTCCTCACAAAGTTCTTGTGGAGCTGCCTCATGGGATAAAAGATAAATGTGGATCTTTCCTGAGTACTCATTGTCCAGTTTGTCACTTCATTAGTTATACACAGACAATGCTTCTCATGCCCACCTCACATGGTTTATTTACCATTTTAACTTATATTTTCCTCTATAAGGCAACACACATTAGTCTGCTTCTTATACTGTGTTTGTTCATACCACTAACTGAGTAGTCAAATGGTGGTTCTCACTGATTAGAGATAGAATATGTAATAGGCAAGGCAAGGCAAGTTTATTTGTATTGCACATTTTCAGGTTCAAGACAATTCAAAGTGCTTTACATAAAACATTAAAA
>JAOXYM010000003.1:15296620-15314238 GCA_028567055.1 Leptatherina wallacei | reverse complement strand
CACTATATGAGAAAGGAGTGTCCGTCCCCCCCCCCCTGTGTTTTTGTACCTGTTTGTATTGACTGAAAAATAAAGTTTAAAAAAAAAAATTGACCAGAAACATTGTTTCAACCAAATTCCCAAATGTGCTTCACCAAGAGCTATGCTTTAGTGAACACAATTATGAAACTAGACATGCCACGGAGGGCAGCTTTAGATTACCCAAAGTGAAAAACTGTGGGAAAAGTGCTGTAATTTATAGACCAATGTAAAACTGTAACACTTTGCCAAGTGAACAGTAAATTTGAAAAGTTTAAAGTCCTTTTGAAAAGTCCTTTTGTGTAGTTTATAACCACTGTTTAGGTTGTGAAAAACTGTTGTAGAAAAATGGTCTTAAGTAATGCATGTTGGATTGACTCCATGAAGAATAGCTGTACTTGTTACAGCTAATATAAATTAAGTTAAGTTGTATAAATACAAGATACTCTGGGATTGTCACATAATACATAACATTCCAGATAGAATACTTGTCAAGTTGTTTAGTTTAAAATAGAAAGGATCAAAACTGCAATGAAGTTCTTCACTCCTTCAAGCTCCGACAGAACTTTCTGCTATCATAACAAAAGAAAATTTCATTAACACAACCAAAAAAAATGATGAAACAAAAACAAAAGTACTTCTCTCTGGCAGAAATTGACTGACGAGATCAATATAAATCATTCAGCATAGTCTTCACCTGGATTTGTAGGTCTAAGCTTTGTTGTTCTAGAATAACAGCTCCACTTCTAGTTATGGTTACTCTGCAGAAGAAAAGAGGTACAACTCAAGAATGAGAGGTGTCTTTAGAGATTTCAGCAGCATAAAGGAAAATAGTTTTACCAATACATAGAGTGCTCTACTTTTTCTGTTTGAACAGGATCTCGGCTCAGACGTGGCTCACTAATAATCTCTGTGATAAACATCTTTTTTTGTCAGTTACATGTCAAGTGTTGGGTTATAAGACTGTTCAAAAAGAGCTACTCAAATCAAATCAAACTTTATATATAAAGCGCTTTATATGCAACCAGCAACACAAAGTGCTTCACATCATAAAAACCATTTCTGCATGTTAGAATAAAACAAGCCTTCACATACCAAAGAATATAGCGTAGCAATTTAAAAACACACACCTCAAAATAATCTCCTTCGCACACAATTACATTTGCACAAAATCTTATTAATTCAAGTGAGCAAACTATTAGACAGCTTCAGTAAGTAATGACAGTAGTTGTTAATATATGTGCCTGTCTCTGTTTGCAGGTTTGTTTAATGGCTACTGTTGTACAACATTGACAGAATAGTATTTGTTTACATTTTTTTTCTCCCTTGTGACCAGCGAGTATTAGTCACTTTAATGACAACAAGGGAAAGTTAAAAACCCTGCTGTTTTCGTAAATTCAACTCACAGCTATAAAGACTGATTGTAGAATTAAATCCAAGTTCTTCATACCCAACATATTTCCAGCTCCATGTCATGAATTCATATACTGTATAGGCTTGTTTGCAGAGAGTTGCCTGTGTCGTTTCACATTCCACTGTTGAAATTGTGAGAATGTTAAATATATTTGAATAAATGTTCCCAGTTCCCAGTCGGAAATACAACGTTAATGCCCCCTGAAGTTGGAAATCTGACTCGGAAAATCGGAGCAGACCCACCTACCCACGAGTTTACCTAGTAAAAGCTGCCTGACAAATCAACATTGAAACCAAGAGTAAACATAAACTTATGTCTAAACGTTTAACTCTATATAAATTAGACATTCACAATATTTCTTTCACAATACAATTAAGTCGTTTTATATTCTGTGAGAATGTCCATGTACTGGGCTAGAAGTCTTTTGTAAAGTTAGAGTGCAAGCAAAACAAAGGGGATCCTGGTGGCGCCCATGTTGGTTTTCCAAGTTTTCCGACTTTGTCAACGTGAATGCTCTCAACTGGGTTATGACATCATTCCCAGTTCTGACTTCCGACCTCTGAGTCAAACTGAACAAGCATATGTAATGAATATAATGAATACAGTGATTTTTCCAATAAATTCAGGCTAAATGTTCTTTGAAACTCCACCTAAATGTGATTTGATTGGATCAAAATATCAGAATTCTTTGACTGAAAAAACTAACATCAAAAGGCAAAAGGAATTTTTTTTCAAGACATCAGTAATTCATGTAGACTAATGAAAAATGTATGTCAATGGGGGAACTAGAAATTGCTGTTATTACAACAGCAGTGTGAATGTGTTATACTGAATGATGCTGAATGATTGAACTGAAATTGCACAAAAGTTGAAGATACTGAAAAATAGTATAATTTTGAATGAGTGAAAACAGATCAGAAGTTCTTATAATTTGGTAAATAACAGCATATTGAGACCAATGCAAACAGCAGACTGTATTCAGAAGATGTTCCCTGATGAATTTGAACCTGCTACCTGTAACACGGCAGTGTACCAACACTGCCACAAGGCCATCATAAAACAGTAATGCACATGATTGAAAAAATTGTTGTCATTGGTGAAGTAATGTGTTCCAATAGTTCTACGATGCAAGTTCCACCATTTTACAAAAAATGTGAATGGTTGAACTGAAATACTCTGAAACAGCTGAAGAAGCTTCCATCGAGTTTGAATGTGCAGCAAGCAGACATCAATTTTCAGCAAACTATGAGAGTAATCATTCAATCAACATATAAAACTTACCTTCTGGTTTTAATAATATATATAGCCTCTGGTTACATTTGAGTCTGTGACCTAAAGAACCATAGACATACTTAATAACAACCAGACCAATCAGGCAGACAGACAATCTCTGGGCAATTGCTATGAAATGTTTTTCATCAAAAGGTAATGCATTCCAGTTCTTCCATAATGGTATATGTTTGGGAATTTTGCAAAAATATGTAAAGTTTAACTGAAATACTCTGAAGTAGCTTTAAAATGGTTTAAAATAGTTTGTTTGAATGTGCAGAAATAGTTGAATGTTGTTATGGGGGACCACAACGCCAAGAATTCATTTGTGGATTAAAACTGACACTCTTACAGTGAAAGGTAACATCACTGTAAGAGACTTCCCGTCACAGACTTCCTTTCCAAGATATCCACTTCCTGGAACCTCTGGATAAGGATCCAGAAGTTCTCTTTTTTCCTCCAACCTCTGAGGAGGTGACACCTCTCACACTCTCCTTAGCCAGCCAGGCCTCTGACCAGGCCTCACGGCACTACCTCTGCTTTGATCTCACGAGGGCTAACCCATCGTCCAACCCTTAAAGGAACAAGGCCTGCAGCCCTTAGTCAGCAGAAGACCCTGGTAAAATCTTAACTGCTCACTCCAGATCAGCTAGGAACAGCTGATATCTCTGTTCTATTCTGCAGCAGCAGAACCTAGGATCTTCTCATCAAAGGAAAGATCCCCTTCACTGAGCAGTTTGGGTTAGGCTCCAGCTAACCTCTCCGGCAGAAGAAGTGACCAGCCTCCTCCTTCTTAAAGCACTCATCTCAGCGTCACTGAAACCCAACTGGACACCGTTGCTGGACAAAGGACCCCCTTCCAGCTTTCTTCCTCACTTATCAACAGCGTCCATCCCATGCACCAACTACATATGGTCTGGCCCCCCCTTGTTTTATTACCTTGATGAGACACCAGCAGCAGAGCAGCTGTAAATGTATTAAGATGAAAGCTAAGTATTTAAAAGTATTAAGTAAAAAGTAAGACTATGATCCACTTAATTGTTTTTTGTTTGTATTTTGTAACTGTAACACTGTTTTGCTCCTCCAGACTTAAAAACCAATATAACATGTACTCTTGAGCTATATAAATGTGAGACTGGTAAGTGAAATGACTGAGCTTTTAGTGAAGTTTAACAAGATGCTGTAGCTTTAATTAAACATATTTCGGAACATCCTATTCAAGTTTACGTTGGCAGAATAAACATTTGTGGGCCCATTTTTAAATCAGAAAAGAAAAAGAAAAAAGAAAGAAAAGCCGGCAAAAATGAGTCACTGTAGCAGGCCTGAGTGAAGCTGACAGGCCGAAGTTTCCACGTAGAGCTGCAACCCAGTGTGATCAAACTGCGGGCCAGACACACTCCAAACCGGTCCTCTCTGAAACAGGGCTTCTCCTTTTGGCTTACCCCGAGCGTCGGAAGACGTGTCCTCTTTCCATGCGGCTGGGGCGGACAATTCAGGGCCCGTTCCGCCGGTCCTCGAGGCTCGCCGTTGCTGCTGGTTAGCACAAAGTCTCTTTCCAGCCGGAAAGGCTCACAATAACGGCGTGACACCGAGAGTTCTCACCGTCCAGACTTTCCGTCGGTGAGACCGAATCGCGGGACGCCTCGTGTAAACAGAAGAATGTCCGCTCTCTCGCGCTCTCACTCAAACAGTCCTGCTGGAGTGCAGATGTCCCAGCTCCTAGCCAATCAGTCCGTTCGAAACTTCAGGAGGACCAATAAGTAAACAAATAACTCGTGCAGGAGTTTATCAGAACATCAGGTTAGGTTTTCTCCTTTCTAATGCGCACCATGAGGTTCCCACACTTTTCGGTTACATTTCAAGGTCCAAAAAAAAGGACAACTCATAGTCACAAAATACTTAGGCATTACCTATCAGTTTGCAACAAAACAACTTAAATAAGAAAAGGTAAGTGAACACAAATAACCCAGGGGTTACATAACTTTAAAAATTTTATTCATAATTCATACTACTATATACAAGTGGTTAAAGAATAATAAAGTGTTGTTGGGTTTGGCTGGGAGAAAACTTGACCAAGCATCTTTGCATCAACCAGGACAAAACTCTCCAGTGTTTCGTAGGGTAAAAATAATGCTTCAGATATGTTTAAATCAACATGTTATTGAAATAAAAGGTTGGATGTAATAGCATTGATCTTACTTCTGAAGTGGTCTGCGAAGTCCTCACATGCAGCGTCTGATGCTGTTATGGAGGAATTGTTCAAATTTGTAACTATTAAAAGATTTATTGTTTTACAGAGGAATCTGGGATTGTTTTTATTGTCTGCAATGAGACTGGAAAAATGGAGTGCTCTGGCCCGTTTGTGTTACAGTACATTTTGAGTTCTTTAAAAATTTCTATTCTACAGTTATTTAGCGGACCCTTCTGTCCAAAGCGACTTACACCTGAAAGTGAGAACAACACAAGCAAGAATTCAAACAAAAGGGGAAATCACGATTAAGTGCTATTCAAACTGCTGATTCCAGTTGAACTCAGGTGCTGCCGTTAAGTGCTAGAGGCAGTGCCTTTTTATGTTGTTTTTCCCCCTTCTCTCCCCTCCCTACAATCGTCCCTTGTTTAATTACGTGATCACGATTTCATTACACAATATCACCATTTGGGCAAAATTGTACGCAGTTTGTTCAGTGCTGAGTTAAGCTAAGTGTGGAAATGCTCCTTAAACACCTGAGTCTTTACCTTGCTCTTAAAAGTAGATAAGGACTCTGCGGATTGGACAGAGTTTGGTAGATCGTTCCACCACCGGGAGACAACAGAGGAAAAGAGTCTAGCTACTGATTTTGCGCCACAATGTGGTGGGAACACACCATATAAGTGTATAGTTAGTTTAGTTTTCCATTCTGAAACATTTTATCTATTATTCTCAAAGCCCTGCAGAAAAGAATTGGGAACCAGTGCTTTAACAAGTGGAAATTCTGCTACTTTGAAATATGACAAGTTGCATTAAATATTAAAGTAAAAACACTGTACATATGTGAAGTTCTATGCAAACCTTACCTGTTGCAATGACACACAAATTTGTGTACAATGAAACAGCCTGCCGACAGACCACCGACAGAAATACAGTAACACTATTTACCACACAACACAATGCACTTGAGGTCACCAGAGCTTAAAAGAGAGAGTTGGATAAACAAAAACAATATTGGTGATGAATGTGAGACCCAGGCTGTTTACTAGACTGTAGTCTACTGTCACAGTCTTTCACAGTCCTTGTTAGAATGGCCTAGTTTCATTGCAAAGGCTTAGCCCGCCTCCTCATGCTTATTTTTTCTTCTTTTCCTCCCTGAGGGAAACACATTATCCAAGTGTCTTTCTTAAACCTGATGATCCCTATATACAGCACTCGTCTGGTTTCTCCTCTTCCCCTGGGCTCAATTAGGAACATCTTTCAGTGGACTCCATCGTTGAGATGATTACTCGCTGCATGTTAGACAGACGGCTGTGTTATCTCTAAAACCTTAACCTTTGATATGAAATTTCTAATGACATCTTTATCTACTGTGCATGATAGTTGCATGCTGTCAGAAGAACAAAGTGGAAAACAGCTACAGACACTAATAAAATAAATCTGAATGAAAATCTGTTGGTAAAGGGTAGAGATATAAGACTCCGAGGAAAACAGTCCTGCTACGCAATATATGATAGATGTTACTGTGCCTTTATTTTACCTCCATACATGAAAGACTAATTTAAGATGAAACATTTGTGCGTTAAAGCAAATAAAGTTAATATTGACTGTGACAAAGTGGGTGAATCCAAAACATTTGTTACTGTTTTCATATAATTAACCATAGCTGTTTGATTTGATTTCACCAATGTTAGCTTCATCTTTGCTCATTGCTCAGCTTCCCTCGGGAGGCATTTTGGCACGTCCCACTGGAGGGAGACCCCAGGGAAGGCCCAGGACACGCTGGAGGGATTACATCCCCCAGCTGGCCTGGGAGCACCTCAGGATCCCCTGGATGAGCTGGCTAATATGGCTGGGGAGAGGGAAGTCTGGGCTCCCCTGTTTAGGCTGCTGCCCCTGCGACCTGATCCCAGACAAGTGGCAGAATATGAATAGATGGATGGATGTTTGTTAAATATTTAATTTGATCGTTTCTCACTATACTTACCCTGTGTTCCAGGAGGAAAAGGGAGGAAATGCAAATAATTTCCTGTATTTATAGTATTTAACCCAATTGGTGATGTCACCGGATTGAACCAAGTATAGAAGGTGATGAGTTGTATTGTTACAGGAACTATCAGATTTTAAATTTTTTATTTTAATGTGTATAGTACCAGATGTCAATGGATGGAAAATATTTAAGGGGTTACTGTTAGTGTGGGAGAGTTCTTTAATGTTTCTTTTTGGAGTATCATGTAAAGAATGTGCTTAACCGTAAAGTGGTAGGTGCTTTGGGTGGCCATTTTGTGATCAGCATGTCAGGTTAAATAAGGCTGGGCTTTTGTCTGTGTGGGAAGCCAGGTTAATGTAGCAGGGTGCTTGATTCCAGTTATGTTTATTTGGTAAAAGTTAACTGTTAAGTTACATTATTTTCCTTTGCAATTCCCCATGTATATTTTGTTACAACATGCACCTTTGTGAAACAAATACTCACCATTCTGGATGACCTCTGCCTACTGCACTCATTTAGTCAATCTGGTCACACAACCTATCACACTGACATATAAAAATTAATTACATTCCACTCATTAAACAGTGCCCATCCAAAACACAGAGACAGGACTGCTGCTAGCCATTTGGGAGGCCTATGCACAACTGCTTTGGGGTGCCACCCATTTTTTTAATCTAACAGCTAATACAAAATATGATTATGCATTTTGCAATGTTTGGGGTAGTTTTTACTGTTCACCACTAAAATCAGCCCCCATGACAGCCAGTCTGTACTAAAACTTCACTAATTCTGTTGGTCATCATTTTATCAGAGTTGGCCTTTACAGAGATAATATTCACATCTTGTACTATGACTTGATAGAGATTTAGAGCTACAGCTGCATCATTCCAAAGAATATTCATATTTATCCTGAAAGTGTTTTTTTTCTAGGTTAGCCTATAACTTTTTTCATTTTTGCTATATGCCATCTTCATTTATACTTCAACAGAAAGACATAATGGTGTTTACACACATGAACAAATCTTACCAATGTTCCCTTTACCAAACATATATGCTCTTTTCATTATGTGTATGCAACTTTTGAGCCAAAGTCTAAAACAAGAGGCACATGGCTCAAAGAGTTAATATGTTTGAAAGAAACTAACTGAAACTTCAAAGCATTTGCACCAGCTGAAGTGAGACATGAGAAGTCACAGTTCGCTTCACATTTTTGCTGCATCATTAAAATGTAATGTTTTTATTTATTTATTTATTTATTCGGTATAGTGAAAGTACATAAAACGTAAAAGAAATACAGAAAAAAAAATGGAAACCGGAAAGGGTGTAGGCAGAAGCTAGTTGCTTATAAAACGCCTACCCATTACCAATGAAGAAAGAAAAAAAGTGTTAAAAAACTATATGCTTCACTAGCAGGTCTACAGTGGGAGCGCTCATCACTTAGTACATCTATATCAAGAGTAACTTAATACTCAACACTGTCCCTAAAATTTTACATCTGTTCATAGTTGCACAAATTGAAAATAATGAATATTAGGGTTGAAAAACCACTGAATAACAGTGAGCGTGAAGTAATGATGCATCCCATGAAAAAAAGCACCTTGCTGGTCACACTGTCACATAATACAAACAATTGTTCTGAGAAGTGCATTTTTGAATAATTTCGCTTTCATACAACGCAGTCAGTGAACTGTCAGAACGGTACCACTTTGATTGTTCAATAACAGCAGGATATTCATGAGGCAGTGTTTTCCAGCAACATAGCATATGCACTATATGCTACATTAGCAGGTCTACAGTGGGAGCAGTCATCACTAAGACAAAGATGAATGAAACGTCAGCTGAATGCTGATGGCATGTAAGATGCAGATATTTTTAAGCATTTCAGTTCTTTCTCTAGACTCACTTCTACGTTTAGTTCACGCAGACATTCACAGTCTGTTCTGTCGCTGTCCAAAGTTAATTGATTAAGCCCCGGCCCCCAAAGCAGTTTCCAGATCAGGCTTTTTTACGGCCAAGCAGAACCTGTCAGTTTCGTGATGGCAAACAGTGATATTGCTGCACAGCTGAGAGCTCACTCAAAGGACCCTGGAGAAAAAAACATCACTGCAGTGCATCTCTCAGTCCTGCGGTATATTGGTGCTCAATTCTAGACAAATGCACTCCTGCGCTCATTCTGTCACCTGAGGGCAGCTGTATTGTTCTATGTTCAGGTGCTCATGGGAAAGGACTAAGCCTGGTGGATAAACATTTCATCTGCTCACCTACTCATACTTGTGCAAGGATCGCCTTGGCATCGACTCTCCAGCCTCCATTCACTGCAGTCAGATACAGTTTAATTGGTTAATAGAAACTGCTGGTTTTGAATGACTAAAACTGAATTAAAGTACTTTAAGAGCATTTTTACTCAGAAAGATGATTAGCTTTCTCATGGTTCAGTTGTCTAATAAACATATGAAAGGATAAACAATTGATGTGTGATCCACCTCTCTAGTGATGAGTAACTTGACAATGTTTACTGATGTGAGCTGCATTTCAATTAAAGCAGCTATGACCATGTCAAGATAAAGACATCTACTATTCAGAAGAAGGCTTTTTACTGCATCTTGTTGTGTGAGTTTGCAGCGTGACATCACTTCAACAGCAGTGTAGTGTAGTAGTTGATAGTTGCAGGCATTCATACTTGTTGAAGCGCAGAGAGGCCAGCTGTTAGAGCAATAACACATACTTGCTTGTCTTCTACAAAGTTGGGAGTTTAGACACTGAAGGCCCAGATGAGTTAAGACTCTGGTACATCAGTGATCCATAAAAGATTTTTTCTATATAGTTTTAAAAAGGATCACTAAAATTTTGTTTGCATCCATCCCATCCCATCAAATTGCCTTATGTGTTTTATTGTAGTGTGACAAGTTTAATTTGCTACATTATGCTTAAAAAAACAAGAAAAAACAAACGGCCAACTGTGGTCAAAAGTATGGAAGCAAAGTGTAGGACTGTGTTTTCATACTGAAGCAAAAACAGAATATGCTATTGATTTTCATGTCCACAGTTATTTTTGTAGTGATTAGACATGAATAGAAACACACTTTTTAAGGATATGGTAATTTCTTCTGTGATTGACCTTTTATTTTGTTTGTCCCACTGCCATGGCAGGTACAAAAGACTGATCTGTGTGTCCAGCACCGGGAATTTGGCTACAGGTTGCGTTGGTCATGTGGTTTGCAGGGCAGAATCTCTGGGAATGGGGTTCAGTCTTTGAATGGTGGATCAACTTAAGATTTGGGAAATTAGGAGACTGTACAAACACCTTGGACTTTGATGGGTCACTCCGCAGCTAATTGCGACCATTTTAGTCAGTGGTTTGACTCATACCGGGAGCGCCACGGTGCGTATCAGATGCCCGCTTGTCGTGGCTCTCCGCTAAACATATGAGCCAGGCCTATTTTTGATGGAGCACGCTTCCTGAACGCATCAAGCTCAGCAGTTCAGATAGGACCATACAGGAAATAAGACACAGTATCAGTGTAAAGCATCTGATAAATTTCAAAATAAAAGCCCCCGTGCAGATTTGTGATTGCTGAATTATGTAACATCACTTCATTGCAAGTTACAACAAAGTAATTATTAATGACAACAAGAAACACAATTACACCTGTGCACAAAATAAACCATCTGACCGGAGTAGCTACTTACACAGTAGTAGCACAAAACTGACAAAGATGGATCCAAAAGACCAGGAAATTAACCTTACATAGGCTTTTGTTTTCATGTAACCTTTGTATTCTTTATCCATGGTTGCCTAAAATGACTAAATAAATTATTTTGTAATTTTCCTGTGAATTTGTGATCTCACAGATCTAGCAGAGAAAACTGCACTCGCAGGCATCTGACACGCTCCCAGTGTGAGCTGGAACGCCCAGTGGAAATGGGCCTTAACCCAGCCTTGAGGTTGTAGCTATGGGCTATGGTACTTGTGCCTATTTGTGCCATGTAGTCATCACTAGGGTTGGGCATCGAGCATCGATGGGAACCAGGACTAACTTTCCGATTCTCTGGGAATCATTCAGATTTTTAAACTTTGATTCCTAGTTTCGATGCCCAATCCGCTGAAAACCAACGAAGAAAAGGCCGCTGGAAGTGTTTGTATTAATAGATGTAACAAGTCAGCTCAGTGCAACACTTGTAAAAATATTATATCATGCATGCGAGGGTGGACGACAAACATGATCAAACACCTCCAGGTTCATGATGTTTGTACAAATAAGAGTGCCCCCTTTTTGACGTTCTCCTGGCCTTTCTCTGCTGTCTCTTCCTTCCTTTGCTGCCTCTCCTGCCGGCTCCATCCCTCAGTGTAGCACCGCACTTCAGTTCAAATCCGGTAAGCAATACAATAAAATATGTCTTATGCCAACATTGATGCAGCTAACAAGTTATACTTGACCTGAAACGGTGACTCAACTCAACTCAAATGCAAATACCCAGCTAACGTTAGCCCATGTATTTTGTTAAATGACAATCGATCTGATATAATATTTATATTCAAGTTCATAGATTTGATAATTATATACTAGTTGAAAACTTCCCTGTCAGAAATTCATAGTAAAGTAAAAAAAATAAAAAATTAAACGTTCATAAAATTAAAATTCATGGAAAAGTTTAGACTAATTTATCCAGAAAGACTTCTGGTTAGCTTGCTTATTTAAAAACAAGTAAAAACAAAAATGTAAACTTTTTTGACCATAAAATAATCGTAATCCAAAATCCAGAATAAAAAACGAGGCATCAGGACCAGAATCAATCAAATTCATACGATGCCCAACCCTAGTCATCACCTGTTTTTTTCCGGGCTGATGTACTGTTTCACATCACAGTCCTGTAGGTGGCTGCAATGCACCTTTAATTTGGATGACATTGTCGAGAATTGGCATATAAAAATAAAGCTGAATTGAACTGAAATTAAAAAATGCAGTATTTGTGTGGTTAGATAAATTGGCTTATGAATTGATTAAGTAATAAAGTAATTTTATGATGACATGGATTAGATTATATAATCTGGTGTTAACAATCAGTTGAAAACATTTTTTTTCTCCCAGTTATCTGTTTTGGATTAGTTCAGCCAGAAGGACTGTAAGATGAGACCATCATTTTTTTGAGTATTCAAGTTAAACCAGAATACGATGCTCTTAATACATCTAGTCAACATCAGTACTATTTGGATGGTACTGATGGTACTCATGAGCCATAATTAAAGTATTGCAACACTCATGTTAGGTGTTGTTTCCACGCACTGATTGTTGTGGGCTGGGCAAAGTCAAAGTTCATGGCTGTTTGTTTTGTTTGTTTTTTTCTTTAGTCCCAGTCTGTCCCTGAAGACATTTTTTTTCTTCTTTTTTTGTGTCTTTATATTAATTTATTGCTTTATAAAGGGGCAAGTACTGAACAGAGACACTTGGACAAAATTTATCTTCACCACACTGAAAGTGGACTGAATGCCACAGTATTTCCCCCGACACACATTTAGCCCTGCACTTTATTTAATTGGCTATGCTACCCTCCCCCCCACACACACGTATTAAACATTCCATTGTATAATTATGAAAGCTGCATGTTTGCCATATGAATGTATTGTAGAGAATAGCTTCTGTTGACATCAGCTTCGTCCATCTATACATGCAGCCAGTCTCTGAGTGTGACAGCTTGCTTGCTAGTGTCAGGAAATGTGAATGATGAACTAGTGCATATGGGTTTGTAGAATGTGTTCATTTTATTTCACACTACACAGGATGAAGATAATTTTGTTCAAAATAAATCTCAAAAAGAAATGGTGATAGGACTAGTGATGAAGTGTAATCTACAATCCTGTTGTCTCTTAGTGAAGCTCTGCATCCTCTTCATTGTACTGTGGGAAGATGGTGCACATTTTGCTGTGCATATTGCTGTAATCTAGCACTCAGGCATGCATTCGGCACCCTTGCTAAGCAACAACTGTTATTTCCGAGCCTTTTGTGTGGTGGGCTCACAGCACCAGGAAGGCGTGGAGAAGATGATGGCTGCAGAGAGCTTGCTGCATACTGAGGCCTTAGATTCAAGTAGGGGCTAACCCATTATTTGAATTAATTTCATGTTTCCTTCCACCAACTTCGTCCTTCTGCTGCTATTATCAGAGCAATTGTGGCAACCTATTATTCAGGGGATGGCAACCATTGTCTTCTTGTCTGAAGGGAGAAAAATTTGCTTTTAATCTATAATTGTTTACAGCAGGGATAAAATACACAAGTGTGCACAAATGTGCTGTAAAGGTATGACTGTTTTTGATTACACAGCACACAGGACAAGACCAACTGATGGAATTAATCTGTTCGTGGATATTCTCTGTCTCTAAAAAGAAAAGGATCATATGACTTTACAAAAACCTGAAAATGAACGCTGAAGTTTGAAAACATTTTTAATAGAAATAATAAATTTGTATAAAAAAAAATAAACATGCTTCACACACTGTAGTTTTCATGTGGTTTTACAAATACATAGTCAGATAGCCAGGCACTGTATCTTTTTGTACATTTTTTCTCCAATTTTAGTATATGTCAGGACATAAAGCAGACATCATCGATCTATTTAATAACATACATTAACTTACCACTTAATTTGGTCAGCACTCACATTTTATTCTGCAACACAAATGGTGTCGAAAGTAATACAGAGGGAGGCATGAGAAGCAGCATTGAATTCACAACACAAATGACCCCACAACGTTTTTCCCTAGACATTAGAAGGGCTTTTATACTGCACAAAGGCAAATATTAATCTGTTCAGCGAGCTCAGGATGATTGATAGAGATACAGTATATTTTAGCAATTAGATTTTCATTGGTAAAAAGCCTTACAACTTCCCGACACCTCTTCCTTATCACGAGAGTGCCTGAAGAGGACATGTACTGTAATGAATTTTCTTGGTAGCAGGCCCATTACGGATATCACCCTCAGGGTGAACTGCATGATCCTCTCAAGGGCATACTTCATCTTAATTCCCCTGCTAATGGATCTGTACCGCCAAGTTTCAAACGGACATTTTGCACGGCTGACCAAGAGAATAGCTGGTGGCAGTGATGGGAGGGTCATCCTGGATGACAGTTCACAGTGAGATCTCCTGGCTAAAATATGGTATATTTTAACCACGAGCCACTGTTTCAAAGCACAAACAGGTATGCGGAGGGCAGTGGCAGCCTTGCAGCTGTTAATACAAATCATGACCTCACTTAAGTACAGAAAAACAATCACTCACTAGACCTTTACCAATTGAGAACAGATTTTAACGTACAATAGGCTCAGGCCCAAACAATTGTTAACAACGCTGCAACAGAGTTTAAATGCATTCCAAAGATATTATTTTTTCTCTATTTTCTTTTTTTAATTCTTTAAACAACACAACACAGGATGTTGAAACTGGCATGCTCAAAATTGGCAGGGACCCTCTTATATATACGTAGTTGTTCTTCTTAACTCAGTGGGATGCTGAGAAATAGAAAAAAAAATACATATAGTCTGGTCCAGAGCTGTTGCATTGTTGAGATGATCCCCCCATTTCCAGTCATCTGACTCATGAGACTGGAACACGCTTAAAAAGGAAAAAATAAACACAAGCCCCTCTTAGAAATCCATGGACCATGTTTTCATGCCTTTTTTGGTGTTGATTAATCCCTTGTGATGCCTTGAGAGGATTTTGAGATAACATTAAGACTGCCTGAAACATATTTCAGTTCAGTTCCAGTCAGCACTGTGCAAGATGACAGGAGTCTTTGAAAGAGGGAATAGCTGAAATGTAAACACTCTACAAGAAAGATCCATCCTTCAGTCTCTAGGCCTCTGCCATGCAAGTATTTTTCTTTCTTTTTATTGATGTATTCTTGTGAGGCTGACAGGAGATGGAACCTTAAAATTGTACAGTTATCTGTTCTGGTCATCTGTTTTTTCCACCCCTGCCCCTCTTTGTGGTCTCTCCTCACCATGCCACGTCTTTGGGCTTCTGTGATCTCCACCCGCACAATGACGCATCCTCTTTTTTATTTTTTAAGCTGTGTGAAATTCCACTGCGTGTATTTTTTATTCTCCGCCGGGGTGGTTATCCTGGGTCGTGATAAGAACCTTTGTCCTTTAGATTGCATGGTTGCTGTAGCTGATGTAGGTTTGCTTTGTTGAGAAAGCTGAAAGAGAAAAAAAAATGAGAAAAGGTGGGGAGGGGGTGTTAGACTCAGGTGGAGGTGAGGATAAGTGGTACATTTGAATATGGGAGGGTATTTCCTGGGCTTTTCCCCCCCGCTGTTTCCCTACTATTACATTAGGAGGGCGCTTGTTTTCAAAATATGAGATAAAATGTCAAATGATGAATAACAACAAATATTTGTTAATTTTTTTTATAGTTTTTGTCTACCTACAGCAACCGCTCCACCTTTTTCAAGCAGCTGTCAGAACTTAACTTTCCAGGTGTCTCACCAGACCGTGTTAGCCGATTTGCTGAGGTGGAGCAGATAAATCCTGACATATCACCACCAGATCTTGGCTGTTGTGGGAGCTGGCCCAAGACAGGAATTTTTCAATTTCATCAAGCCATATATCCACACAAGCGATGACAATGACAAATGGTTCTTATTGAAATAGCCATGCACTGTAAAGCCCCAGTAAACGTTAACCCCATCAGGATAAATTGCTGCTGGCTATCAATTCTGTGTCTTTGCCTTCACACCATTTATTGTAATAAAAGGCCCAATTAACCCTACGCTGAAACTTAAAGCTTGAATAGTATTAATTCTGCTGCGTCTGTTTACAACTAGCTGTTGTAGGCGGATGGGCCTCGGCATTGTGCTATTGTTACAGTAGTGCATCGTCACACATTCTAAATTCATTTCTTTTTTTTGTGTAAATGGTAAACACGATGTCAGCTTTTTTATTTGTGTGTGAAAGAAAACATTTTCACTGCTGATATTAAAAGTAGGGAGGAAATGCAGTTTTTAAATGTGTGACAAAAGGCTCTATTCCTTAAAGTTTAGGCCAGATGTAGTGAAAGGATCTCTGCTGACAGACATGACTGATTAAAATCTTTTCCTGCCTGAGGCAAGCAGAAGACGAGCGTTTTGGACGTCACATGCGTAATTTTTGCTGACTCAGATGCTGAAGTCATTATTTACTTCACTTGTATAAATCCAGTGTCACTGATACTGGGATGCAGAGCACTTTTATTGGTATTAAGATTAGAGGGAGGAAGAAACATGCCACATGCTGGGGATTCAGCCGCTAGTAAAAGGAGATTTACGTGCCTCTTGATTATTCAGAAAGAGTTTAATTTCTGGCAGCTACCGTTGATTTTATTATAGATATCTTGATAATTGTTTCATCTAACAGTTTATCTATGTCATGTCAATAATCTATTAGAAATGCTCATCAGATTACCAGAGACGAAAGTAACATTGGATAGTTTAATCCAGTAATTTCAGAGAAAAGGTTCAGATGATAAGTTTGATTGGTTTGTTTTGGCCTTTGTTAAGGAAATTTATATTCTGAACATTATCATACACATTTATCCTCATTAAAGCAGCGATTCATATTAATGCTAAGGTTAAGTTTCATCTGAGAGTAGTGGCAGGCAGATAACACTCGTGTTGTAAACAACTTCTGCATTATTAACTTCTGCAAACTGTTTTACTCTGTTGAACCTGTTTCAGAACTGCAGCATAATAAATGACGTAATAGACAACTTGAGCTTTATGGATTCATTTCTCACCGAGAAGACTTTACATTACACCTTCTGTAGTAACATGTTGAATTAGAAGGAAGGGGGTCTCCATCTTCTGTATTTAATAAAGACAGCTTTTCTTATTTTCATTCAAATCAACATTAATAAGAACACTTAAATATAACTGCGTCACTGCCATTAGATCATCCTAAAATGTTGCCCTTTGAAACTTTCTGCCACTTTTAGATTTAATTAATTTGTCCGACTTGCAGATTCACTTAAAACAATTGAACTTCAAATGCTTGCACTGCAGGAACAATGAGTCTAATCTGCACCTAAAATGTCAAGTTGATCAGCTAATTGGTTCATGTTATTTAAAAAAAAAAAGAAAGAAAAAAGAAACAAAGACATTATTGCACATGGACACTCGAGAATCTCTCCAGATTTACACAGGTAATTGTATGGAGAGTTTTGGAGTGGACCATTTGGAGATAGTTGATGCATATTTCAAAGCAGGAGATTCTCTGGTGGATATGAATTTGTGCATTATGAAAAGTCTGCATTGATAAGGTGTGGAAAAGGAAAAGCACAGTCTGGAAATTGTTGTTTTGAGACCTTGAGAATGGAAGATGAGGATTCTTGATTACTTTTTTCAAACATATATCAAATTTTCATGTAATCAGACATTTCCACAAAACCACAAGAACTGATCTTTTGATATGAAAGTAAAATTAGGAAACAAGTATGATTTAGCTTCATACAAATACAAAACATTTAGTTTATGCAGACTTCAATGTGATTTTCACACACATAAGATCAGGTAGGGGTGGTTAACCATACATTAGTTATGCTGCCATAGGTTTAGACTGCTGAGTGACATCCCATGATCCAATGGGCTTTTCATCCTCATCTCTGCTCCTTATCTCTCATGTAGAAATGTGACAGTACTGCCATCATTAACATATTTCTCCTCTCTCAGCAGATCTTGCTGGATCAAATATGATGTCTGTTTGTCT
>JAOXYM010000003.1:15262510-15272794 GCA_028567055.1 Leptatherina wallacei | reverse complement strand
CAGGTTGAAGACCCTCCTGTTCTCTGCTGCATTTACATAGTTTTTATCTGAATCTGTACTTTTTCCATTTAAGCTTTAATTTTAAACTTGATCATGTTTTTAATCTGTTGTCCTTTCTTAATCTGATTTTAGATTATCATTATTATTTAGTTTTCATTTTTTCTCTTCTATTTTAATGTACTTTCCTGCCATGTAAACCACCTTGAATTATCCAGTACATGAAAAGTGCTCTATAAATAAATTTGACTTGCCTTGCCTTTTGAGTTTTGGACTAAAACTATCATATATCAAAATGACTAAATGTGACTAAAACTAATATGCATTTTTGTCAAAAAGGTTAAGACTAAAACTCAATTTTTTGCCAAAAACAACACTGGCTGTAAAGCCTTTGCAGTTTGACGTTGAGGAACATTGTTTTTGAAGTATTTACATGATCTTTTTAAGCACTCTTTCACAGATTGGAGAGCCTTTGCCCATCTTTACTTCTGAGAGGCTCTGCTTCTGCAGGACATCCCTTTTATAGCTAACCAGGTTACAGAACTGATATCAATTAATCTAATAATTAGCCAGATGTTCTCCCAGGTAAATCTTTTTTAACTTTCATGCTTAGCCATTTGTTGCCCCCCATGCCAACTATTTTGAGACCTGCAGAAAGTATCACATTTGACGTGCTCATTTTGTGCATGAAATTGTCAGATTTCTTAGTTTAGATATTTGTTTTGCTATGTATGTTCTGTTGTGAATGAAATATTGACTCGTGTGATTTGAAGGTCTTTTAATTTTCATTTTGTTCAAATTTAAAAAATGTTCCAACATTTCTTGAATTTGGAATATATGTTATACTGTAATCTTATCAAATGTATAAATTAATATGTATTCACGTAAGAAAATACTTCCAATTGTCTCTCTCACATGAATAAGGAGGATCATTTTGAGGGATTTTACAGCTCTGGTGAAGAAGCTGTGTTTCAGTCTGTTTGGGTGGGCTTTGACGGTCCTGAATCTCTTTCCAGAGGGAAGAGGTACAAACAGTTCGTGTCCTGGGTGGGTGGGATCTGCAGCTATATGACTGGCCCTCCTCTGGACCCGGCTGTCGTATATTGAGTCCAAGAGCAGGAGAGAATGCCTCAAATTAGAAAATTCCCCTCCTCCGTTTCATTTGATTGATTTTATCCCCCTGTAAAATGATGATAGATTATTTGGTGATAACATTACGGTTTTTCTGTGCAATGACAGTGACATCTTCACAATCCTGAGATCCCAGGGAATCCATTAATGCTAAATAAGTCATGATTGATCACTCAGAGAGTGATAAAATATCGATACAAAGTCAAACTGTTTTTATTGCGAACTCTGAGTCAAATGATTAGTGGTAATAATTTTGATGAATTTCTGATATTGATTAACCAGTGTTTTCCCTAAATGAATATCAACGTGCTGCTGCTATCAGCTCAAACTGTGTTTTAGTCCAGGTGTGCTACTCACCTGTCTCCTCAAGGAAATGAGGAAACAGCTGTTTTTCACTTCATTTTCTCTCCCTCACCGTTCTTTCTTTTCTTTTTTGGTAGCCTGATTTTCCCTTCTTGGGGAAAGACAAAACTTTTCCCTGTCCACCGTGTCTGTCCAATCACTCATTGTAGGCTACACCATGCAATGCAACTCAGTCAAAACACCTGGTGCAGGTGTGGACTAAACCATTTTAACCTTTTGAAAGGGGTGAGAGGGGCCTCAGAGAAAAGTCAAAATTATTGTAAATGGAGAATTCAGAGCTAACGGGAGCTCATATTTCCATGAAACTGCATTATTTGAATTTACATATTAGTCTAAGAACTGTCTTCTGTCCCTGTTATATCATCTTATCCCTCACTGCTGGATGGTACTCCTGAGATTATACCGGGGCACATGCCTGGTGACGCCATATGTTTGATAAACAGTAAACAGGGTGAACATATTCAGGACATATAACACAAGGCAAACAGTATGTAACAAGCTCAGTAGGTTGTTTTCAACATGTGGATGCTTTTGATTGGAGATTTTGTGTTTATATATGATAATATCTAAGGGAGTGGGGGAATAGAAGGCCAATATGCAGATTCACGGTAGTTTGGGTTTAGTGGTATTAAGTCATTGTATTGCTGGTCACATTTTACATTTTTTATTCAATACAATTGGCTGCACTCATATGCAAATTTTCTGCAAAGCTTTGGAGTTTTGGAAATTATTTTGGATTCTTAGCGAGACACAATGCTCATTTTTGGTCTCTTAAGAATGTTTTACCACAAAGCAAACTATCACAGCCAGTTTTCCAGGCTAGCGTTTTAATGCATTGTTCTGTTTAATCCCAAAGGGGAGGAGGTGAGGATTAATTTGTTGCATCTGTCAGACCCATACTGGCACCGCTGATAGTGTCCATGCCAGTGTGAGGCTTTCCCTCACTACTGTCTTCTGTTGTAGCCAATGAGCTCCTTTGGCTACACTGCCAAAACACCTCTTTCAACTGGATTGACACATTTCCAGTGTTATTGTTGTACCCTTTTGGCTTTGCACCCGGACTGCCTACTCTGAATATGCAGTCCAGGCCCAGCCTCAGCTACTATTTCCATTTCCAAGTCTCTTTTGGATCCCTTTTGACCTGTAGCCTCCCAGAGCTCACATTGGATGCGATCCAGGTCCATGGTTCATGAAGTTGAATGCACTGATTTGACACGGGAGTACGTGTGAGCTTGTGTTCGGGTAAACAGCTCATGGGTCTTTAATGTGAAGTGGCATACAGATGTCACATTTATATGAGTCACAGGCTTGTGTAGTGTATTCTGAGTCTTTAGAGGATGTTTTTATTTCACTCTATTGTCCATAATCAGTAAATTGTAAGTAAAAGTCTGAACTTAATCTTGTAGAGTTTCTATTTTAGCTGCTTCATTTCTAAAACAACTACAGTTTACAGATGCAGTAACAATACTAAAAATGAGATAACTTTTGTGCTTTGAAAAATCTTTCGTGAATCTGACTGCCCAGTCTCGTTATTTTTTAAATATAAGTGTTTGTGCAGCACTGATTAAAAGAATTTAAGACATACAATGCAGGATCATCCTAAGTAAACTGTTGATGAAAAAATGTAATTGACTATACAATTACTGTACAAAATTAGCTTTAGTCTTTACATTTGATGACCACTTTAATTAGTTTATTTCCTAAAATCCAGACCTTTTCGCATTTGGTTTTACATTTCTAAAGCCTAGTTTGCACGTACCACCCTTTTTCCAGTCTGTGCGCCTTTGCAAGAACAAGAACCTCTTCCTTTGATGTGGTTAACTACAAGTCTAAAATGTTTTTTTTTATTTGCAAGGAAACTGACGGAGAATAAATAAATTGCACATTAGCAACTATTGTAAGCTTACCTTTTCTGTGGATTGCGAAGTGCCAAAGAAGATTGGGATGAATGCTAGCCAAATGATGCAGGTGGTGTACATGGTAAAACCAATGGGTTTGGCCTCATTGAAGGTCTCGGGCACCCCTCGGGTTTTGATGGCATAGACTGTACAGGTGACCATGAGCAGCATGCTGTAGCCCAGGAGGCAGATGAGAGACAGATCAGAGATGTCACACTTTAGCACACCAAGAGCTAGCGCCGGGTTAGATGTCCTCTGGTCCTCATAGTCAATAATGGCCTTGGAGGGATCCACGCCAAACCAAATGCACACTCCAAGCAGCTGCACTGAGGCCAGGGTGAACGTGATGACAAGCTGGGAGGCTGGAGATATTAACCTGGGCGCACTCACAGACATGGTGCCCTGCTCGAAGATGCGGTAAATACGATTGGTCTTAGTGAGCAGAGCAGCATAACTAATGCTCATCCCCAGACCCAAGAAGATCCTGCGGAGTGAGCAGATTCCAACATCAGGGGTAGAAATCATCAGGAATGTTGTGGCGTAACAGAGAAAGATGCCAGTTAGCAGCACGTAGCTCAGCTCTCGGCCTGATGCCTTCACAATCGGAGTGTCGTTGTAGCGGATGAATGTCCCCACCACAAACAACGTGGCCATGATGCCAGCAACTGCGATAAGGACAGGGATGACCGCCCAGGGGGAGCTCCACTCTAGCTTAACAATAGGGATTGGAACGCAGCCCGTGTGATTCGCATTGGGCCGCAAATCAAAGCGGCACATCTTACATGTGTAGGTGTCTGCCTGATACTGATAGCCATCGCAACGCTCGCAGTGCCAACAGCAAGGGATGCCCTTTACAATCTTCTTGCGCTCGCCTGGCTGACAGGGATGGCTGCAGATCGAGGAAGGGATCTGACGGACGCCGCCTGGCCACTGCATTGAACGCACCTGTGAGGGAGAGCAGACATGAGAGGACAAACTAAGCAAGATAAAACTGTGCGACAAATATAGTGTACAAGAATGACTCAGTCCTGTAAAATGGAGGCATGTCAAGGTTGTGATGTTTATTGATTTAGATAGATTCTACACCATTGGAGGTCAAGGACAATCAAAGGGTGGTTGCTTCATATTTGAGTTTTGGCTGAGGTATACTTTGTTTTATGTATTTGTTTTGGTGGAGTGGAAAAGGGCAAACTCTGCATCATATCAGTATTCTTCTTAGATTCAGCAAAATGTTTCTGTGGAAGGTTAAATTATCTGAAGGACAAGATGTGAGAGGAAAGGGGAAACCTAGAGTGTTTGCTCTGCATGGAAGTAATGTCAGTGTTTCTCTTTATTTTCAGCTTTTGTACATATTTGTCTTCAAAATCCAATCAATCGGGGCTAAAAGATAAATTAAAGATACTACCCTCCTTTGTGGATTTTCTTCCTTCACAAGTATACCTACAAAGATATTTTAAATCCCTCATTTCAAACACTGTTACCTTTTTAGCATTATCAGTTTTATTAAATTGTGTCTGTTCATCAAAGCCAGTAACTTTATCTTTAAATGCCCATTTAATTAAGTAATCAAAGAACACTAATTAAATACAGCCTGCTTCAGAAATGTTTCTGGCAAGTTTCACAGCAGATACCCTCTACAAATCTCACAGTCTGTCTTTTTCCTTCCCCAATATGTTTAAAAAGTGGCAAAGAAGAAAAAAAAAGTCTCTGAAGCTGTTGCCCAGCTGTACTCTTGCCTGCCCAAGGCCTCCTTCAACACCATTTGTTTCATTCCTTTATGTAATTTACTGTTATTTCATCACACCGTCTTCCCACGGTATTGTTTTTGTAAGTCAGTGGTGTCATCTGGAGAGATATTAAATATGTCTGTCCTAAAGCTCTCTAATGGCTTTCTTTTATCACTGTTTGCCCTGTTAATCAAGTACCCTCTGGATATTTACGCCTTTGAAGATGGAACTAAGCACTACCAAATGCTTTGGGAGGAGTTTCAACATGATATTGAAGAGCTTAAAAAAACACTTTTAGAAGATTTTCACTGCAAACACCGGCACAAACATAACTGTTGTACAGAAAGGTCTGTGCTCACATTCAGATTAAGTTGGTCCGTCCAGTTACCGATGACTTTATATTCTGCTGTCCGGTTTTTGATCTGATATTGGTAGATCTCGTAGCGCCCAGGGGCATCTCCGTTTTCGTTGAAGAGCACTGGGTTGCCAGCTATGCCTGAAATGAGACAATGGTCATTATCATCACCATTTACTGCACATCACGGAGGTAAGTTGTGCGTAGCAAGCATTGATCTGTGAAAGCAAGCTAATGTGTTGCAGGGAGTCATTAATTCATTACATTAGAACATTAGCTTGTAAATCTGAAATGTTTTCCTTGAACAGAGAAGACTCCAAAGAAAACTGTAACATTTCTTCAGGAGACATCACTCATTAGAGACCTACAATTCACACAGGCCTTTTTATGACTGCCCATGGTTTATCTAGTCTGGTTTATCTGTTCAAGCTCTGCTTTTTTTCCCCTTTCATCATAGCTACACACGTCTTCAGGAATGCAGATTGTGGACTAACATCTTTTTGGTATGACATCAGGAACACTCTTAAATGCTTGCTCTAACTAGATTTTTCACAAGTCTGCACATAAATGTACTGTTACTCTCCCACAATATTGAGGAATGTAGGTGTCAAACAAGACTCCACAATACACTGCCAACATGACCAGTTTTAGAATAGATTATTTAGTTGTGAGACAATGTTATAACAGAGTAGATTTTATAGAAGAATGGCAAGACAAATTCAGTATTTTAAGGACATCATTATGTCTGTGAATAAGCTCAATTGATTAGAGCACATTGAAAGGATCATTGTTGTCAAAAACATTATCAGCTCAATGTACAGTTTAGTATCACACTGTGGAAAAATTAATTTGGACTGTTTAAATCACCGGGTTTTAAAAATAGTTTATGAACCAATTACTGTCCACTTAGGCCATCCGTGTTACCTGTCACTGAATGACAGTGTAGGAACGTTGTTGTCTTTTGCATTGTTTAAGAAAGTTTTCTTTTTTTTTCCTTACCAATGAGTAAACAGTTTTTATTTATGTGAGGATTAAGCCTTGTTTTTCACATTGGTTTTATCAAGCAATCCAATTTAACCTTATCAATATAAGTTGCAAATATCACAGTAAAATACAAGTACAAATTCAATACAAGGGGTTTCTCTGAGTAAACGCTGTGTTACCACATGGTGAAGTGTGCAGACCCAACTGATTGAACTCTACTGTCTCCATTAAATCACAGTACGGGATTTTGTGCTTCCAACACTGTGAACACAGAACAACAGCATATTTTGGACAGCCAAACCTCTCCTGACTTCAGTTTATGTATGCTCTTTTTCAAGCTGTTCTTAACAGTATAATCTGATTTATCATTTTTAAAAAACAATGCTAATCCCAGAAAAATGCTTTATGTCATGGTATGATGATGTGTTTCAATGAAAGCACATCGGAGATTTCCCTCTAAGCTCTCTGATAGAAACTTGAGTATGGCTTAATAAATCAACTTAGAGGAAAATGAGGGAACTTGAGCAAGCCCCACTTTTGGCAGCCATTGTTTCGTTAAGTCTCTTCAACACAATGAACATTCCAGCTAAGAACATTAAATAAACATGTCCAATTGCGGCTGATGTATTTCTGCTGATGAGCATTGTTTCCCTTGCTCTTTGTTTCGACCCTGGAGGATGCTGTGCCGTAATCCACATCACGATGAATCAGCCCTGATGGATTACAGTATTAATGTTTTGCTCAGCCATACCTGTGCGACAATACCACCAGCAACACAAAACAGCTAGGGATCATGGGAGGATTACAGTGAATGTATCAAGCAGAAAGGTAACATGGTTATAAAAACACAGTGAGCACATCAACACTGTTGGCCAGCTGTTACATTTCCCATCAAAGATCTTAATCATGCTGAGCTTCTTTTTCTCCAATGCCCAAAGCATTAAAGAGGTTTTCAAGATGTCTCTTTTCATAATCCAAAGCTAAAGCCTTTTGAAGTCTTTAAATCAACCCATGTGCTCAAGTGCTCCCGTGGACATCACTGAAACTAAAAAAGGAAAACGTACCCAGTTACGAGTTCCAGCTCTTTTTTACAGCCTTGAGTTTTTCAGCATTTTTCTCTAATATGACAGTGTTAGACCTTTCACACAAGTAAAAAAAAAAATCACATAAAAGTAAAGCAGTCATTTTCTACAAATCTATAAAAACTTATCTTGGCATGTTTTACCAGTCTTATTATTTTTTAACCTTGTATGTGTGACACAAATGAATATTGGTATTTTGTGATGGGACAGCACATAAAACCTATCGTGGTAAGTTTCACTGAGAAAATACAAAAGACAAGTCTTGTTTCTCCACTCTTGCTTATAAAATAGAACATTAAAGTGCCGCAGGAAAATACAAATGAAGGAAGGTGTAATTGTTTCCAAAAGGGCTGAAATAAAGAGAGCACTGCATTTTGGGGCAGAATGTTCAATGTTTAAATGGACATGGTAAGATCATTTCCAGTCATTGAATTCTTAATCTTGGGTATGTCTAGATTAGGTTTGCACCGGTCATAATTCTAGCAAATTAGCAATATTTTCAGAATGACAGAGAGAGATCACTCCTGGGGAAGTGGTTGTCCTGAGAACAAGGGGATGTATGTGGCTTAAATGTTTTCTGATTGGTAAAATTTCTTAAGGCTTGCCAAGAGGGCAGGGGAAAGGATGATGATAACTTGTGAATTGCACAGCTCCACTTGCCAGTGGGAAAGCTACAGCAACTCTTAAATAGGGAAAACCTCTAATCAAGGTGCAGACACCCCAGATCCAAGTCATACATGTCTGAGCCAGAACTGGTACATTTCCTTGTGAACCCATGATATTTGCTCTGAAATATGTTATAATTAAATCAAATAAAACTTTATTTATAAAGCACGTTTTATACAAAAGTGGTGCAAAGTGCTTTATATAATCAAAAAAAATTTTGAATATAAAAAAACAAACAAAAACCTTCAAACACTCAAGAATAAAACATCTAATTTCAGTAACACATCTGATTATACTTTTTATCACACACATCATCACACTCACACCCACACAGTGCACATATACAAACCCCACCTTTTCATCTACATTATTCGTATTTGGCTTACGTCATACCAGTGTCATTTAGACAGTGGTTTTTAACCTAGGTTGTAATTTGGGAAAAATAGTCAAGTACCAATTTGCACTTTTGAAAGTGATATGTAGCATACAGAAAGTATTTGCAGAGGCATGATGGAGGCAGCAGCCCACAGCAGGAATTGATTAAACCAGTATTATACATGACATGCCTTATCACAGCCATGAAAAAAGTACAAAAATGGAGTTTTTGTGTCTATTAGCATTTTTATTTACATTATTTAATTATATTTTTTCCATTATTCTTTTTTTTTTTAAAAATCAAGATATCTTGACATTTCTAGCAATTTTGGGGGGCCCAAGTGGCCACTTATGCCTTGGGCCGGCCCTGTATGTACCCTTTAAGATCCTTATGAGGAATTAAACCTGTCATGTGGCACAAAATACCTGTCTAAAAAGTCCACTCACAAGTCAGGGGTATAATTAGCTTCACAGAGGTCTTTACCACTAATGCATTGCGCTGCCAAATTGCCCCAGGGTCACATGTGTGTCCTGAAGGTTACTCGATCGCTCTTTTCATTGTCTGCTCTTAAAGAAACATAGAGGTTAATGGAGTGCATGTGGTTGTATGTAATATTTATTTAATGATTGCAACCCTCTCTTCCACTGCTGTATACTTACATGTCTCCATAATTGCTGGGGTATAATTATTAATACAACCTGTACTTGCTCTGCATCGATGCACAACGAAAACACCTTTGTGATTGGCAACAACAGGACAGCTGGTCATTAACTTAATGACCTGTGTACTGAATTTAGTTTGGCTCCACTTCAGTCCTTAAATGTGTCCGTTGTCTTCTACTTCTAACCACTTTGAATAATTTGGTGATTTGCATAAACTTTAATTAAAATCTACGAGATGTACATGTGGTCATGTGAATAAAAATGCAACAAACAACCTCTTTCAGTTGTAAGGTTTTTCAAGAGGACATAATAAAAAGAAGCTATAATCTGGTCCTGAACAGGTCTTAATTTAGGGTAAATTTCACTTTAGATTAACAACAATAATTATCTTATACAAGGGGTACAATGAGATTTAGCAACAATTGATTTTTAAACAGAACCATTTGGTTTGTGTAATATGATTTGATGTACTCGGATGATAAAGTTCTCAATATTTATTTACTTTATTTATTTTCCACTTTAAATTAGAACAGACCATTTCAATAAATGTGGCATTGATTAGGTAACTTTCAGCATTTATAGTTGATAAAACACCAAGATTTCATAGTATTTATGACTCCCTAACATGGGTAAAAATGCATTTGATATTTATTGTTACACTTGATTCTTTACTTTGATAACATGTCTGGCACACATTTGTCTGTAGTTGGTACCTTTTACCTCAGCTCTAATGTCCGCATCACATCACCAAAACAATAATTCTAAACCATAAGTTTAAGTCACTGTAAATTTGTAATATTTAAGCAATAAGCTCATGGCATAAAGGCTTTAATTTCCTTTGACCTCACCATGTTGGAGTTTGAAAAAGTCTTAAGTATGAGTGCCTATCTTGGGTGTTGTTGTTTTTGCTTGTGATGGCAAGCAAAAACAGGCACCTCATCAGGGGCCTCATGTATAAAAGAGTGCGCAGCTTTCACACTAAAAGTTTGCGTAGGGACAAATTTTGAAAAATGCGCCCCACAAAAAAATCCAGATGTATAAAA
>JAOXYM010000003.1:15086204-15097035 GCA_028567055.1 Leptatherina wallacei | reverse complement strand
GGGGTGGGCGGAGTTATCGTCTGCTCGGCTCCCCTTCCCCCCTCTATCCTACTCCGCCCCCTGCAAACGAAACTTATGCTGCGTTCCATTTACCTCGGAACTGGGAATGACATCACACCCGAGTTTAAAGCGTTCCAGTTTACAACTTGGAAAAAAGATATGGCAGCATCCATATTAAAGCCATTTCTCAGAGTCCATTGTCGTTTTAAACCAGTCCACTTAAATTTTATGGGGGGACAGCTTTTTTTTTTCCCCCAAAGTTTTATTCTTTGTACTCTGGATCCCCATTATCTGCGACTAAGGTGGTAGCTACCTGAGGTCCGCCCACTACAAAGTGTTCCAAAAAAAGAAAAATAACAAAGAAACATGGAATATTCACAAACAGTATAGTAAACATCTACTATATCTGAACCAGCAAGTCAAATTAAAACAGGACACAACTATCACCTAAAAGATGTAAGACAACTGCATCAACAAGTCTCCCGTTTGTTATTTACAATGGGCACAACCTTGGCAGATTTCCAAATCTGGGGTAATAAGCCCAAAACTCAGACTCAAATCAACCATACGGCATAATGGTAATGCAATGAGAAGCAGTTTTAAGCAAACATCCAAAATATTATCCAAACCAACTGGTTTATCATTTTTTTTAACCCATCAAGTAGTTTAGTCACCAAAAAAAGTTCATTAACTTCAATGAAAGATGGAGTAACCTTTTTTTCTTTTTGTAGCTCATCTCATTCAGGGTATTCCAAAGTCTGTTACCATCATTCTTCCTCTCCTGAATTTTATTTTGATGATACACTTTTTTTTTCTTTCTATTCAACTTAGTTTCTTTTAATGAGAAATAAAGTGACTATTACCATTTCTCAGTTTCCTTTTAACCACCAAAAGCAGCCTTTTTCAGTTTGTCCTTTTTTTGCATACTTTCTCTAAGTTCTCCATCAATCCACTGTGCTTTAGTAGCTTCTACTAAAAATGTTCTTAACAGTGCATGACAATCTGCTACAAATAGAAATAGTTCATTAAATAATGTGATAGCGTTTTCAACCTAATTTGGTGCCAAACCTGATTAAAATCAATGTTCCCTATATCTCTCATGAAGTCTCTTACACAAAACCTTCTTTATGACTTCTTATACAATATTTTAGGTCCTGCTTTGAAAATTGATGTTTTTCTTACATTGGAAACAATACTTGTTCATGATTGCTGAACCCTATGGGAGCAGATATTGCTTCAGAATATACTTGACTATTGTTGGTAAATATGTGGTCAATGCACATTGCAGATGTTTGGAAAGCAAAATTGCTAAATGCTCTAATTGGCTCATTTACCATTTGAGTTACATCACAAATAAGTGCAGTATTATTCAACTTTTTCCTAATGGACAAAAGTTTGACAACCAGTATATATTAAAGTCACCCAGAACAAATACTTTTTTTGCTGTATCTGTTACAGCTTGGAGGCCTGTAGACACAGCCAACAATAAACTGTTTACAGTGAGCTAGATTAGATTAGATTGGATTAGATAGTTTTGCCACAAACAAAAAGAATAGATATTTGAATTTCTGTGGTACAGACCATACAAGATGAACATTAACTGACTTTGCCAAACTGGGCTGAGACTAAAATTTGTACAGTCAGGAGCAGAGGATCAACAAGGGGGAAATAACCATTAACATGCTAAAAGAGGTTGCAACAAAGCAGATGGTGAGCACCTCTGGGGAACGGGAATGTGATGGAACTTCAACCAGAAGACAGCTGCAGAATGGATCAGCTCGCTCATTGAAGGAGCTCGCAAAAGATACCGTCAGCTGCTCATGATATCTGTCTCTTCACACTTTGCTGTGCAACAAAATTCCTGGTATACAAGTAGGGTTTGAATAAGAGCGACTGGATATCTTTATCTCGCAGTTATACCGTTATGTAATTGCAGTTTTACAAGTGTTTTCCTTTACACATGCACACACATTCAGAAATGAGTTATGGTATCAAAAAGAAACACTAGTAAAAGCAAACATCTCCAACTTTAGTCTGAATTAGATCTTTAAAAGTATGACTGAACCTATTTATACCCCCAAATGTTTTTTTTTTTGTTTTTTTTGTTGCTCATGCATGTAGTAGGCTGCTGCATGTTTGTAAAATGAATCACTGCTTTAATTTGATATGTCTTAGTGCATTGTATTATATCACTATACTGTACTTGCTTACATGCATTTTCATTATTTAAAGCTTTTGGTCAATAATGTAAGAGAAGAAAAACACCACAATGATTTGCAAGTGAGGATACATTCACACCAAGTAGTCTGCTAGACTTGGTATGATTGGGGATTCAATGACATACATTGTAGTGTTCTTCCTGAATTTGGTTCACTTGAAGCGAACCGAGACATACATTTTTAGGTGGACTTCTTTGATCCACTTCAGAGTTCAGTTGCACATTCAGACCAAAACAAACTGGACTTTCTTCCCCGAATCATGCTGAAACCATGCACGCTTTTATATTTTCATTAGGCAGCTTCTTACCATTCTGGCTGAGTCCTGCCCTTTGATTAAAAAAAAAACTAAACTAAGGGAATGAACAATATATAGCTTCACTTTTTCTGCCTTTTTTAATACGGACAAATCAATTGCACTGTGGGTTTTTTAATGAGGCATGTTTCATTGATAAAATGATGAAGGAAAAATTAAGTTTATTACGATAACCATGACCTTCTCCACTATTGTAGCTCCACTAGCTCACAGACCTTACTAAGCCACACAGTACGTGGACATATTATTAACCCTAAACTTTAGCTCAAAATATAATGTGCTTAGCTTTATTATTGGCAGTTTGTAGCACTTGACCAAAGAGGATTTGGACCAATAGAAATGCCATTTGAAATCAGTTCAATGACAACACCAGATTGGATCAAATATTAACAAGGTTCGTGTAAAAAAAATAATGTTTTGTTTCTGCTTGTAAAACTTTGTGAAATCACAAGAAAATTATTTAACAGCTGTTCACTGTGTCTCACAATGTGAAAGTTGAACAAATAACTAAGTAGCTCAGCATTTAAGTTTATACTGTAAAACTCAGAAACAAGAGAATGAACCAATAAGCTGAAAGAAAATGTCAGAATGAGTGGGATTCTGAAGGCCTGTGTGTTCTTGCATGAAACATTTTTTTCTTCTATTTCCTCTAAATGGTTCATTTTGTACTCTTCTCTGAGCCCTTTATTGCGGAAGCTAACCATTCAGTGAACGAGATGCTTTGTCCAGTACAGCAGTAAACTGTAATGTCAGAACAAGGAACCTGGAAAATGCTTTTTAGTGAGTATTAAAGGCTAGAACACGCTGAGCTTCTTAAACCTGGGTCACTGCCTTACTGTTGTGCCACTGATGTGCACCACAGAACGTAACAAAAGAAAATTATATGAATGCTTTTTCTTTTCACTGAACAAGAACCAAGCTTTTGCTGTGGTTGAGTCAGAAAGGAAATCCCTTTCAGAACCTCCTGCTGAGCTAAACGAGTGGTGTAATCTGCGTCGCAGGTGATGTGTGTCAACTTTATAGGCACATCTGCAAGGAAAATGAATAATGTAATCATCTGACATAACTTGTCTGTGATCATGAATTATCTTTTCCCTAAATGCTTGTCACAGCAGCTCCTACTTCTCAGAACTACACTAAAATATTCTTGAGCTGCTGCTCCAGGTCTCTGCGTTACCATAAGGTTAAAGTGAAATATTCATCTAGCTACTCTGGACCACATCTGTATGCAGCCGTGTGCTGAGGAAACATTTTACTGTAAACCTGATAACTACTCTGAGGTTCCTGCTGCTGGATTTGAAGGGGTTTGCCTGAAAATGTGCCTCATTACTTGTGTGTAATGTGTTTTATCTTTTGTGAGGCATTTATGGACTTCATGTGTCTGCTACAGTTTTTGCAAATTACGTGTGTTGCAGCACAAGTGTGCTTTTGTGTGCGTGTCTATGTGTCAAAGACAGCCTGTCTTCATCAGTATGCTCGAGGCGGTGCTTGTTTGCATGCACTGGTTTCATTTAAAGCAAACTTTTATGTCTAGCTGCAGTATAGAAGCTGCAGTTGTCCTCTCTGCATGCTGAATCATGCAGTAAATGATGTGTTGCTGGCGCAGTGCATGTTATGAGAAGGCTGTAAAGTTAAAACCTTCCGGGGCCATCAGCAGGTCCATCAGGACCAGGACTACCAGCTGGCATCTGGCTGACCTATGGATCCCTGGGAAGCTATAACTCAAGACCCCATCTAAATGACCACACAGCACTCTCCATTAAAGGTTTACTGTTTAATCTATGTAACCAACTAGACTACTTTACCTCATGTCAGAAGCTCACTCTCTTTTTTTGATTGTTATAATGACTGTTATTCAGTTAGAGTGGATGCTGATTGATTGGCCACTGCCCAGGAAGATGGTTGGTTTTCAATAACATGATTAAAAAGTTCAAATGATCGTAACAGGTAAAATGTTGATCTGCTAAACCTGCTGACTGAGTAGAGTTGCTTTCGTAACCTCATTTATTGTAAATGTAAAAAGCCAGAACCATGAATTGCCAAAACATGCATAATAAAATTAAGAAAAAGGAGATCAGAGAAACTTTCAGTTTCATAAGCAAGGACAACATTAATGTGCATAACAAAGAAGAAGCAGCACTGTGTTTAATGTCAAAGGATTTGATGCTTCCATGTGAGAGTGGGATCAGGAGCACACTGTAGGAGGTGCTCATTACTGAAGCTCATATTGTGTGAGTGCACATATAGGCATAATTCACAAGATGGAAACAGGGAGGGGAAAAAACACACTTCTTCAAAAGGGCCTTGTGTACCTGACTTTGTTTTCTACATTCTTTATGAAACACATGTGCAAAGAATCACACTTAACCTGAGAGAAGTCTCAAAAGTATATCTTAAAAAGCATGTAAAGAAAGCAGAAAACCTTCATGTGAATATTCTGTCACAGTGGGTTCACTGATAAAGCTGGAGGCCTTGACAAGGAAGATGCATCCCATGGGGAATCAGGAAGTTTATCAAATAATACATAAACTGTGGTGTGATCCATGTGGAGCATCGGATTAACGAATACATAAATAAATTTAAATAACCAAATATACACCAAACATCCATAATACAGCACTGTATGTCTTTTACATGGTAGTTTCAAATTTTATTCCCTTTACTCACATCTAAACAACATTTATGATATGAAGATAAATGCAATCAATGTAATATGTACATGTCCAAATCAAGGTCCAGCTATAATAACCTATTCCACAGCAGAGCAACTCTCCTGCATCGTGTTGCCAAAGATGGAATTTATCCTACTGGAAGGCAGTAGATGAATCAATAACTGTTGCACAGCACCAACACTAGAAAAATACTGTGATATCTCTGCATTGAAATCTCTACCATTTCCTGTTTTATCAGAATGATATTTTCAGAACAGTATTTTTATTAGAACAGTATTTCATATGATCTGCAGGCAACTGTATGCAAAATGTATCTGAGTGTCTGTAGCTCAGTTTCCACCATCTACAGGCATGGAGGATGTGTTTCTTGTCCTCATTTACAACATGACAGCAAGACTGAAATTCCATGTTCTTTTTCTGAACAACTGTTCACAGCTTGGGGTAGAGGAAGATGCACAAAAGGGAAGATTTTTTTGCACTTACACAACCAAAAAAAATGGAAAGTCCAGGGATACCTTAAAGCCCATCTGTAAATGATGCTTTCAAGCAAGCTTCAAACTCAACTTTTTTTATTTATTTTTTTTAACATAATTACTGCCAGATGTTAGCATAAACACTCATCTTCACGTGTTTTTAGGAGATCATTTTTTATAGATTCCATAAAATTATTAACGCTTTCAATAACAGATACCATCGACTGACATTGTGTTATTTTTTTTTACCAGTTTAATGTTTAACTAATTCTTTCTGTCCTTTAAATGTTACATTCATTGAAGAATTGAAAGCACCAAGCAGTAGAAAACTGCTCTGATTTAATCCTGTGATGCGGTGGTAAATATGATGGATGTTCAGGGTCTCAGCCAGTACACATAAGACACAAATGCTGTATTTAAGCATTTACAACCAACCTGACCCCAAATCCCTCGCTTGCCAAACACAAAATCAACCCTCAATCAAACTTTGGTCATTTGGAAAATGGATCAACTACAGAAGCAAATACAGCCAGTTTACAGCATCTCACCAACAGTTCTTTTAGGAAATGACAGGTTGGCAAACATAATAAGATTATCATTCAACCCAGTCCTCAAATCCAAGTCAGGATGTGATTTAATTTAATGTCAGGTAAGCTTTACTCGGCATCAAACCCTGTTGAGGCAATTCGGTGCAAATGTTTAAATTGGCTTTATCTGTTTAGCTAACATCTATGTTGCACATCTCTAAATGCAAATGCAGCATTCATGCTTAAAAAACAACTTGCATGGTGGAAAAATCTGACGTCTATAAGTATGCAAAACAAAAACGGATATAGATGTTCTATCTTTTTTTTTTATTTAGTAATGATGGTCTTAATATTTCTGATTAAAAAAAAAAAAAGTTCAGTAGAGCTTGTCCTTTTTATAGAGATGTATTAAGTCTGATAAATCATGTTTAATGAGTAATATCTGTTTAATAAAATACCGATAACTTTTAAAGTAACCATATCAATACAAAAGCTGAAAGAGGCTTGATTCTTTTTATTATTATTGTTCAAATGAAAAGAAAAAATAGCAAAGAAACATTTTTCACTTGAATATTAAAGCGTTAATCACTTCCATTATCTCTGAATCACAAAGCTCATTTTCATGTAAGTTGATTTTTTTCAGATTATCACGAGAAAATCAACATTTTGTTTGATTAAAGTAACCACCTACTGGTTATGACATAATGAGTTTTGTTCTATCAAGACCATAAGATGATCAGGGTGAGCTCAAACTGAGTGGTTACGTTTATTTAACTGCTAACTATCAAAGTTAGTCAGACTCTATTCGTGCTTTTCTGTCTGCTTCCCGGCAATGACTTTCATTTTCAAACCAGTATCAAAATACTTTCAGCAGGTATCATATCAAAATAATAATTTTGGTACAGTGAAAACACAGAAACCAAGACCAGACAATTGTCCACGAGCAGATGCACAGGTGCTGGCAGCATCTGCAAGTCCAGCAGTACAAAAACACTTTGTTTGTGATGCTCCGTGGTCTTCCATATCCAACATCTGACACATCAACTAATGATTATTTTCATTACTAATTAAACAGCAATTATCATTTGAATTAAAACATCAATCTTTTTGGTCTACAAGAACTCAAGGATGCAATGTCACATGTAATGCGAGAGCCGTGTATGATGACAGTAAACATCTGACCTGTTCAAGTGTTTTCTGACTGTGGCAGCTTTTCACACTGGAGCACTTTCAGGAAAGGTAAAGGGGATGTTGTTGTTATTTTGGCTAAACATAGATTTTCTTCTGTTACCAGGGTGATCTCCTGACTTTCGAGTCAGGATCACTGAAATAAATTTTGAGTCTACATGTTGTCAGAGGGTAAAGAAGAATCCCTTGTTCCTCTTATCACAGAATTTGAATAAGCCACAGCACCATTAAATGTATTTTGAGTAATATTTGTGTAAAAATATGTAATACCCAGGCAACCACTGTAAACTTGTGGCAGGAAAAGCTGTTATTTTGTAGTAAGACAACCAGTAAACAGCAATGAGACATTCAGTAAAGTAGAAAGAACTATTATATTTGCCATGGCTGACTGGCGAAGAAATAAAATGAGCTAACTAATTCATCAAAAGTCCATGAGCAGCAACCATTTTTTTTCCTTATTGTAAGCAAATATAGATGCCAAAATGATTGTGTGAAAGGCTATGGAGGGGGAAAAAAATGAAATAAAGAATCCTATTAATCACTCCTGTATTGTGACAGGCTAAACCTCCCATTGCTTAGCAACCAACTCCTCCAGGGCAACAGTCAGAATGATGAGATTTACAATGGGATTTCTTCTCCAAAGTTATGGGAGCATCCACAGTGGATATCACACATACTGTTCTCTCCCACTGTTCAACAGCTTGTGTTCTTTATCACTTATTAATTATTTAAACACTGTGTAGATGATCGATACAGCAAACACATCACTGTTCCATTTTAGTTCTGTCCCCCCCTGCATTTCATCAAAGCCAGCTACTGTGCTAATATCTTACCTTAAACAAGCGCAGTATGTTGGCTACCATGATGGAAACAGAGCTTGAGGAGGCTCCAATGACACCCACCACCCTCTCAGGTTTGGTGATGATCGGCGCTCCCCCACCGAGACATTTGACATCTGTCCCGTCCTTTTCGATCAGAGCCTGTACGAAGGTGAGTGACTGCTCCAAGGCGTGAGTGTCCCTGGAACAGGTGTCCAGGATCCGTGCTCCCAGCGTGATGTTAGGCAGTAGATTATTATCATTATTGATGCGGTCAAGGGCGAAGAGCATGGCCTCTAGTCTATGTATACCCTTCTCCTTCTTCAGCTCCCCACAAGGCTTGCCATCGTGGCCCCTGGCATGTACTGGGAACAGTCCACCTAAAGAGATATCTCCGTCTATGCGGATGGAGTTCAAATGTGTTTGTCCTGGCCCTTTGGGTTTGGCGGCCTGAGTGGCCTTGAGGGAGCCATAAAGAAGCAGCAGCAGGAGCGACAGCGGCAGAATTTGGCCGTATCTTTGACAGCTGGTCCGATTTGGTCTGCACGCCGGGGGCTGAAACATGATCACGGTCCAAGCACACATCCGCACCAGAAATCAGAAAACAAGAAAAGCCAGGTGTTATTTTATGATGGCCAAAGGGTTAATTGCAATACCCCTTAAAGTAGTTGGCGCATAAAAGGCTCCATCTCATGTCTCTGCTCTCTCCTAGGTATTCAATTAATGTAGAATATGAGCTTGGCTCTTTCACAGGATGTAATCCTGTTCTCTTCTCTTCTTTCACCCTCTCACTCCATCATCTGACAACTGTGGTGGGCGGCTGTTTTTGTGTCTTCTGCTATTCACCAACTTGCCTGTGGAGATCCTTCACTTGGGGGCATTAAAAAGAACAGAGATGATTGATAAGCTTTTTTTCCCCACTATCTCTGCCTCCCTCTCTTTGTCTCTCCTTCCTCTCCACCTCGATCAGAAGTTTTTAATCTCTTCTGTTCCCCTGGGCAGGGATTTGGTGTATGTCAGAGCCTTTAGGCCTTCTCAGGTCCTCAGGCTTCAGAGTGAATTCCTGAAAGATGAACAAGAGAAGCAAAGTCAGACTGTGCACAGAGAAAACAGAAAATGGCAAAATAATTTGAATTGGCATGAGCTTTTCAATAGCTTTCTTAACTTAACCTTTTAACCTCAGAATTGCAGTGTGCAGAGTGAGAAGACAGTTCTCTTCTCAAACTAATTTTATTCTTACAAATTCCACAAATTTTAGTTTTAAAAGGTAGTTATAGAGTCTCAAGGTTGATAGAGCAGAGTCAGATCCCATGTTTTCAACCATCAACCTTCCCAGCAATTGCTATTACAATACTACATTCCTTTTTTTTCCCCTGTCTCTTTAATGTTAACCTTACAAACTGAAAAATTACTGATTGTTCCACATTTCCTGTAACACAAGACTGTGTTATTGGCTTTGGCAGTAAGCAGGATACCAATGCATTACCTCTGTGGCTTCAAAGCCTGTCAGATCATTATAAACATTTCAGGCTTTAAGGGAAGTTCAAAAGCCCTGAATAAGCTTCTGATACAGTCAAAATCTCTTTGTGCCTAATGGACCGCTATAGCAATACCTAGAGATGCCTGTTTACGACAGGAAAAATGAATTAATATAATATCAATGGAATCCAGATATGGGTCTCTGAGAATCTTAGGCATTTTCAACTGCAAGCCCTCAGGAAAGACAAGGACCACAAATAAGTGATTGTAGAAGTCTTTCTTGCCTGATTCCATTAAAGAGCTCATAAGTAATATCTTCCTCTAGAGATGCAACAATTCCAATGTTTGTTTGTTTTTTTTTGTTTTTTTCCTGATACGCTGGTCTAGTTTCAGATTATCTAAAATTACTCTCAACCATATAACAAATTTGTGTAAATTTTGTTTTAATTAAACATTCAACCGTTTAAAAACGCAGTAAACAAAAAATATCTCTCCATCACTGTACATACAAAAACATAAATACAAAAAAATCTGTGGTTCCAAGTGCTTGAATTAAGCTATTGAAAATTAATTAAAATACATCCCCCCTTTATGCATGAGATTATTGGCACCAAACTCTTTTTTTTCCCATCTTTTTTGAATATATTTTAAAATGAGTGCATTGGTAAACTTGACTTTTTTAACTCTTGTTTTTACAAAAAAACACGACTTTAACTTAAATCAAAGTGCTGTTTTTGCACTTTGTACAGCATGTTTTCCACATTACGGTACTTGCTTTAAAAACTGTGCACTGTAGACCATAAAAAGATGGAAGTAGCCACTGTGCTGTAGGGCTGAATGATTAATTGCATTTGCAACATCATAAGACAACATTTTCTAATCACACAGACTGTGATTACACTGGTCACATGACATTCAAGTCAGAGCAAAGAATAGCACAGGGAAATTACCCGAGCAATAACAGATATGATTCTGGTGCGCCAGCTTGGGTTTCCAGCATTAATTAATACCATGGATAAGTGGTGCATTATGTTTTTCTGCACAAATAGTAGCCCTTTTTACACCAAAACTCAACAAAAGAAAAAATGAAAGAAAGAAAGAAAAAAAACCTGCAGAGTATCCCCTGATAGATTCATCGACTT
>JAOXYM010000003.1:15006621-15032220 GCA_028567055.1 Leptatherina wallacei | reverse complement strand
GTGTGTGTGTGTGTGTGTGTGTGTGTGTGTGTGTGTGTGTGTGTGTGTGTGTGTGTGTGTGTGTGTGTGTGCATTTTAAAAAGCAGAGATGTATCTTTAATTAGAGACATCTGAGATGCTGTGAGAAGGTCGGATCCACTTAAAACGTCAGTTCCTGTGAGGAGAAACTTGAATGTTGTGTAAGTAAATAAAATCAGAGGAAACACTAATGAACCCTGTTCAGAAGTTGGATTTTTGCTGGAATAAAAGCAGTATAGAAACAGTATATTAAGACAACAGAGAATGAAGGAGGAAGTAAAATGGTAAAAACATTTTGTATAAACAATATATACCTGTGATTCAGACTTGAATCACAGGTTTATGTAAGAATTTATCATGCTTTATGTTGTTGGTCACTTATTTTTTAAGATAGCCAAGATTTTTAAAGAGTTTATTTGCAAGTGAAAATTGAAGAAAGAAAAAAATCTACACACTTAAAAACAACAACAACAAAAAACAGGTTACAGCCTCTTCCCTTACAGCTTCAAAGCCACAGACTAGTAAGCACAGTACATATGAACATATTTAGTGACCTGAAAAAGTGAGTTTGACTAGTTTTTTTTCCCTTGATAATTATATAAATATGATTTTAGGTAATTTTAAGAACACCTAAATGTTCTGGTTTCCTTCAATTATGTTCAATGCGTAGGTTTTTGATTAAATCAAATCCACTCTAAACGAACAAACAAATTACATTAAATGTCGCAATTAGAATATTTTTGTGTGACTAGAAGATGTTGACATGTATAATGTATTATTGGTGATGGCAGAATAAACATTGTTCAATTACACATGATAAGGAGAAGCTTTGTAACATTAAAACATGTTGCAAAGATTTTTTTCAGAGCAACTTTATTATAAGGAATCTTTTTTATGTGCATGCACGCTACCATAATCTCATTAGGACAACTGCAATGTTTATAAACATTTATCTTGTTGCAAATGCATCAGACTAATTCACTTCAATTAATTCAATTCACATTGGAGAAAGCCTATATTAGTGTACATAAGCCACCTCAGTAAAAAGATCTATCATGGTCATCATCACTAGAAGGGATTGTGATCGTAAACCCATATTTTTGCTATCAGAATTAGTGACAGAAAATTAATAAACAATGAATTTGATAATCAACTGATTGTTTATGCAGCTGTTAACTTACAGCTGTAGTGTCCTTGTAGATGATTAATTTATTCATTATATGCTACACAATAACATAGCTATCAATGTCAGAGGATGAAAAATATAGGATGAAGGTGTGTACATATGTTGGCTTTTATTGTTTTTGTTTTTTGTCATGTTTTGAGTTTTCTGGGGAAAACGGCTGCTGTTTTAAGGAATTTGTATTTGTTCTGTCATTTCTTGTGAAAGACTTTAGCTTTGTTGCATTTATTGAAATGTGTCTCTTCTTTTTATATGGCTGCTCTCTGTTTTTAGTTGTTTTTGTTTGCTTTTTTATTGTTGTCTTTTAAATGTGATTTTTTTAATGCATTTCTGTCTTGCTTGTTTTTTGTTTTGTTTTTTTGTTCATTTTTTCCAGATTCAAATTCAGAAACATAATTAATCCCAACAGGCAACTGATTTGTGGCTTACCCACACAATTGCATGTTCTCACAAACTCATAACCTACTGCATGTCAATCCCTGGGTTGTCAGACTACAGATTTCAATATATAAAAAGGAGGAAAACATAATGACAAAGGATCGTAACAGAGTAAATGGTAACAAGAAGCTTAAAAAACAACAAGACAAATTACAAGTAAACAGCCATTAGTGAAATTGATCCAGATCCAAATGAAGTTGTCTGGTAGCTGAGGAATCAAAAGGTTTAGAGTATTGGTTAGTTCTTCTCTGAGGCCAAAAGAAAAGTACAACCAAGCCCCCGTGCCCCCGAGAAAAAAAAAAACAGCAGCCGGGGGTAAAAATATGAACCAAGATGCCAGGATGTGATCAGGATCATTAAAAAATGTTTTTGGCCTTTTTAACCATCTGGTCTCCCTAGAGTGGACACAGGTCTTTTTATCTGAGACCAGTGATACACCAAATGTTTACAATCTGCTGTGAGCATTCCTGTCCTTGAGAGATAAAACACTAAATCAACAAAATATGTTTTTTTTTTTGTTGTTGTTGTTTTGTTCTTTTTGCATGTAGTGTCAATTTTTTTCATTTAGGTTTTGGTCTGGTATTTTCTCTCATAAGCTACTCTTGAATCTGCACATGGATAAATATTCAAAGTTGACTCCATTCCCAACTAAAATAGAAATTTCACAAATTTGTAAAACATACTTATTTCGAAAAATACTGATTTTTTTTTTTTTTTTTACAAATATCAGACAAGTTCCCTGCTTTAATTAAAAATGTATGGTCAGTTTTGAAGATCATTCTGTCGCTGTCCATTACCTGCAGTGCTGAAGGTGGCCAAACCCCTTTGCTGTGTTTTATAATCTGAACAGAATATTCCTTTAATAAAGCTTAGTTGGAAATTTTCAGACTGAAGATAAAGAACAAACTTCGACCAGCCTCAAACAAGTGGCCTTATCAAGCTAGTTGGAGCCAAAGCTGCCAGTTTCCCCTCACCGGCTCGCTCCAGTCAGAGCGTGGTGTTGCATTTCCCCCTCAGTCTCCGCTGCTCTAATTCTTAAACCCCTGCTAGGAAAAATCCTTACGCTCGTCGACCTATTAAAGGCTAAGTTACGTCGTGGGCGTAACGGCTTCTTGTAATGGCGACCGTGCCGTAGATGTGCCTAGGTTTGTGAAAATGAAGCGAAGAAGAAGTTATTTCTTTTAAGAAAAAACGCCGAGGTTCCCCTGAGGAGGGCTTTGCGTCTTTCACCATCATCTTTTCAAGTGGTAAACCTAGCTGTACTATTGAACTTTTGCGCCTCCAAAATGATGAAGCTCAAGTCAAACCAAACCCGGACGTATGACGGGGATGGCTACAAGAAGCGGGCCGCCTGTCTGTGCTTCAGGAGCGAGACTGAGGAGGAGGTGAGTTCGGTGATGCTGTTATCTAGAGGGCCGAGCTAACATTAGCAGCCGTAGGTGCTTTCAGTGTTTAATCAACCAGTAAATCAACATATTTATGAACACAACCGTGATTTTATGGCAGATGGACGTGTCTGGTCGTTCGTATTCCAGGTCCTCATGTCGTCCTCTGAGACTGCACATTAAACTTTAGTTTTTAGCTCGAACTTACCTAAGTGTTATGTAAGGCTATTTAGCTGTGCAGATGTAAGCCTTTGGGTTTTATGCTCAGCCTTACTTCAAGTAAACCTGTTAGCTACGTGCTAACGCTAGGGCTAGCGTGCTAACTAGCCTTGATGTTGCTCAGGGCAGCCGGCTGTCGGCCAGCGACCACAGCCCAGGCTCCGATGATAGGTGACTTTATATCTGTGAGCCGTTAGATGAACAGAAATAATTTGTAGTAGTTAAAGAAACAGGCTGAAATGTTTTATACTTTTTAGATATTTTGTAATAGAAAAGTTAGCGTTCATGCAACTGGAATTATTAGCCAAAAATTGGACTTGTATAGCTATTAGCTGTGGTAGCTTTAATAAAGATAGCCCTGGTAGCGATAAGCCGGCTAGCTTATGTGGCGATGTAAACTTCATGCCATGAGATATGGAGTATCATCTTAATGATGAAGACCAAATCCACCTTGTGTCCACATTTCATCACATCGTTACTCAACATAGCTGTCATTGTGCGCTGTCTTCGAACAGTCTCCAACGAAAACCACAGTCAAACTCGCCTGTAGTTGCTGTTGCAATTTGGTTAACTGATGTGTAGTCAACAGCAAGCACAAAGGTGTCTTTGTAGTAGAAATTTTTTTACCAGGGGAGCAGACGAAATTAGACTAAATCAGTTCTTCATCCTGCTCAGAGTCGAGAGCAGATGGCGAACAACTTGGGCTGTTGATTACAGGACGTGCATCAGTATCACCAACACATAGAGAAGAAGAAAATAAGGTGGTGGGGGTTGACTTTTCTCAAGAACCTTAGTTTACCTGAAACATATTCAGCCCAGCCACAGCTATTCCACAACCAATAACACCCAGAATGCCTGAATGGGGAGAAAAGCAAAACAAATACTCAACTTGCAACCAGTGGGGAAAGTTACGAGTTTCTTTTCTGCCATAAAGTGAATTAACCTAATAAGATTCGCACAGTATCCAGCTATATCGCCTTAAAGAGCTCACATTTTTCTGATGAGTACTATGTCTTGTGTAATGTAAAGATGGGTAACAAATAGTAAAGTCTGGCTGTAATGCCTAATCAGTTTCGTTCGGGATGCATTGCAGGTGCTGTTAGTAAGCAGTAGTCGACATCCTGACAAGTGGATTGTTCCTGGAGGGGGAATGGAGCCTGAAGAGGAGCCCAATGTTGCTGCAGCTCGAGAAGTTTGCGAAGAGGTTGGTGCTCTATTTTTTTCATTTGTACTAATATTTTTAGGTTTTAGCCTTCTCATGCCTTTTTTAAGCTTATTATGTGAACCATTTTTCTTATTTGACCCCTTTTTTAAAAGCAAAAGTTTTCATAAGCAATGACCCTACAGTCTGTGTATTCTGTGATAAACAGATGTAAAACATGTCTTTCTTCACGTGGTCCAAAGCCAGGAATATTGTTCTGAGAATGGATTTCCATTTAGAGCATGGCAAATTAGTGCGAATGTAGGCTCAGATGAGTATTGTATTACATTTCCGTTAAATCATGTCTCTATTTAACACTGGGACTAATACCTTGCTCTGCTATCCATTTTGTCAATGCAGTCATCCTGTTTGCATGGACAGAGAGAAAGCCTAGCAACATGTAAGCTGTATCGTAGCATCATGTTTCAAGGCAGTGTTGAGGTGTCAGGAGTCATGCTGAGATTTAGCACTGGCTGTCCAGCGGTTACGCTACAGCACTAACTAGTCCCATGAATACGTCAACTGAAAAACAGTTGACTTTCACCATTCATCTGTCTCTAAAAGTTAAATTTTTTGATGGCAGACTCATCATTGGAGGACAGAATATAGTGTTTTTATTGGTATATGTTAGAGAAGATAAGTAGTAGCATTTAGTAATTGGCTCTCCTAAAAAAAAGATAAAAAATCTATATCCTGATAAAACATTAGTCATTGCCCTCTGGGATTAATTAAGTGTTTTTCATTTCAAAATCACCTACATCTGTCACTTAAATTAGGTGTGTCTCCTGTGTGTATGCCTTTCATCTCTTGGACATTTGATCAGAATGGACCCTCAGGGCATTGAAGACACTGAATCTCACACAGCAGTTGGCTCTTGGTGGACATCTGACCATATAAAGGCTATTCTCTGTGTGTGATCCATCGTACTGATGGATGCTGATATCATCTCTTATCCTGGCTCCTGCTGTTTGGTAGCTTTGGTGGCTGCAGAACACTAAGGGTTGCCAGCACATTTCCACAGGGTCAAAAGCAATGTCACATCACTACTGAGGTTTGTTAAAGTGCTGAAAGGCTGCATTCAGAAACTCTGTGGTGACTTTGAGTGCTGCTCAATACATCACCACATACTCTGGCTTTCTAAGCCTCTTATTGGACGGTGGTGTAACGGGACATATTCTAATCCCGCTGAGCTTATTTTGATTAGCATATGAGCAGTGAGCGATTTGCTTATGCTTATTGGTTTGGAGTCTAGCCAGGGGGGGTGGCAGTGAAGACTCAGCACTTTGGACAGGCCAGGGGTTACACAGGAATTTCTTTAGCCATTTTACCTGCTCCCCACCTCATCTTCTATCCTGGTGTTAGGGATAGGCAATACCCCAAACATCTAGCATGAAGACACAGGAAATCATTCCATAAACTGTAATGCTGCCTCAGTGCTGTCCATCCTCTTTCAGGGTGATGCCCATTAGTCTTCAGTTACACGGATGCCTGAGCTGGGAGACATTTTCCATCTCGTAAAAACGTACAGGTTGACTTTTGGCCTATTACTTAATCCCTGGCACCACTACGGGTTTGTAGTGCTGGGCCTGTTCTTTTCCATATGATCTAGCTGAAGGCTTGAGGAGTGCAACACTCAGTCCATGGTGCAGCGTGTGGAGTCAACATTTATTTATAGCCTGAAACTGGAACCTGAAGAAGAAGCTTCAAAGATGCCAGCAAGTGGCTAGGCTCTGTATTTAAACCTGACTAACTATTCACCTGGGAGTTCAGATTGTAGAGATAATTTTCAGTATTCAAATAAGCTTAAAGCTTGATTTGAAATTTTTATAGTTGTCCTCTCGGGAGGAAAAACTGACATTTGCATGGCCATAGTGGTGAAAATGAAACACGTTTACAGAAAAAAAAGGGTTATTCTGTTTGGTTTTTTGACCTTTGAATTACACTTGAAGGATTTTATGAGAGGAGCTATGTGTGTGTCAACGACATCTGAACATTAGTGTTTTATGCATTTTGCTATTGTATAATTCAAAAGTTCAATTTAGTTGACTATCCTTTCAGCATAAAATCATCAAATCATTTAATACTTTCTTCTTAAACCACACCCAACAAAATATTACAAATGTTTGGCAGATTAAAATCCTTAAATCCTCCTGAACACTAAAAATTGTTAGCCTGTTTGCTACATTTATTTCCACTAAGTCTGTTAATAACTAGAGAATATTGACATGACTCCAGTCTTTGTATTTGTTGTCCTTGTGTGTTTATTTGGAGGACTTAACAACAACCCAGGAATTAGATGGAGTGAGTTTGCAAGGGATAACTACAATCTTATGATGTAATATAATCCACTGCAGCACAAACATAAACTAGAGTTTCAAAATTACCATACAAATTACATCAGCACCTTTCTGGATCCTTTTCAACAAAACACCCTGAAGTTAAAGGATAAAGTGCTTGTTGTTGGGCTGTTAGACTGCGTTACTGTGTTGTTGTATCACTTCTCTGTGTTTCTGCTGTAAGAGCAGCTCTTAATCTGTATCTTTTAGGCATTACTTTCTAAACACCCTATTTATTTTACAGGCTGGTGTGAAGGGGACTTTAGGTCGCTTAGTTGGAATTTTTGAGGTGAGATGTTTTCTGCTTGAGGTCTTTTTTTTCTTTTCTTTTTTTCTCCCCTTTTAAATATTTATAAAATTAATGTACTTTTTAATATGCTTGTGATTTCGAAGTTAAAAATAGGACATTTTCTTCTTATTTTCCCCTGCAGAACCAGGAGAGGAAACACAGAACCTACGTGTATGTCCTTATTGTAACAGAGGTGCTGGAGGACTGGGAGGACTCGGTCAACATTGGTAAAGCACTGTTTTTTTTACTTTACAAAATTGGGATCATACGGACAAAGTTCTCAGGCAGTCACATGCTTGACTTTGGCTTTCTTTTTTTCTCTCCATGCCTTGATGACATCACAGTTAAAGGACTTTAGTCTATGTTAGCCGGAGGTGTTGCGGGGGGGGGGGGGATTTAGCTCCTGCCCTTGTGATTTTCACATCAGCTCTGAGTGAACCAGTGATAATTAGCCCAGACATAATTTTCCTAATATGTTTTTCCTTGTGTTGTGTCTCATCTGTCAACTGCCTCTACAATTGTTTCTGGTTCTGTCAACAGGGAGAAAAAGGGAATGGTTTAAAATAGACGATGCCATACAAGTGTTGCAGTGTCACAAGCCTGTGCAGGCCACCTACTTCGAGGCTCTCCAGGAGAGTTGCCTGACCAGTAACGGAACACCATTGGTGACCACGATAGGCGGGGACCTCTCTCCTACCTACAGCATCAATCAGAGCTCCGTCTCGGGTATCAGATAACTAAAACCATAACTCTGACACCCCCCCCCCCCCAGGAGCTTTCGCCACCACTTGCGCTCTTACTTGTGTCACTTCTCTGTTTCTCCTCTCTTCTATCTTTTTTTTTCTTTTTTTTGTTGTCTTTTGTCTCAATGACATGGTTTGCCTTGCCAACTCCTTTGTGCCAGAACTGTGGCACAGACTTGATGACAAGTGTTGGGTGAATAGTCTGAAACACTTTGTAAATGTAAATGTAATTTTTGACCCCTATTTTTTTTTTCTTTTTACTGACAACTGCATGAATTTTTTCCTCAATCCCTGTCCTTTACGCGCCCTTAGCGTGGTGTTAATTGAATGCAAGAACTACTTTTTACTGTTGTAATGTAAAAGTGTATACTTAGTGCTTAAGCTGAAGGCTTTTGGTGGTCTTTTTAACGTCTCCTCCATAATTTTGGTTATTTTCTGTGAATGAATGTGCCCATTAGTGTACCTCTCCCCTGCTGTAAGGATAGGAAATATTGTGTGTATCTGAACAAACAGAATAGTTGGAAGTGTCTTGCATGAGCACTGTTCCGTTGTGTCTCACTCAGCTTGGGTGACCTGATGCTGACTGTGCAACAGGTTTGTGGTAAGGTCTGTTGGCTTTTCTTAATTTTCTCCTTATTGTAGTTGGTGTCTTTTTTTCTTTTTTTTTTAAATCAGTGATATGGCCCCTTAATAGTTTTCTCAATATCAGCAGACTTTCAAGTGTCAACTGTGTTTCTCTCTTATTTGGGAAGCTAGCCAAGCACTACAGGTTTCGCTCTCAAACAGGAAATAATCTGTATAGAGTGAAAGAATGTCAACATACAATTTGAAATGAACCACCTTTCTCCTCTGTGTCTTTACCTCTTCTTAATCCCTTTTTGTTTCCTTTTTAAAAATGCTTTCTTGTGACTACAAAGTCTTCCTCCACATACTGAGAGAGTAAAAGTAGTTGATGATACAAATCAAGGACTTTTGAAATGCAGCACATATCACTTAAGTTATTAAAACCCATGTCCATATTTTACTCCTCACATTCAGTTTGGTTAAAATCAATTGTTTACATTGTGTTTGTAACAGAGCACAGATGACTTTAGCGGGCACTTTTCAGTACAGTCAGTTTTTTTTTTTTTTTTTACCCTCTTATTATTTAATCTGCATCCCCAAAAACACTCAGAACACCTGCTTGACATTGAAAGTAATGGATCTATAATGCTGTCTTTGGCAAGATGCAGAACAAACAAGCCTTGTACAGTTTGAGACCTTGTTTTAACATGTAAAATGCTTTTGGATACTGTTTCTTTTTTTTTCTTTTTTCTCTTACGTCTGGCAAAAGTCTCTTTAGCTGAGCTGCATCACTTGGCCTCTGTGTCGTTGGGCAGCTGGCTCAATACTGTGAAACTGGAGGCGCTGTAGATAGCATGCAAGAGGTTTTTATTGTAAATTGTTTATTTCTGTATAGATCAAAGTTGAGAGTACAAATGAAAAAAACACCTCTAAAACATGCGAGTGCTACGTGTCATTTCAACTGAGGCTGGAAAACTGATTTAACTTCTTTTGTTGGCTTTGGAGCTGTTGGGGACTTTTCTCGAAATAGCATACAGTACATCTGAGGCTAAAGAACAAGGAATATGGTTGTGGGTTGAGAGTAGAGAGCCTTTTTATAAAGAATATTCAGCAATTTCTTCTTTTCTTGTTTTTTTTTTCTTTGGCCAAATCAAATTTGTAACAGTAAGGGTTTCCTCTTTGTTTTCATCTTTCGACAAACTAAAGTACAACTCCGAACCACTACTTTAAGAAATTAGCAAGTCTTATAACTTTTCAGCATCTCCTCATTTTATTTTCCTGTTGAAGGTTTTACTCATTGGTCCTTTCCTAGCCTGAAAATAAATCCTATGGTTTTATGTCCATATTGAAAACTTTCTATGGCTATTTACAATCACAGAGTTGCAGCTACTAAACTGCCATTGTGTCGCTTTTAAAGTCAAATCAGTTAACAAAATAACCCTTGTTTGGTTCTGTTTCCCAAATGAATTTTAATGCATTATTTGATATTATTAGCCCTGTCTTTTGTTTTCCATCAACTTTTCTGGGGAAACTTCAGACTCTTCGCTGCTTGATTTGTCTGCTTGCCTTTGTGCTCAACAGATGGCTACACCCAGAAACTATGGTACAAATGAGCAGAACCATAAAACTGAGAGGAACTGCGTTGTGTGCTAATAGATTTCTATGGGCTTATCTCAAACAAACCCCTACTGTATGTTAATTGTGATCCCTTTCAACTTATAAATATTCAGTTTTTTTTGTTGGAATAGTAAACTTGGAGCACCTTGAATGATTTCCCCCAAGGTGTAGAAATTCCCACACAATTAATTTGAAGCACCTAATGAGTTCCATTTAGTGTCTCCATAGCAAATACATTTGACATCTTAAGGCACACAAAACTAGTTTTTATCCTTGTTAAAAAATAATAATAATTTTACACTTGAACACCACAGCACACATTTAATTGAATATGTATTGAAAACTACAGTAGGATGATTCATGACGTGGATGAGGAAACTCTCTCAGGAAATGATGACACCTGAAAGTGAGTTGAACAAAAGATTGTCTAAGAAAAAAACAAAGACAGATTTTTTTTCTTTCTTCAGTCAGTAGAGAAGACTTGTATCCCATCTCCGATCATTTATGCAGGATATCACTGTCTCAGTAGATACTACTTCAGGCGGATTCCTAGTGTCAACCTGTGACAATTCAGATGTTTTCTCAATGCCAGTTTGGGTGAAAGAGGTTGAAAGTCTCTTCCTTTATGGGACTTTGAACTGATATGACTGCTGTGTATTTGAAAGGTGTGGTGGCCAAAGTCTTGCTTTATGATGCCCAACCTGGCACCACATTTTGTGATTAGACATTTTAGTCTCCATGTAAATTAGTTAATTAGATAAGATAAACCTGTATATGGCAAGAAAAGAAAAAAGAGGTAAATTTAGCCCAGAGTAATTGGCGAGGATCTGTCAGGTTTGTAGTGGGTGACCGGTACTGTCAAAATGAATGTGAGGAGGATTTCCACAAGTTAGTCTGTGATTTAGTTATTAATGACCACTTGTTCTTCAACCATACTTTCTTCTTTGTTCTTTATCAGTTGTGTTCTTGACAAGCTAATGTCATGTATATAGCTAACACAGCACCCTTATCACCAGAGGAAGCGCCCTTATCACCAGAGGAAGCACTTTGGTCAATAAGGTTTACTGTATGTCTTTTTTTTTTTTTTTTTTTAAACCCGTCTTACTAAAATTCAGGCAGTTCCTGTTATAAACGGCAATTATGGCTTGAAGTGCTGGAGGGAACTGAAGAACGGATGGCACAAACCGATGTACCCCTTCTTCTGGACATTTCTGCTATCAAAATTGGCTCTTTAGCGTGACACAAACTTCATTGAGGCAAAACTGAGGATGTTCTGTAATCAGCTGGAGCTTCAGATAAAAATGACTTAATGTAACAAAGTTGATGGTTTAATCATGTTTGGCCTGTCAGTTAGCCGGCCCCATCTTGTGGCCAAAATGTTAGTATTAAAAGTACATTGCTTAGCAGCTGAGGATTGTAACATTTAGTTTCTTTCATCAGCTGATCTACTGCTAAAAAAGAGATTTAATGGAAAAACAAACCCTAAAATATTTGCAATTGAACACGTGTGCACTTCTAGCTGTTGAACTCGGCCTTGAAGTCACATAGTTGTTTTAAATGTGTTCTCCAAGGTTTGTGTCACTGGAATATTGTTTTCCTTCTGTCATTTGGACTGTGGAATAAAACCAGTGTGAGAAGACTGAAGATTGTAATATAAATGTGCCAACAAATAAACACCAGTATTTCACATTTTGGCTGGTATCTGATTTCCCATCAGATTAATGACTCATGCTGTTGTACTCTGTATTCCCTTTATCACCCTTGTAATACAGTACAATAATTTTACAAATTCAACCCTGTTGATAAATTTCAGTTAAAACAATGACATTTTCCGAATTTGTCACTTTCAGTTTAGAAATACTTGACATTAGTTTGATAGCATTTCCAGTATTTTCTCCTGCCATATCTTCATGAATGTGTTTGAACATTTGTGGTAAATCTCACTACAGCAACCTTATGTGCTACACACTCATTCTATGTTGGCTTTGAGTGTGTATACTTAAGAGAATGAGCAAAATGTAACTAGCATTTCTTTTGTTGGACAACACACTAACTTCCCCTTTTAGTCCCAAGTCTGTAATACTAAACAAAAATATTTATCTTTAAATTTATTTCTGCTGAATGCTGACACATTCATACCTAAATTAAACTTTTCACATTTCCATCAGTACACACTTTGTTCTATTCCCTCTTGGACAATTGTGGTATAAAGCCTGGGGTGCAGACAACCAAGGGGAAAATACAGAAAAGCGGATGTATATAAAACAATTACCAAATGCAGCTTTAGTTTAGGCATAACAAGTTAGATAAACATATTAATTCAACTGAGCTACTATAAACACCCCGCCTATTTATCGCAAGTCATTTCTAGAGGCCTACTTAAGGTTCTTCAGATCTGTGGGGAAATATTAGCTATTCAACATGCAAAGAAACATTTTTTTGTACAAGCTCAGTAATCTGATTTACATCCTGTGGTATTTTGACACATTGCTGTCATACTAACAACTGCTGTTCAAGAAAAAAGGACAAACCAAGCCTGGCCAGAAGTGTGTTTTGTTTGTTTTTATTGTACAGAAACATAAATTTACTGAGGCTGCTGTCCTCTGCCGCGTCCAAAGCCACCCCTCTGCAACGGAGAGAAGTTTTGTCAATACAGTCAACCTAGAGCTCCACACAAGAATCAAGTTTCACAGTAGCACCATACAAACTGGGCTTTCCAACATTTGTTCGAGAAATGTAGAGCCACACCCAAAACTTTACAATGTTCCAGTAAGTAATGTCATTGTTTAACTGCAATAGAAGCAATAGAAGAATTTTTTATTATTTGCTGTAACAGCCAAACAAAACAAAGTACTTACAAACTGGAACTCTGTGGCAGCTCCTGCACCAGCTTCTGCTTTCTTATCAGCACCAGCTGAAGGAGAAGTTATACATTAACAAATCAGATATTTGTCATGCTAAATCCTTGTTAGAATTTAATACTTCTGTTGGCCTATTGATTATTTGCCTCTACATCTTAGACCACATCCAATAATTAACCTAAATCAACATTTATACCTGCCTCATTCAAAGCCACACACACACACACACTAGCATCATTACTGCTATACATACGGGGTGCAGCAGATCGCCTGTAAGCATCTCTGTCAGCTTCCCCGCGGTTAAGGCGGGCTGGTCTCTCTCCTTCCATTCCTGCGAAACATGGATTTGGAAGAAAAAAAACAACACAAAATCAGGATCATACATCTTTTCAAATTAAACAAATTCAACTATTCACACCTTGTCGTTGTGGTCAATTATAGTAAATCATACATATAACCAAAATTTATGTCGCTGCATTTTTATCAAATGCTACTATCCGAAAACACGTCTTATGATTTCTTTAGGCACCTGGCTGGCCCGTGTGACAGGCTTGCACAGCTTAAAGACCTTGAAACCCTTCACTTTCCAACATAGAGGTACTTTTAAGTAAACAGTGAAAGTTAAAAAATACTTGTCTGGCATTTGAAATGTAAAAGGATAAAATGTAGATGGATTGTCAGCAACATGAGCTTACAGCTCTTTTAAAAATGGAAACTGAGGGTAATGTTAATTATATGTATAGTTGGATTGTTATTGATGTATTTGTTTCCAAGTGAAATTATAGGGGAAGTAGAACAAGCACATTCTACTACATTCACTATAGCCTGGTTCATTACTTCATATTAAGTCAGACCAATTCATAATGAAAGTAAAGCAATTTAAATTTCAAGCACCTTTTAAACTAGGACTGGGTATTAAGAACTTCATGATTTGATTCTTTGGGTTGCGATTCAAATAAATATCGATTCCATATGCATTTAAATGCTTCGATGTCAATTCAGTAAGAAGTATGCAGTGCAAACCAAGGGTTGTTGCAGAGCATGTTGTCGGTAGGCTTGCCGTGTTACTGCAGTACTTTAATTCTGCCTGGCACAGCTTACAAAAGACCTTACTTTTGTATATTTCCTGTGTTCCAGATTTACACAGGAATACAGAATGACCCCAAACATCAGATTTAAAAGTTGAAGGAGCTGGTTTTACACTGATGCTTGCTTTGGTTGTCATTTTGTCGTTTGATGTAATGCGGCCTCTGGCCATACAACGCGAATAATACGCACAGCGGGTCAGGAGGTAAATCGATTCAGAGGATTTGCCGATTCGATATTGAATTGGGAAATATTGTGATGCATCGCTTAATCAATATTTTAACCCACCCTTATTCAAACCATCAGATAATGAAATTTAATTATTTCCCAAGATTTTTTATCCCTTGTACTTAAGCCTGAGCCACACTAGCTTTGAATTAATCACACAATTTTGAATTGAATTGACAGGCATTTACTAGATAATCTTGAACCCCAATGTAAAAGTAACCATGAAATTTAAGAAACAGCTACTAATATTAATAGATTATCATCTTGCGTTTGCCATTTTTCTTTGAATCCACAACTTTCCACATGTCAGCAGCAATATTGATTATTTGACTGGCAAATAGATGAACAACTTTTTTTGTCCATTAAGTTGTGTAATGATGTCTCACCCTTAGGCCTGGGCCTTGCAGTCTCAGGGCGAGTCTGGCGGCGCAAGGTGGCGGGCACAATCTCAGGAGGAAGGTGGAGGAAGTCTCTCAGGTACTGGATACCCTCATTGGTGAGGTACCAGTAAAAATGACGCCAGGCAAATTGCTCCTTGACATACCCACAAGACTTCAGAGACTGAAAGAAAGGCACCAATGCCACAGTTACAACAAATGGCAACAAAATCTGCTAGTCTTGACAAAGACATACTTCACACAGTATGTAGCCCAACATTTCCCCATCAAATGAGGAAATTTTTTTTTTTTTTAAATTATGTGGAAAGAATATACACAGGAGGGAAATATTACAACTCCATTAAACACAATGTCAACAATTTATGGTAGAATTTTGCTTACAGGTTGGTTCGCCCAACATCGGACAATAAATTTGAGAACACAAGGTCTTAGAATAAATAGGAAATTTTCTCTTAACACTTTTTTTTTTTAAATTCAGCATTGTACTTTACTGATAAATTTTGAGTATTCTGAAAGCATGCTAAAGTCATTTATCTCAAGTTGGTGCACTCATCTAATATTACCACAGTAAGTGATTTTTATGAGAGGAAACTGCAACAATATCTGCATGCCCTAAAAAACCAAAGGGGACAGAGTTTGAAGAAACCCTGTGCGAGCTGCCTTTTTCCTCTGCTTTCATGTGCTTGTATATATAAAATATACAAAGTGGTAATTAAATGTGAACTAAAGCGTCATCTTTTATAGAAATGTCCTTAATTGATATGATTGAATGAATATTTTTAAAAAAATGTTCATGTTAATGTAAAATGGGGTGTCAAAAAAGTTATAATGGAAGTCTATACAGCAAATCTTGTAGTTAACCCCAATGTAACAAAAACACCTCAGTCAAAATGCAGCAGATATGGATGAAACTCAAAAATCTTAAAAAACACTGAAACGCACTTGCCTCCCAAATTTCATGGTTGGGGAACAATCGCAGCCAAAATTATTTAATAAATGCACTTCACAACGACACAAATTTCCTTAACAGGGCATAAGGGTTAAAAAAAGGAATACACAAAGTTGGATTAACTGAATGTTCACAATACTACAATTTCTACAATGACGATAGACTAAAGATATTAGACAACAGAAAAAGGCTTTCACTCATATGTAAGGTTGTATAATTAAGTATAAGTCACAGTCGCCATGCAAAGCAGGGTGGCAAGTTCACAAAAATGAAACAGGTGTCAAGGATGGAAAAATTACTACTGTATTCAACACCCAAGCATTTAGAAGGGCAGGGCGATTAGATCCAAATATCGATATTGATACCAATGCTAGTATTGGTGTCGTTCGATACCAGCATGAGATCAAAATTTTCTTGCAGTTTCTCTTCTTTGCTTTCCTGCAAATAAGAGCCAACTAAGAGCCAGTTTTGCGTTTGTTAAGCTAATTTACTCTGTTGACTTTTTCTCAAACAACTGAGATAAAAGGGAATAACGGAGTTCTCTCGTTATTTTGTTACATTGTTGTTTTCATTTTATATAGTTTACAAACAAAAAAGCTTGAATTCAAATTTCTCGGTTCTGCTATTCAGTTTAAGAAAAATATTTTATTTCACAAAAATCTTTGTACTGTGTTTGATTATGATCATAATCATGATCAATAATTAAACGGCAAAATCATTACATTTCAAGCAAAAAGTATCGATATCTGCGATACTTGCCCTAGATTTACTTGGTATTGGATCGATACCAAAATGTGCAATATCGCCCTGCCCTAGCATTTGCATCTTCTGACAGGCCGAAAACCACTGTATAAAAGTTTCTTACTTCTTTCTTAAAACTGTACCTGTAGTCTAAACCTCTATCCAACACATTAACATGAATTTAACCTGAAGTCTGATATGAATCATTCTTTCAAAGAAATGTTTTACCAATAAAATAGTATTCTGATAATCAGCATTTTGGTTGCAATTATGGCTTGAAATGATCTTATATAGTATCTACAATTCAGATATCACTGATGATTAAATAATCCCAAGGACCACAAGCATCAAAAGTTTAAAAACTGAAATTTGATAATGCCAATGTTGTGATAGCAAACTGATTATGTTGAGTCAGTCTACATTACAGCCAAGAGGTAACGCAAATGTGCTCTAGACAGTGCAATAAATCAATTTTTACAGTTAAATACAGGTAAAGTACAAATGACAGCTTGCTACAGAGGACATATCTATATATACACAGATGAAATATTCTGGCAGACTGGTGACGTTATTGATACTGATCCAACCTGGATCTGTACCTGGTTGGTTAGAATCAGTGCCAGCTAAAGATGCACAGCATGCACTACAGTTACAAGCAACGCATTGCAGCTCTTATCAATAAAGTCAACTTGCGTTCACCCTCCACTTTCTCACCTGCATCGCTTTCATCACATGAAGGTTGGGCACATTCTTGTCAGCAAGCTCTGGATGCTTGGCCAGATGGACATCTTTTTTGGCCACCATGACTCCCTCTTTAAAGAGGAGCTCGTAGATAGCAATGCGGTTTTTCTTGGGCATGAGCATCTGCATGAGGAAAGAAGCTGCAAATTAGTTTCTACCGATGGACAGCTAACATTAGCTCTATGATAGCATGCTAACTGGCTAGTCTGCTAAGCTATATAGGCCTAAAAGAGGCACAATCGCAGCTAAACACCAACTTTTCGCCTAAAGGAACTAATAAGCCCGTATTTAACTTCAATATTCTCACCACTAATCACATTGCATTACAAACATTAAAGTAGGGGACGGCAGGCCACGTTTAAGGGGGGAAATGGCAGCCGTTGGTGAACATCAGAGCCGGTGTTTCTTCCTCAATTTTAAATATATTTATTATCATGAGGTATTTGAAGCTAAAATATGTTTACGTCTTCTAACCTTGCCTTAATGGCAATCAAACGTTCAAGGTTAATATGTTATATGACGCAAGATGCTAAAGATATATTTGGATTTTTACTCCGAGTCTCACTTTACCTTTCCACTTGATTGGGGGACCGGAGCCGGAAGGAACGACCGTTGCTGATCAGGAAAGCTTACGCTCTTGGCGCGGGCCTGTGGTTTAGTGTCGCCCCCTGCTGGTGCGGGGGGGATCCGCTGAATAAATACAAAATAAATGAAAGAGTACAAAAGGCTGCTTTATAACGTCATTTTGATTTAATTTATTCCTTCCTTATTGAAATCTTGTCCATATGTTGCCATTTGCCATTTTTCCTTTCATAGACAGGAGACCACAGACTCTAAATGTGAAGCTGTCAGAGGATCGTTCATAAGGTAACCTGCAGTTCAGCTGTTTCCTTTTGATTCTGCTTCATACTTCTTCCTCTTCCTACAGTTAAGAGAGAATCCATTAACTTCTACACAATGTTACAATTTTCATTGGCCTTTAATGTATCATTTGCATTGATGACAGCAATCCAGGAATAGGCAACTGTAAGGGTCGCTTTTTTCAATTTTTATGAGTACAAGTAAGGTCTCAAAGGCACTTCTAAATCTGTATTTCAAAATTGTTTCTTCTACTTGAGTTTAACATATCTGCACTGGAAATGATTTACAATAACTGTGTCTGTATTGTATCATGAGTTAAATAAAGAATTAAGGATCCCAAAATGAGGAAATGGCAACTTGACAAAAATACAATGTTGTTTGTGCAAATAGTTTATGCTTAATTCTATAATTGGCTTTTAAAAATGCTTTGATTAAGAGATTTAAAAGATGAATTGTTCAATCTACAAAATTATACTCATGTGGTATCAGGAACTAAATTTCTTGTTTATCAAATATTGGCTAATATTCTGTTGGCTGATGATAGAGACACTGACTCATACATATGTTATTCTTATATGTTTGATTTTTGTACTTAATTCTCCATACCTTATTCTTTTGTCTTGGGTACTTATCTCACTTACTTCATTCTAACATTAAAACGTTTTTCCTTAAAAAAAAGCACAAATGAAAAAATACATCAATTTTTGAACGTTATGCAACCATTAAATAGTTCACGACTAGAAATATGTAAATAGGCTACATAACCTCATCAAAACATCTTTAATGAATAATGTTTTTCTTCTAATTAGATTTTTTTATTGAAACAATAATATAAGTAAACTGTGTTTAATCAAAGCAAACAAAAATATTCTCACTTCTATAGAAAACATGTTTACTTTTTTATTTAGATAAAACTTCCCGGAAGTCGCTGTGAATAATCAAGGCCAGCTTGATTCCAGCTCGCGCACCATCCCCCATCTGGCGGCTCCTCTCAGCGGTACAACGGAGGCAGTCCCCGCTGCTGAGCACCATGGTACTGCATTAACACAGTAAACCAAGCTGGAATATTACTGCGTTCAGGTAGGATAATCTCTTATTTTTATATTCTCGTGTCAGCTGGTACCTGCTAGATTAAGCTTGTTGAAAAAGCTTAATTTCTAGCAAATATTGCTGATCCGTTACATCTGCTGTTGGTGAGATGAGGCACCAGTACACCCATTCTTATTAAAACTGAAGGAAGTCCATAAACCTAAAAGTTCATATTTAAACGTCAGGTTTTGTGTTTATTAGCATCAGTCTTTTTAAACTAAAATCTGCAGTTTGTGTTGAAGATGTAACTCGCTCCATCCCCAGTCTGTTGCTCCTGCTCCATTTCACATAAACAAATGAGCCAATACGTATTTACTTAGTTTCCCATACATTATACACTCGACATCATTTGTTGGAGTTTTTTGGACAGAGCATGCAGTAATACTGGACATCCATCAGCAGTCAGTGCAGGCTGCAGCAGAGGGCAGGGAGGGACTTTAGAAGTAAAAAGCATGTCTCAGGGGAGAGCTGCTTCCTGCTCACCAGATATTTCTTTGATTTATACTTGAAGAGCAGCTGGTGGTGGATTAGGTCAGAGCTGCGGACCTCCATCTGAATGCGGACTCAGCGCTGAGCGAGCTCTGTCCACGGTTCTGAACTCTGATCAGTGATGAATTGTTGTTTAAATGTCATGTCAAACATGCAGCAGGTTGCTGCTCTTTTTATTTGGAAAATGACTGAATTGGGCATTAGCCCAGGGGTCCAGAGTCAAGGGGATCCAAATCTAGAGTCTTGGTTTAATATTTCCAACAAATGGTTGCATAGAGGCTATGACAACGACGTACAAAATCACTCAAAATGATCTAGAAATGAATTACATCTATAATGGGGATTAAAAAAAGTAAAGTTAAGCACAAATACATTCATAATAAACATAAATATACGCAAAGTTATTAAAAACAGACATAAAAGTATTTTAAATACAAGATAAGACACAAAACATCTAAAAAAGACCTAGAACAAACCTATACATGGTTGTAGGTTCATTTCAGTCTGAGTCCAGGCATCTTTCCTTTTCATGAAGTGGAGACTTTTTTTTACAATCATTGCGTTTTTATGTCTGTAAATTATGGATAAGGTCAAATTTATAGCAAAAGTTTACTATGTCTCACACATGCATTCGAGGTAGATCAAAATGTTAAAGACCCATTCCACTCATTTATACTATCATGATGCATTCTTTGGAAGGAGCAGTTTTGCAAGTTCACAGCGGAAAGCCAGTTTTCCAGCGTACAGTTCAGATCTTGTTTGGTGGTCTGGGCTGTACACTTTGTTAGTCCTGGTAGCTTGATGGCATGAACATTTCTCCTACTTTTACTTTGATTTGAAAACTTTCAGCCTCTCTAAAGTCTTTCAACAGGGTGGAGGTGCGGTACTAATTTGTTGGACAGCTCCTTTAAAGAGCTTAGGAGAGCAGATGATGAGCCTGAGCACATCCATTTTATGTCAGCCAGTGTCTCTGCCTTTTGAAGTAAACAAAATGTGTTTCCTTTGATGGTATGCTGCTGGAAAAGTCAATTTTGTGCCTTTTTTTAAAATTCATTTTCATAGTTGTACATCTTCCTAATGGTATTGCCAATTAATTTATAAAAGGGCTAATGATTTAATAATCATTCTTCTTATTTGACAGGTCAAGAATAGTTGCTTGTTTCCATTCATCAAACAAAATTAGATTTTTTGTTGTTGTTCCTCCAATCCTTCTACATTTCTGGGTTTTACCATGTCAAATAGACAAAACACTACATTTGAACCCTACATTATGACATTTTGCAGATCCCACTATTATCAAGTGGGACCATGTCCAAGAGACCCTATATAATGGTCCTCAAAACCTCCCCAGCAATGTTAAAAGTGATCAATCCATCAACTTTCTATAACAAGACTTAAACAAACAGCACTCTGCGTAACAGGAGATCATCTGGATACTGTGAGCAAGCACTTCTGTCGTATGTAATTGAAACATCATAGCTGAAAGCCATTTAAATTCAGAGACTGGAAAAAATATGTGTGCTCCTAACATACTTGTTAAAGACCAACTCCTTAACTTTTCAACCTTTAAAAATCCGCGCTCCGGACTGGTTTGATGGTACAGTGACATCTATTGTGTGTATTTCTTGAGCCGTCGCTGCATAGCAGTGTCCCGTGGCTGAGAAACCACGCTACGCAACTTTTTCATCCGGGAAGCTTGCATGACGTTGCAGCTGAATTTCGCTCTGAGCATGCGTCACACGCTAGCAAGTTGATGTAAACAAACTGATTTTGAACACATACCGTGGCGGATTCAGCAAAGAAACGTTATCGGAGGAAGAGGGGAAACAAAAGAGAGCCAAAGACAGACTAATAGATAAGTGTCAAAATAACTGTTTTTTACTGTCTGGAGAGAGCTCACAGTACAGGTAGGATTCAATATGGATGCCAAATTAGCCGTCAATAGGGGACAATGGCATTGAGAAAATGGCAGAACTTAATTGGTATGTCTTTAAAGTGATTTAATTTTAGTGTCTAATTGGATTCATTTATGTGACAAATGAGGGACTCTCATTTGATTTGCTGCATTCAGTTCAACTCCTTGTCTTTGTGGATGACAGATGAGGCATCACTGCTAATGTGATTAATTAGACTAAACCCTAGTTGTCTTTTGTCTCCATCCCTCTCTGTGTATTTATAATAATGGATGCTATTTCCATTGGGCATAGACACAACAGTAAATGTGCTTTTTTCATTTGTGTGTACAAGCTTGACATGTCACATCTGGTGCTCACTACCCCAGCTGATATTAGATGATTGAAAGCAAGCCATTAAGATTGCTTATTTTTTTCTATTAGTCCCTTGTGTGTTTGTAATTTCGGATATGGTTTTGACATCCTAAGCATTTCCATCTATGTCTGGCTTTGGGTCAATGCAATTTCATCTTTTTTCAGCGGATTATTTACATATGAATTTATGAGCCTCCTCAGTACGTGTTCAGTAGCTCAGGCCTGTAGGCTGAGTGTCGGGTGTGCAGGGCCTTGGCTTTGCCTCGAACTGTGAGGTAATTGGAGCCTGAGATCAGATCCTCACGGGGGATCACAGCAGGCAGGGTGCATTTCCTTCAAGGCCCAGGGTTTGTATTTGTCATCATTTGGGTCCAGTTTAGGTCACACATGGAAAGATGTACGTGTTCTAAGTTGTAATGGGGCTGGTTATTACTGTAATTTGGAAAATCCAAGTCATCTTATTGTTTCTTTAGTAGCAATTTCAACATGAAGTAACGGTTGTGTTCTTAACACACTCAGATAGCGTGGTTGTAAGCTGAATCACTCCTGCATGCATAAACTCAATTAGACCCCTACTGGCATTCGCCCCACAAATTCATTACAGTACACAGAAGATGAACCTGCTAATAACAAGAAATATCCATGAAGGATAGTGTGGATCTTTTTGTAAAAGCAGCAAAGCACCAGTGTATATTAATACAGCCAAAGTCCCAGTAACTGCTCTATTTCACATATTTTTTCTTACCTTCATCAGATGGCTAAATTCTGCAGAAATTGCAACTGGAAAGCAACCCGTTCCATTTTTACTTGCGGTCACTTAAAGCATTTTGAAACTGTTGCTCTGCTCTAATAAAATCCAGATTTTATAACAGCAGCAATATGATATCAAAATCACCATTCAGGTAAAATAAAGACAACATATTTGCTGTGACACTTAGATAAACATAAGATGCAGAATATTTTGAATAGCGTTGCAGCTTTAGAGATAACTTTATAAATCACCTATTTATCCTTCTTGTCCTCCGTATCCTTGTATGTATCATGGGACAAGGACAGTGGTTCAGTTAAATGGCCAGGAGAAACACTAATGGCAGCTCAACTGAACTGTATGCAAATGTGGACGTATCTATAGCTGAATGCCAATTAAATCCTCCTACTGGTGTCTGCTTTTAACAGGAAAAATATGTTTAATTGCTTTGTGCTCTTTTCACAAATCTTGCTTGTGATACGGTAATTTAGCATATTTTTTGTATTTTTAAAAAAAATATTTTTCTAAACTATCTTGTGTTTTAAGCTCCAAAAACAGTACTTGATTTGATAATAAAAAACTTTTGATTTATTTCTTGATGAATCCATCAACTGATAGACATAAAATATGAGAAATTATTGTAAAACACGAATCACATCACCAAAGATATGAACTTTTCTCTGTTATGTTGAGCGGGTGCTCATTGTTTTGTCAGAAGTTGAGGTTATCTCCGCAAATTATTCATTAAAGGTAAATTCACTGCTTGTTTACACTGTGTTGTGTTATTTTAAGATATGAGTTGATTTAGAACCATCCTCCCAGATGGTAACTGTGTCCAAGCAGTCTTGACTTCTCTGCACTGGGCCTGTAGACCCTGAATCAGCAAAATCTACCCAGCAGGCTGTAACTGAGCAGAGCAGCTGCAAACAGGTCCCGCATGCTGCTCTTTTAATGTCAATAAAATTTGTGACATTATCTAAATTCTTCATTTGCGATTTTATGATAATTGAAATTACAGCCCAAACCGACCAAAAATGGAAAAAGTTTCTTGCTACTTTTATGTGACAATGATGGTAATAAACTATCATTAAGTTCTCCATGAAGATAGTGCTTCCCAGTTTTGGATAGTGCGACAGATATTTACTATTTTTTCTGCCATTTTAGAAATGAAATGATAAATCTACAGCAGATCTGATAAGCTGCTGTCAGAAATGTTAAGCATCCATTTACTTTATTCAGTTAATGATTTAAAGCTATAAATGTAAAAAGGTGGCAGTTCCTGATTGCAGAAAGGTGAATTTTGCTGCCTTTTTTTAATCTTTCATAAAGAATTTGATTTAATTTTTTATGATGAGATTGTGCCACTGTCTTTTTTACAGCCTAATGAAGCGGTTCTCATAAGAAAAACAAAACAACATAAAACATATGAATCATCATCTTGTACACATTGCCACATTTTGTGCTTTTTCCATGTCACTGCTCAGAGATTACATCCTGCTCTGTACTTTCCCCTTAACCATAACTTTATGGCATGTCATTTCAGGACTGTAAAATAGCACCAAAAAAAATTTTACCTATCAAATTGGAAGATTAATGAAGAATGAAAATTATTATTAGTTGATGCTGTAATAAAAATGTCTAATGTCTATTTCTGGGGCCTCCCTTATAGCTAGCACACCGAGAGAATTTGAGATAATCCCTGTGTGGATTGGCTCCCTGTGTGTTTTAGGATTGATTTCAAGGTTCTTTTAATAGTTTTAAACGTCTTAGCGGTCTTGGACCTTCTTATCTTTCAGAATTGCTCTTACCAAATATCAACCTTTGTGGACCCTTGAAATTCTTAGGCACTGGTCTTTAAATAATCCTCAAAGCTAGAACTCGGACCTAGGGTGAGGCATCTTTCCAGCATTATGGCTCCCGTCTGGAATAGTCTGCCGGAGGACCTGAGGGCCGCAGAGAATGTTCATTTTTAAAGGCTGAAGACCTAACTATTTAATTTGGCCTTTAACTCGTGTATTATTCGTATTATTTTATTTTATTTTAATTATTTGTTTATTTTTATGTTGTTAGCCTATGTCATAGGTGTCAAAACGGCTTTGGCCGTGCTTCGCTGCTGTGGGCCCCATAACCTATAGCAAGGTGGCCACCTGGGTGAAGGCGTTCTGGCCTTGGGTTGTGTGTGGTACTCGGGGCAGGCGACCTCCTGAGACGGTGTTTCCTGACCTGGCTCTTTTGTATTCAATCACAAGTTTTTACAAGTTTTCAAAGGTTTTTCTTCACAATATCTGTGGGTGTACTGTGTACATATATCTGTATGTGTGTGTGTTCATGTGTATGTGGTGGGGTGGGACGGTGGAGGATGGAGCAGGGGTGGGCTGCTTTTTAAGTGGTGTAAAGCACTTTGTGCTGTTTTAAAATATGAAAAGTGCTTTATGAATAAAGTTTGAACTGAATTTAAATAAAAAGTGACTCTTGAATAATGAAAAATTTGTCATTTTCCCCCTTAAATTTTTGGAATTTCATTTGTGAAATACGAAACATTTATTACCCATAAATTAGTCGAATTCTTCAAATCAAGTCATCTTAGAAGATTTTTTTTCTTTTGTTCTTAAGTAAAACCCCAGACATTTGACCAATGCATTACTAGGAGTTCCTTCTTTACTTTTAGGAAACACAAGACAGAAAACTCCCTTTTGCAAAGCTCACACAGTAATGCAATTTTGTGCCAGTTTGAAGTAAATTAGCCTCATATGAGTGAAGGTGAGAGCCTTGTTGTCTCTAAGGTTTGTGTTGGAAATGATACATTACAAAAAGCCATCTCACAGTTTAAGAGGGACAAAGAGAGGCTCTTAGAGGCTGCAGGTTGAATTAGCTCCTCTGAGGCTCTAGCTCATCAGATTTGATGTTGTGATGAAGTGCATAAACAAAGAGGAAGGAAGACCACTTGATGTTGCCATAGTGATTGTGCATGTCAAAGATTGGATCTGTGTGTTTTCCATGTTTGAAAATCTTCATTTATGTTTTTAGGGATTACAGTCACTTTTTTCAGAATTACCCCCACCCCTGCTCCCCAAAAATCCATCCATCCATCCATCCATCCATCCATCCATCCATCCATCCATCCATCCATCCATCCATCCATCCATCC
>JAOXYM010000003.1:14957493-14999493 GCA_028567055.1 Leptatherina wallacei | reverse complement strand
ATAGATAGATAGATAGATAGATAGATAGATAGATAGATAGATAGATACTTTATTGATCCCAGAGGGGAAATTCAACACTATTATTACTATTATTCGTTAATTGGTTTATCATTATCTTATTTTTGAATTTATTATTAGCCTGTGGAGAAAGGTTATTGTTGAAATTCAAATCAGAAGGCTGCAAAAAAAAGAGAGGCATACGATTTTTATTTAAATTCTATTTAAGATATGAATGCCCTCAATGTGTTTTTTTTCCCATGAGAAATTTATGCATGTGTGCAATATTAAGTTATATGTTGTACAGTATTTAGCTTTGCTTGTTCCACATTCAGTGTTAAAGCAAAACTTGTTTGAGTCCATATGGAAAGGTTCATTTGATTTATCTGGTGGAAATTTTTTTTTGAACTGATATCAATGTTGGCCCGCGACTTTTTCCAAGTTTTACATTTTGGCCGACCGTGAATTTGAGTTTGACACCCCTGCAGTAAGGGTGTGTGTTGGCAGGAATCTGGCAATACGATATGTGTCACAATACAGGGCAACGATGCAGTATATTGCGATACTATAAGTAAGACGATACACTGCGATTTTTCTTTACCAGAACTTAATTGTGAGAAAACTGTCACAGCCTAGTAAACACTCAAACCTGTAATATGCTTGACATCAACTTACTGAATGAGAACAGAGGGATCTACATTTCACTACAAAAGAAATTAAAACATTTGCTCTTTATGAACAAGATGACTAAAGACATTAAAATCAGCCTTACCAGTAAAGGTCTCAAATAGTTATTACTGTGGATTCAAACATACCACCACTTAAGTGCAATATAAAAAGTATGCAGTTTGATATATAACAAATAAAAAAAATTAAAAAAACTCTGCTACAACAATAATTTCCCTCAAAAGGGATGAATAAAGTATTTTTCATTTCATTTCATTCATTCATTTAATTTCATTTCAAATATATAAACAATGGTTATATATAGAATATATAAATTTTTGATTTCAAAGTATCAAAAGAAAGTATCCTTAGTGCAAAATCAAAACAAAACAAAACACTTACTGTTATCCTTTTAACATAGACGGCTATATACCGTAAATCTAAAATTAAAGTGCTTTGAATTCTTCAAGTAAACTTTAACAAAAAATTCAAAAATGAACCACCACTGTTAATGTTTGCATGTAAAGCTGATTGTTCATAAAAATAATCAATATTGTGGTTTTGAATATTGATACAATATCATCACACTCTTTTTTGCCTTCAGAACAACCTTAGTCCTTCATTGTAGATTCAGCAGGGTGTTGGAAACATTTGTCTGAGACGTTGGTCCATATTAACATGATAGCATCACACAGTTGCTGCAGATTTGTCGTCTGCATCTCCGTGATTAGAATCTTCTGTCCCACCACATCCCAAAGGTGCACTATTGGATTGAGATCTGGTGACTGTGGAGGTCATTCGAGGACAGTGAACTCATTGTTGGGTTCAAGAAACCAGTTTGAGAAGATTTGAGCTTTGTGACACTGTGTATTATCCTGCTGGTTAGGATGGGTACTCTAGTCTGTGGTCATAGAGGGATGGACATGGTCAGCAACATTACTAAGGTTGGCTGTGGTGTTTAAATGATGCTCAGTTGATTCTAAGGAACATATCTGTGGGAAAATGAATGTGAGAAATACATTTTAATTGTGAAAAATATGGATACAGAAATTAAAATGTATGGAATGTAATGAGAAACAAGTGGTCCCATTCACATATCAGTCCTCCTCTCAGAGCTAGACAGTCAGCAGAGATTCACAGCCATCCTTTCTGCTCTCGGTCCTGTCAGGTTGTGATTCATGCTGGTTTGCTTGGCAGAGTGATCACACTGCAGCTGAGACTCTGACAGAGGTCTCTCTCAGTTGTTGTATTTGGTTTTGGAAAGCTCTAAATGTTGCGGATTTGTTGAAATGTCCTCATAGTTGCTGACACAGGTAATAGGAAAGAGGGCTTTTGTATTTCTAATGTGCTTAATGAGTGTATCCTCTTTTTTTCTTAGATGTTTGGGATTAAACTTGAACATCGAGTTCAGTTTTATAGCTCTGAATTTCATTATAAGTTAATCATTTATCATTTTATGGCTGCCATGTCAACAGCACAAGTGTGTTCTCTGGTCACCATAAAGAGTCAAAATACCTTACGTATTGTATATCTCAGGGTCAACTCCACCCTTCATGTGTTCATCCTGACATTGCTATAATCCCCCATTGGTTGAGGGATTTCTGGCTTTTAAGGAACTCAAGGAGTGGATCAGGCATCAAGCTACTGACATTTCTGGTGTTACAGAATTCTTCCGTGGATTTCTACTCAGGACACTTTAAGTGACAGATCTCATCCTCAAAATATCCCAGGTACTACATTCAAATATACCGTATTGTAAGTGTGGGATCAGTTCCGTATTGCAGACATCTTTTTGTTGTTACCGTCTGCTTCCACTTGGGGGCGGTGTCTGAAATATGCCTTGCAAGCTAAAAAGTAGCCTATATATTTGTGCTGTTGTTGGTCTTTATGCTTTGCACAGCATGGGGTAATAACAAAGGTTAGCAGAGACATTAGAATTTGAAAAAGCACGGGCAGTTTTTATAAAAGGTTTCTCTGATCACTTGAGGTGGGTTTTTTTTGTTTTTTTTGCCTTTTTGAAAGAGTCACCACCCATCAGGGCTGATGAATGCTCTTCCTTTTATGCAAACAAGTTCTGTGATAGGACCTTTTATTATACAGTCATTGGATAGGACGCATGGATCACCTCATGTTTCTCCTTTTGGAGAACAAGTGTGGCCAATGCTTTCAACAAAATGATGATTGCAATATAATATGTGTGAAAACACATATTATAACCCTGATTTCAAAGGTCAGATACCAGCTTATCACACAAATAGTTGATGATTACAGTCTTACTGACATCCATATGAGCAATTATTAATTTATGGTTGTATGCTCAAACAACCTATAGCAAAAAAATAGCATAACTACAATTGATACTTCAACTGGAAAAAAATGCTGCAAAGAAAAAGGAGGCGCTGACAACAAAAGTTTTAACAATCGAGTTAAAAGTATGCTCCTCTGCATTATAAAAAATCCATGTATTTGAGCTCTGTAATAACTTCATGGTCATAGTACACCTATGGTGTCCTGCTTTGAACTGGATGTCTGGCTTTTAACCCTGCTTGGAAATTCTCCTATAAAAGTCAACTTGGCACCTAAAATGCTCCCTGCTAGCTCTGATCACTAAACACCTCACATATCCTCACTAAAGCATCTCTAGTTCCATTCATGAACATCAGCTCACCTACCCCACCCCCACCCCTTTTCTTTCTGGCTTTCTGCTCTGTCTGAGCAACGACACCAGAGGATTATCTGTCAGTCACTGAGAAACACAGCAAGCCTCTGCACAGCGCTCCAGGCAGTAAGATCTCAGATCACAGATTAGGGTGACCAGCTCCTCTTTTCCCCGCTCTGCACGCTGACGCACCATCAGGACGACAGACAGCACAGAGAAAATATCAACAGACAGGAGGGGAGGCGATGTGGAGCAGGGCTGCCTGCTGGAGGAGCCCACGTGTCTCTTTTCTCTTAGCTGTAGCCTTAGCTGCTGTTCATGGAGGACTGGAGGTAGGCTTTTGTTGCTTTTGTGGGGGGCTGTGTTCTCTTGGGGTGCCTCTGCAGTCTTTGTGTCTACGTTTTACTCTTTTAGATGTCTTGACATTTCTGACTCGCAGTTCTGGGAGTTGCAGTGCTTTTTTAATGCTTGAGCACTTGTATCAGGTGGATGGAGACACAAGAGGCTCTTGCTTGTTTTTGAGGATGTGGATGTTGAACTGAGACAGCTGAGTCTACTTTTAAAAGAGACAAATGTGAATAATATGTGAAAGCAGTTTAATGGTAAATAAACCTTGAGTTGTGCTGCTACTGTTTGAATTGTGTACGTTTGTTTGAGTATGTGCTTAATTACAAAGAGAAACTCAGATTGTGCACTGCAATTGTGTAATTTATGAATACATTTAGAATCACTTCACTAATTATGTATGATTCATTTTGATGTCCACATTTGGGCTTTGATAAGCTTGTGAATGAAGTGAATGAATGAAGCTTGTGGTGGTTGTTTTCACATACTGCGATCTGCTTTCAAAATAAGCCAAGCAAAGGCTATCTCGAACAAAAGCCCCCCTCTCAGCACGTAGTTAATGGCTTAACCAAGCATGATAAACACTTCTCCAGCTTACTCTCCACGCTGTATCGCTGCAGAAGCATTCGTTTTGTTGGTTTGAACAGCAGAGCCAGGCAAAACTGGATTTTGGAGTTGTTTTTTTGTTTTTATTTTAGATTGTTGTGTGAGTCACATCACTTCCTCCTTGTATCTCTGCTTTTCATTGTGAAAAGTGTTGCTCCATCCTCTGGTCCATGCATGACCCAAATACCCGTGCAGCTCCCACCCCTCCCCCTGACTTCCCATCAAAACACATCACTGCTGCTTCTATTGTTCCATATCTGTCTCTTTCTCATGAAACTGTTTTTTATTGGTAGTTTTAATTTTCTAAATGAGGCAATAACCCAACAGGCTTCAAATCTTAAATATTATTTGTAATTAGCTGATGGGCTCAGAAAGAGAAAAAACTAAGAAGTTTAGTGCTGGATTTTGCTTAACAATTTCTTTAATGTTTCACACACTTCTTTAAAAAATATTTGATATTACTGAAAACGGGATATTACAGATGAGTTTGCCATTAAGTCGTGCAACATTTGGAGTGATCTGTTGATAAAAAAAATATTACAATATGTATCATGTGAACAGTCATATAAAAGTAAAAAAACAAAATTGTTTTTCTTACCATATAAGGAACCATATGTCAACCACTGTGTCATGCATGCAAAAGAGTGAAGAATTTAAACCACTAAAAGGCTTCTATCCATAGCCTCATAGATCACATAGCCTACTGGATCACACACAGACCATCTTATTTTTGCCCGGGGACAAATGGATCAAGCTGAGTTCTGATTTAAGTGCAGGAAAAGATAAAGACACTGAATGAAGCAAAATAGCCAAGTTTTTCTATACTTTACAACACAGTAAAGCAGGTATCAGAAACTGAAAAGTGTTTGCAACACAATAACATCATTCCTACAAACATGTTTTCTGATGTACACAACAAGCCAGATTTACAGTGTACAGCAAATAACTATACTGATTGGGATTAATATGTTCAGTAGGCTGCTGTGTGAATCTGTTAGGTTATCTGTTGTGTTTTTCAGCTCAAAAGGGGACCTTTAACTTTTTTTATTTTTGAGGCTACCAAAGTTTGTTTTGGGTTTTTTTTAACAACAAAAGAATTGGCTTTGATGTAATCTGCCTATTGGCCACTAGATAAGACCAAATCCACTGCCTTGCTCCAAAGAGAACATTAACTTGGCTTTGTCCTAAAACACATTAGATATTCACACAAAACAAAACAAAAAACATAAGTATGACATCCCCCCAAAAGCCATCCCAGCTCTTTCTCTCACGACTGCACTCTCTTAGCAAAACCAAACTCTTAATTTTACATTTAGAAACAGGCATGAGAACACCATTACTCCTCTCATTCAACTCTCAGCAAGAAAGCAACTAAGTATATTTCTCAAAGTGCCAAAGTATAAATTTAATACACAAAGCTTGCATTCAATCCAAGTTTAGTAGTGGCAGCTCTGAGAAACCTGTGTCTCCACATTTCACAGCACTGATAACAGCTCTGTCAAATGTGTACGCACGTGTGGCTGAGAAAGAGAAATTAGCATATTTTAAATGGTTTTATACTTTGTTGTGGAAAGGATTGTTTTATTTAATATGATTGTTTTTATTATGTAAAGCACTGTGTGTTGCTTTGTGGCATGAAAAGCACTATATACATTTGTTTTGATTTGATCAGCAGATATTGGCTTCAAAATTAAATCTCGGATATTGGCCATTCCTCTGATATTATTAACCGATAAAATAACAGGTGCTGGGAGAATATAGTCCAAGTCTATTTTAAGTAGGATAAGATGCACATATCTTACTTGTTTTTAAAAAAAATAACTATTGTCATGATTCAGTTTGACTGTACATAATGCTAGCTGAAATATGTTTCTTATTTTGCACAAGGAGTGAATATCATCATTTTCAGCTTTTTTTTTTTGCGTCTGCATTTGCCAACAGGCCGACATGACGAAGAGGATGCAGAATCGTACTGTATTTTAATTCCATACCAGAAAAAAACTCGTGCATCCCTTATCTAAAGCAAGCACAGTGTTGTTACAAGACTTAATGTACAGTGGATGAGTCAACTACTATTTCGCCGGTTATTTATTTGTCAGACTGAAAGACATGTGCTTCTATTTATTCTTGTGTACTTATCATTAAGTTGGAAAGCTTCCGGAGGCTGAGCAGTATGAATGATTTTTGTCGGTGGAGCATCAGACCTGAGTGAAGACGATAATGTGCATAGATGCAGTAGTTCAAAGGTATCTGTATTCTACTCTGTTTTAGTCTAGTGGGCAGTAACTTGAAAAAGGTTGAAGATTTTGTTTCAAATATGTTTCTCTTTTTTATTTTTAAGTGGACATTTGAGTGAAAAGTAGCTATGACGTTGCTCCAATGGCCCCGCCCAGCACTCTACCTCAGTGTTTGAGGGAGATACCCATTGGCTGAAAGTTTGTATCTAAATGATATGTATGAATTGTTTTCTTTTTCTTTCCTTTTTTAAATTGTTGGGCCAAATATTGATTTGTAGTTAAAGTACTGTAGAGACAGATCAAGTAAAAACCAAAATGTCTAACTTGATTTTCTGGATCGTTTATCAGTAAACTTATCATGAATGACGATGAATTGCTGTCAGAATATGCAGCACCACAATCAGATCATTTTTACACCTATAGATATCTTGACAAGTTATCTCGGAATACAGTGTGTCTGTTACCAGGTTTTTACAAAACGTTAACACAGTTATCGTATTGGAATCAGCTAATTAGCCGCTAGGGAGACCCGACCAACATCTCTGCACATTTAGAGGCAATTTAACAGCACAGCCCATTTTAAAGTGCAGTGTGGGCAGTGAACCTGAACTGATGTAGGTAGGTGTGAGGTTGCTGTAGGACCAGGATAATGTTTGTGTCATTAGTCTGCCTGTGTCGTTGCTCAGTTATTAACCTGAGAGCTTGTAGTCAATTAGAAACAGATTACTGCCTCCTACAGACAGATAGACAGACTGAAATCATCTGAAGTCTGCCCTGAATCTGATTTCCAAATTTCAGAACTTAAGTCAGCATTCATTTCATAGCTATTAGAATATAAAAAAAGATGTGTAAGTGAGAGATAATGTAAGTTGACCAGAATGGGCAGGAATTGCTAGATCACGAGAAAACTATGTTCTGGTAAAAGCTGGTTGCATCTATACACCTGACAATTAATAGCCAGACATTGACAGAGTTATCTCCGGGGAGCGGAGAGTGAGAGATAATATGAAGCCATTATGTTGGAGAGTGTGGGTTTTAAAGTACGCACAGTCTTCTTATATCAGTGTGTGGAATGTGTTGTGTAAAGCCAACTTTATATTTCCCTGATAACAACGACCAATTATGTCTCCTTTTGTTTGAACTTTGTATCAGTGCTTATCATTATGTGAGTTGTCTATCAGTAGAGCCGGACATGTTGGTGTAGTGCTTTACTTTACGAAAGCCTATACTGGTCTGAGTTGAACTGTTTTTCCATTGTATATTAGTTAGTTTAGCTGGGATATTTCAAGGACCTGTTTTCATTCCAAGTTGGCATTTAGAGATAAAATAATTAATTGAAAACTAAATATTAGCTTAGTTTAGAACATGTTTTGTTTAGAATAACGTGTAATGAATGATTAGTAATTTTTGTAATTTTCTTGCTTGTGAAACTCTATATTAACTGGTTCTAGGTCCATCTTTCTGAGCTCTCTGTAATGATTATAAATTAAGCTATAATGGGTTGTGGACAAAATAGAATGAATCAAACAAAAATATTAATCTGTTGTAATAAAAGGCTGAGATTTTTACTGAATGTAACTGTAGACACTGTTTATGCTGCTACATCCTATTGCAGCTTCTAAACAGATTCATAAGATTTGAGAGAGTTTTAAATTGCTTTTTTATGCATCTCGTACATCGTCCTCTTCTTGTAGCTGATAGTCTCAAAGTTGACCCTCTGTCTGTGTCTTCTCTGACAGTGCATGAGGAGCGTTTCTCTGCTGCAGACCCTCACAGCCTGAAGCCACCCTGCCAAACCTGGGACCATGTCCGGAGCCTACGACGAGTCCGCCAGCCAGGAGGAGACTACAGACAGCTTTTGGGAGGTGAGAGAGTAGCACACGCTGTTGACAGATTAAACTTTACTGGGAAGTGACACTGCCTTGTAATGAACTTCCTGTGAACCTAGGAAGTGAGAAAAAGTAAGATGTGTGGCCTTGTTTATCAGCTGTGTGTAGGCACACACCCGTACATTAATCAGGCATGTACTCTACAGCAAGACATAGCATCGGATTTATCAAAAGGGCTGGCTCACTGATCTCTGGATGCTCCACACTCAAACATGAGATGATGACGCCCACACTGTTTGTCAGCATACTGACAAACTCTGCTGCCATCAGTTATAGGGAGAGATGAGTAAGCAAGCCATATATTTTTAATTGTGACGGTTAAAAATGAAGTATATGAAATAATTTCAGTATTTGAAACTGAATGATGTTGTGGTGGTATTCTTACTCAACCTATGTGCCTGTTGTGTCTTTGTAAACTTTGTTTTGTTTTTTCATTTTAAAACCACTGACACCCTCTCATCTTGTTAAATTGTTCTGCTGAACAAAAACTGCACCCTGTCATTTACATGGATCTTACCTTGACACTTAATACGTATTGGAACATTTTTGCAGACTACTCACAAACCCCATCCCAACCCATATGGCAACAGCACCCCACTGCAGTAGCATGGTGCCCCAGCAGTAGTAAGGCCTCATAACCCAAAGAGTCTGAGGTTCAGTTGTTATCTGAATTCCCCAGATACCAATCTAATGGGATCTCATCTGTGGGAGGCAAGTCCAGTCCACAAAGACTCCACCACACAATCCACAGGACCCAAACGATATATTGGAAACATCCCAGAAGCAGACACTTCAGGACACCCGTAGATGTTCTTTGTTCATTTGTTGTGGAAGCCTTCTCACTTTTATGTGTGTTGTCATGATGTTATGGCCAATTGGTGTGGGTCTACAACGTTGATAAGATGCCATGCATTACTTCAGCTCAAATGCTTGGCCTCCGTTTGTAGGGAAGGTGGTTGAGGATGCAAATGTTGGAGTCAGGTGGTTGTAACTAAAGACTTTAATTAGAATAAATGAAGGTGCTGCCTTAGCAGAATAAACAAAATACTATACCCAGAACGAACAAGAAAGAAAACGTAGGAAAAAGGACAACATGACTTACTTACTGACTGGGGAGACAGGACAAACAAGATGATGGCATCGACAACAAGAATTTAGTAATAAACAAATGAAAACCTGGAGTATATAAACTAAAGGAGAAAATTACAAATAGGAGCAGGTGTGGCAAGAAGTACGTTTAACAGAAAACACAAGGGAGAAAACTTTACAGAATAAAACAGGAAACTAGATTAACAAGAATAAAACGTTACCAAAACATGAAATTTTAAGACACGGTGAATAAAGATTAACTCAGAGAAACAGATCAACATACAAATAATATACATAAATCCCCTCGCCCCCAACCCCCAACCCCCTACTGGGACAAGACTTAAAGCAGAAAACTAGCAAGAATTAAACCATACTACACAAACACAATAAATCTGAAGTTTCAGTCAGAGGGAAATCTATGGTAAAATAACAGACCAAGTGAAAACAGGAAGATCCGTTTATCAAGACTTCAATCTAAAAAGCCAAAATACAACACAACAGAAATTCAACAAAACCCATAGATGACAACAGAAATAGTAAGTAAATGCCTAAGATATATAATGCTTGGAATAATCCATGTGTGTCACAGTTTGGAAATGCTAATTAAGACAGCTTACCTTTTGTAAAAACTAATTAAAAGTAATGGAGGCAAGAGCAGGTACGGTGTTAGAAGTTATTAGGCAGCCATATAAGCTGGAATGATAATCTCTGTCTGGCAGGACAAATGGAAATGGAGAAGTATATTCACCAAAGTGAATACATGTGAGCAGGTGTGTGTGTAAAATCCGGGAAAGGTGTGATGGAGTGGGGTTACTGCAATGACACCACAGTCAGGTATTGAAGTAGTTCAACTGGAAGGGTGTCGGATATCAAGCTAAAACTGAATGTCACTTACATACAGTAAAAAAGAAATTATTATGTGGTCACCATCTGAGTTATGATGGAATTAATGACTGAACTGGGATTATTTCTGTCTCATGGTCCTGTATGTGTTCAAGCTAACAACTAGTACAAATATCATCTGTGCTTTAGTGAAAAGGTCATAGTTCACCATTATTGATCAATCTGAAACCCATTTGTCATAGTTAATTTAGTTTTTAAAAAGTGTAATATTATAACACATGGGGGAATACCTATCACAGTCTTTAAATATCTTCTTTTATCTTTCCATTCGCAGCCCCAATATAGTCAGCATACCACAAAATATGCAGGTAAAGCAGCATTTTCTGACAAATGAGAAGGAGGAAATTGTACATATATGGTACTTGTCCTCTATCAGTTATCAAAACGCTGATTAGCAAACACAATTTAACCATCTTCTCAGATGGTGTCATATTACTTTTTGTTTTCTCCCACAAGACTACATCACCAACAACTTCTTCTGAGTACACAGACACAAGTAATTTGGATAATAAGTTCCTGGATGTACAATCAATATATCAAAGCTGGTGACTCTTCACTGTGTGCAAACCTGGAAAACAGAGAACACAAAACCTGATGATACCAGATGATTAGGATGAATGTATGCAGTCGGTCGAGGGGGAGTAAAAAAATCGATTCACCTAAATATTGCGATATTTTTTGTTTCACAATTTTTAAATGGTTTTTTTTGTTAAAAAAATTGTTAGGTTTTTTTTGGGGGGGGGTGGGGGGGGTGTTCCCACAAGAATCGGAATTAAAATCGAGTCGGCACCCAAAAAAAATCGCAAACATATCAAATCGGGAGGAACGCATATCGTCCCAACCCCAGCAGTTGGTATTTCAGACAGAAGAAAAATGTGCACATTCAGGTTTTATCATCAATTTCCTCCAAGACTGCTGAGTTTTATCCTCATCATGTTTTTTTTCAGCATGGCCGAATGTTTAGGAATCAGCAGGAGCTGTAAAGGTGTTTGCTTCCAGCAAACATTCACTTCATCAGTCAGGAGCTACATTATAGTAGAGCTGCTGCATTGCTGCCTGCTGATCGCTGACTCGGCTCACTGCTGCTGAAGCAGAGACCTGGAGTGGAATACAATCAATTGTCTTCCAGCTGCTTACATTTTAGTCATTTTGAGGGTGAATTATGGGTTTAAATATCATCACACACTCAGCAAAGATGCATTACTTTGTTCACTACCATAAAGGTGAAATAACTGCAGTAATATGGGGTTTCAGCCTCTCCCCTTTCTCTATATGGCTCAGTCTCTGGGCAAAACTAGCAGCTCCCTGGGAGGTTGCTGCTCCTGCATCCACGGAGAGTTGTAAATTATACGACATAAACCCACCCCCTGCTTCAATGCATAACTCCTCACACAGCAGAAAAGCAGTCTCTTTCCTGCTTGTTCCATTCTGCCTATTTAGGTCTTTAGTTCCAGGCTGCAAGGGGATTGAAGTGACGTCTCACACAGTGATCTTTGTAAGAATAGATGTGCAAAGCAGCTAGACAGCTTCAGTAATGCACTGGAAAATATACAGCTAGCTATAATTAAGAAAGCGTCTTTATGTATTTGGAGTCTATAAGTTTTAACAAAAAAATAGTCTTACTTCCTGAAGAAAAAGAAAAAGAGGGGCATTTGAATGTCAACGAGGAGATTTTAACATCCCATGTTGCAGCACTATGCAACTACAGGAAGACACGAGGGACAAACTAGCTTGTCTGGTTTTTACAGCTTCTGTAGTTTTGACTTAATGCTTAAAGTGTGAGGAAGAACGCAGTTAGTTGGATTTAGACTCAAATTTGTGCTAGATATCAGCAGATGCTACACACCCAACCTTTATGACACATTTGGAGTAAAAGAAAATACATGAACACAATTAGTGTTAGTTTAAATACTGCCGCTTTGTTTTGAGTGGACACAAGCATCCAATAAAAAATCCTCTATGAATAAATACTAAACAAAAACTAGTAAGCTTAAGTAATAATTGACATCACTCATATTTCTGATATTTATTCTGTCTGAAATTGGAGTGAATGTAAAGCAGATGTCCTTGGGTGTGATCTAGGTCGGGAACTACAAACGGACGGTAAAACGAATTGATGACGGTCATCGGCTTTGCAATGACCTCATGAACTGCATCCAGGAGCGAGCCAAAATCGAGAAAGCCTACTCACAGCAGCTGACCGAGTGGTCCAAGAGATGGAGGCTGTTAATAGACAAAGGTAAGAGGGGTTTCACAGTTCTCAATAACACACACAGTGCTTTGCAAAAGTGTAACGTACTGATAGAAAATAGAAGAAGAAGCACAAAAATACTTGAGTAGCTTTTATTAATCAGTGTTTTTGTGTCATATTTCAATGTGCAAGCTAGCAGATTAGCCATTTCCTTACCCACCCTTCATTCCTCCACCAGGCCCTCAGTACGGCACCGTGGAGCGAGCTTGGATGGCCATGATGACAGAGGCTGAGAAGGTGAGCGATCTTCACCAGGACGTTAAGAACCATCTAATCATCGAGGACTTTGAAAAGGTGAAGAACTGGCAAAAAGACTCATACCACAAGCAGATGATGGGAGGATTCAAGGAGACCAAGGAGGCAGAGGAGGGCTTTAAAAAGGCCCAAAAACCTTGGGCCAAGAAATTGAAAGAGGTAAGGTGGGGGGGGGGGGGACTTTGGACAAATTGTTAAAGACGTATTATGTAACTTTCCGACCTTAACACTGTGTTCTGGACTTGTTTGATGACATAGTGACATCTGTTGTGTTTATTTCTGGAGCTGTCGCTGCCCAGCAGTCCCGAGGCTGAGAAACCGCACTATACAACTTTTTCATCCGGGATGCTGCCTAGCATGTTGCAGCTGAGTTTTGATTAGGCACCAGGGCTGATTCAGCAAAGAAACAAGAAAACATTATCGGAGAAAGATAGGAAAAGAAACAGAGAAAAGGACAGAACAAGAGATAAGACAGAAGTAAGGATAACACTGACTTTTACTGGCTGGAGAGAGCTGACAGTATAGGTTGGATGCAAAATGGATACCGAATTAACCATTGATAGGGGGTGCCTCATTGTGAAAATTGCAAAAGTTCTGTAGTGCGTCTTTAAACTGTGAATATGCTCATTTTAAAGGGTCTCTAAATGATTTCCATGTGGTCCAGCTGTGGTTTAACCATACAGAGGAAACAGACTTCTTATACCAATCATCATCAGTCAGAATTCCTCATTGACAAGATAACAGATTTTTTGTTTTTGTTTGTGACACGTCAATACTACAATTCATGTGTACAACTATAAGAACAAACTACAAATGTAAACAATTAAAAAAGGAATTTGATTATTTAAATCACATTTAGTTTTTAGTTTGTTTTTTAAATCAATGACCAGCTGCAACCCAGTCAATGTTAAAAGATTTCAGGAGAAGTAATCAACAGAAATAAATACATAATGCAAACTAGTAGGTTTATTCATTTTCTTCATGTCACAACTATAGAAAGAAAAAGAGATTAAATAAGTTCTCAGGAATAAAAAAAAAAAGGTCCATTGATTTTTATTCATCAATAAACTGATGGAGCAGTAAGAAAACAGCAAGTATATATTTTTTTGTAGCCCAACAATTTTCATGAAAAACAAACCCTAGAAGGCGAACTACCTTTATAACACTAATACTGAGTCTTAAATCTGAAGTTACCTCACGAAGCAACAAATCCTGCTTTGTAATACGGATCTGCTGATCAGGTGTCATGTCTCTTGTTCAGCTCGAGGCTGCCAAGAAGTCGTACCACATGGCCTGCAAAGAGGAGAAGGTGGCCACCATGAGAGAGACTAACAGTAAGGCAGACACCTCTGTGACAGCTGATCAGCTGAAGAAACTGCAGGAGAAAGTGGACAAGTGCAAACAGGACTCGCAGAAGGTGAAAACATCAGCTGTTGTAGCTCTAACAGCCCTAAGGGATCAAAGACAAACCAGCTGTCAGGCTATTTTCAGGCAGCATATCTGGAGTCAGTGTTGCATTGTTAATGTGTGACTGAATGCCACATCTGTGTTTTCTTCACTTTTCTTGAAGTGGACTCTGGTCCCCTTTTACTGCCCACTGGATTGTTATTATTCTTTGTGTCAGAGAACACATTCATTACCTTCTATTGAGGTTAACATGATTCAGATTTGATAAAAAACAAGTAAACCAGAAGCATCATTAAAACATATACGTAAATCTTTTATTGGTCAGAGGGAAGGAATATGACCCCCTGTGCAGACCCCTTGTGATGCCTGGATGGTGTTTTTAATAGACAAACCTTTTTGAAAAACAGCTGAACTCCATGGCACAAAAATAACATTATTCTACCAAGGACATCGGATTGCATTATATTAGGAAAGCATGTGATATGTGATGTTGTTGTTGAATATTGCAATTATTATATGACTTGTGATTTATATAACAATGAATTTAATATGTTGTTAAGTAATAAGTATTTAGGGGGACTGTGTTACACTTCTACACCCATGCATGTTTATTAGTCATAGATTATGGACAAAACAAGAACTTCCACTAAGTGGATTGCAGCCCATACTGTCGGATTTCATGTCAAAAAGTCTTTGCAGTATTGATATCATGTATGTTGATATTGGGTTTTAACAATGAATATTCTATATTGTGCAGCTCTAAAAGGAAAGAATTGGCAGAATTTATTATTGATTTTAGCCTTTTTGAGGTTTTTTGACAAAAAGAAAATATTTCTCTTAAAGTGTTTTGCATGTGTGCCATCACATAGGCAAAAGAGAAATATGAGAAGGCTCTGGATGAGCTGAGTAGGTGTACCCCTCAGTACATGGAAAACATGGAGCAGGTGTTCGAACAGTCCCAGCAGTTTGAAGAGAAGAGGCTGAGCTTCATCAGGGAGGTGCTGTTGGATGTCAAACGCCACATCAACCTCACAGAGAACCAAAGGTTTGGCTTATTTGAAGTTGTCAGCATGACAAAAAGTCATCAGCGTAAAATTGCACTTAAATTAATTCTTGTTTTCTGTCCAGTTATGCTACAATATACAGAGAACTGGAACACACCATCACATCATCCAGTCCACAAGAAGATCTGAAATTGTTCAGGAACATCCACGGTCCGGGCATGCACATGAACTGGCCTCAGTTTGAGGTGATATGTTAGGATAAAATGAAGATTTCAAATCATTAATGGAGACCTGCTAGATTTTTACAAAATATAGCTGAACCGTACACGTGAGGAAATATCAGAAGAAACGTAGATTATAAATTCAATTTAAGCATCTTTTCACAAATTTTTTTTTCTCCAGGAATACAACCCAGAGCTTACTCACAGCATCTCCAAAAAAGACAAGTCAAAGAAAGGAAATGATGGAATCATGCTGACTCGTGTCAACACAGCCGTGGACCATGCTCAAGCTGGAGACAGAGGAAGGTAAAATCTGATCAATGTAATGTTTTAACATTATGTCCTAAGCAGAATAACTCAAACAGATCACCTTCCCAAACCCAAAACTGAATCTTTTCTTCTCATGGTGCTTTATCTTTCTGCTGTATATAAATTTAGTTTTTTTTCCTTCTTTACCACAAACTTACAACTATACAGCATGTACGACTAACATGTACAAAACAAAAATACAAATAGTGCTGCACAAAGCGTGCACAGTCACAGTGATACTCATGGCAGCAGAAGAAGCAGTTCATATAAAGATGGTTGTTTAATGTGCTTCATTGTGTGTTTAGTGTGAGCAGCTATGAGAAGAATCAGGCGTACACGGCCTCCTCTGAGTGGTCAGAAGAGGACCAGACGGATCCGAACTCAGGCAACGACAGCAACGGAGGGCAGAACCCTTTTGATGAAGATGCGGGCAAAGGTGTGAGAGTCAGAGCATTGTATGATTACACTGGACAAGAGCAGGACGAGCTGAGCTTTAAAGCAGGTAAATGTGACGAGCGTTGTTAATATGCTGCATATTGTCAACCTGGAATGCTGCAAACTCATTTATGACCAGTGTGAAAGAAAATATTTGTGTTCAGTTGCATTTTGACCAATAGTTGTGAGGAGGAGTATAACACATGGGCAGTATCATGGGCTGCAATATCAAATGATTTAATGGTACAATATAGTGTAATATAATAGTATTAATATGTAATTATTTATTGATTATTTAAGCCTTGGTTTTGTTATTTACCTACGACAGGTATTTCATTCAGTTTCAACTTAGGTTTCTCTGATCTTGCTTTGATCCTCTCTGTAGACCACGGATGTATGACTTATAGTTCTTGAGTTTGATACATAATGGCTGGAAAAATCTTCCCCCATCAAAGCACCTAACAAACCAGAGAAGTGATCAAAGTTTTCCTTCTTCAATCGATCACCTCACAATTTCTTAAGAGTTTAGCTCCATTGCTCCTGGCCTACCTGCTCCAGCTTCCTCTTCCACTTTCTTGTTGTTCACTCTTATCAGACTTTATCCATCCTTCATTCTGCTACTGCTTGCCATTTGTTCTCTAGATATGACCAGGTAAGTTGTGAAACATTAATTGTGTCAGCATTAGTCTGAAAAGTCGTAAATAAAGAAAAATTTGATTTAGATCACGGAAGAATGGCTGAACACTATAATTAGGTCAATAAAGCTAATTGATCTTAAGTTTATCAGTCTGCCAAGTCTAAATGAAAAGTGAACTCATTTTACATTTCATCTCAAGTTTCTAACAGGGATTTATCTTACACCCTAGTGTCCATGCAGCTTTCTAAACAGGCTTGGATCATCAAGTCAGGAGCAAAAAGATGTTCCTTCAGGGCCACGATGCTGCTCCATCACAACCAACACACTATCTAAAAAAATAATTATTATTATTATTACCTCCGCCAAGCATTGGTTTGTCCATCCATCCATCCTTCGGTTAGTATGATAACTCAATAAGTAATGGACGGATTTTGATCAAATTTTCAGGAAATCCCTGAAATGGAAGAAGGAACAAGTGAGTAAATTTTGGGGGTGATCTGGATCACCGCCTGGATCCAGGAATTTTATAAGGATTCTTTATAGCCGCAACATCCGTCACATTCAGGTTGCTAAAGCGTAATACCACTGGATTTTCAGTGTCTATCCTCATAGATTTGTCTTTGATTTTCGTAGTTTGCTTTAAATATGATGAAAAGTTGAGTTGTGGTTGGCTGCCATAGACGTAGTTGTTCTACAGAAAACAAGAGATCGTTCTTCAAACTACTGAAAAGACACAAAAGCCCAGAAAGATGAGATAACTGGCTACCTATGGAGAGCCATTTTATTCATAATTAGGTAAATAAAGAAAGAAATTAACAAATATTCCATAAAATAAGTACAACAAAGATTGATAAAATGTACGTCAAAGTGTTTAGCGGACAGTAAGGAGGACATTGGTAAACTCCGACACAGCTACCAAGGCGCTGCCGCAACGTTGGCCGGGATGCTCAGTCAACTTTGCCGGAACGTCAAAATGGAAAGTTTTCTAAACGGTCCGCGAATGTTCACTCAAGCCCACAGATAACCTTCATTACCCTTACCTGACTACCTGCCTCTTCTGCGTGGTCATTTATCTGAATTTTGTATAAATCAGTCATTTTCTTTGTCTTTGTCTTTGTCATCAAACTGTGACAACATTAGTCTTGTGTGAAGCCCTGGATCTTAACTTGTATGAAACGTATTTCTCTGAAACACAGAAATAGAAATTGGTTTGCGAATTTGGACTAATCTGAAATTCTTCAGTCAAAGCAGAGATCATATTTTACGCTTTAATTCAAGTTTCAACTTTATGTTTTATGTTACTTCTCTCTTTCCACATACCTCAACAAATATTCAGTATTTTAAAGTCAAGTCTGTTTTTTTTTGCCATTTCTTCAAATTACTCTGGAAAACTAAAATGATGTTTCTTTATGTGGGAGCTACTCAGCTCAACACAAATCATTTCATGGAAAGGACTGACTAATCTTTTAAGTGATCCTTCTTTCAGCCATGTGGCCTTTGTGCTAATTGAAATAAATTTGGGCGCATTCACCATATCGTAAACCTCGTTCTAAATTATATCAAGTTTTTTCACGCTATATATGTCCATCATTGTAATTCTTAGAATGAGTATAAAATTATTCTCCATGACAAATATGTAGCCTGATTCTGGTCTGGGAATCATTTGGTGTTACTGTAGTGGCAATCTTCATTCAAATATCTACAATTTAGCCATTTAACACTGAATAAGTTATCTCAGACAAGCTGAGTTAGATGTTATTTATCTCATATCAAGAGCTAGCCAGAAGCTCTTCAAACCCAGGACTGTATTCAGGCCATTCATTTGCATCCAATATAATCAGCAGTCATGCAGGGTACTTCTCCCGCTTCTTTTATCAGCTGGTGTCTGCAGCTGATCGTCTGGAGCTGTCCTACTATACCCTGCCTCATGCCTCTTTCACCCGCTCAACTTCTGCAGCAGTCAGCATTTGGCTGGTGGTGGTTTTAAGCCTTTGCTCAATTTTCTCTTGTCAAGCCGTCTACAGCCTTTAAGCCTGAATGCAGGCTTATCCTGTCTTCCTCCAAACCTGAATGCAGGCTCACACTATCATCTGCTAAGCTTGAATTCAGGCTGATCTTCTTCTCATCCATGTCTGAACACCGGCTCGTCCTGTCCCCCTCTAACTCTGAATGCAGGCTCATCATCTTCTCCTCTGCGCCTGAACACAGACTCATTCTCTTCTCTAAGCCTGAATGCAGCTGCTGTGCTATTTTATGTGTTTCAATGATTAAACTCCCTTGTCTTGGCAAATACATTTTCTTTGGTTCTTTTGGGGGGAGCTTATCCTATCCTCTTTCTTCGGTCATGCAACCGCTCCACCATGATGAAGTATCAGACTCTAATCTATAAGGAATATCTTTTCTCTCGCAATTGCCCTTATTAGCTGGCATTTGGACTTTGCATCCTGTGACACTTTGTAAGTTCATTTTTTCTCTTAAATTCTGTCATCACTCCTCCGGTCCAGTGGCCTTCTTGTCCGCTACATTTCGAGCCAGTCAGTTTGATCCCCGTTCTTTAAAACTGTCTTCTGTTCTGCCTTTCCCTCCTCCAGCCTGACTTTTGGGCAACTCACCTCCTCCTCACCAACACTTCTTCCTGATACCAGAGGAGCCTCATCAGAAGCATTATCACCTCCTAACTCTGCTCATCCACCACCAGCGTCTAGACTCCAGAGGGGTCTTGTCCATTTTCTTCATCCATTTCACCGCTCCACTGAGATGAAACGTCGGAGTCTAATCATCTAAAAGAAAAAGAAAAACAAGTTTCAAATTCAACTCTTGTAATCAAATACATTTTATTGCATCTTTTAAACAATTCTCTCCTCATTGAGCTAATAGTTAAATAGGTGGAAATAAACATGTTTCTGAATGAAGGTCTATTGGAGTTCATTTGTCTTAGTCTGTCTAATGACAAAGATTTGCAAAATAAATTTAATAAGACATATTTGTTTTTATTAATAAATCGTGTCACCATTTACTTTTACTTTGACCAACATGAGTCAGCACTGCAGATTAGGATGCAGATTCTGGATTCACAGGGAGGTTGAAGTCATGTGTGGTTGCCTGGTTAGCAGTGGGAGGGATGTAATCAAAGACAACGTGTGAAAATTCCCCTTATGTAGTGTGAATGTAACCCTGCTGCTGGCAGTTTAATATGTGAGCTGCTAAAAGGTCCCCTCACAGTATTGAAGGGTGGCACAATTTGAAGTTACTGACAGCAGTAATCCAGCCAACTCTTTCACTGCCAGTCGTGGATTATTTTCATGTTTGTCTGAACCGTCTGAAACCGATAATGTTGACGAGATCGGGAGTAATTGCTTTGGCCATGTTTCAAGATGTGTAGCAGCACGCTCATTGCTACGCCCTTGAATTTCTCACCAGCTCATCTAGCAATCTCAATGTTGTTTGTTCTGATATAGATGCAGCCTCTATATTCTGTCCTCTATTAGTCTCTGTTGTCTGGATCCATCTGATTTCCACAGTATGTTGATATTCTGGTCACTAATGCAGCAGCTCCAGTGAATGAAAGCATTGACAAAATGGAGAAGGAGAAAACATAGTAAAAGTATCTTAATCAGGACATCCAGAGATGAAAAAAGTGACAAATAGTTATCAAAATAAATCTGACAAATGCTAAATAATGAAAGCAATATACAATAGAACCTGTTTTTCCCATCAAAGATGTAGAATATGAAGTTAGTATGGGAAGAATATTTTCTTACAGAGCAAACACAAAAAATATACCATGATAGTAGAATAGAAACTTTATGACCAGTTTCAGATGTTTTTCACAAAATCTCCTCCTGCTGGATGTTTCTGTCTGTTTATAAATGAAGGTGATGAGCTAACGAAGCTGGAGGAAGAGGATGAACAGGGCTGGTCTAAAGGTTGCCTAGACAACGGCCAGCTGGGTCTTTACCCAGCCAATTACGTGGAGCCGATTTAAATGTTCCAGCTGAGGACGCTTGCCTCGTCGGAGGGGAAACCCAGACTGAACCGACGAGTCATAACTGCACATTGCCAGGGACTTCAGATCAAAGCTTCCTCTTCCTGTCAGGCACAGTGAGCTATCTTCATCTTTATCTCAGAGAACATTGTTCAGGATCCTGAAGACCCTGCAACTGAAGCAAGATGTTTTCTCCTCGATGTAGCTGTGTTTGATATCAGCTGTTATGCTAACATGCCATATAGTATGTTTGTTCTGTCATCAGAATGTTGATATGGTATCATCAGTTGTGCCTGGGCGGTGAGAATGAGCTATGCATTGTGCATTTCATGTATATATTTTAACCTCTTTTTTACAGTCTGGATGCTTGTACAGTTTCTTTCCTCATTGATTACAATGTTTTCCTTCTAAGTGTTTACTCTACATGTTTAGCCTGAAAGGAATAGTTTGACATTGTGAAAATATATTCATTCTTCTGAGTTGGGCGGGAAGGTTTGAACCATATTTATGGCGACATGGATGCATGAAGCTACAGCCTTCAGACAACTAGTGGAGCTCAACTTAAACAGGCTGTCTGGCTCATGGTAATAAAAACGCCTCCCAGCACTCCCACCAGAGGAAGAGAGACACAACAAAGATGCTGACAGCTATTTAGTTGTAATTAAGATTTGCAGCACCAAAGTTTGTTGCCTTCTTTCTTTGCTTATTCTTCAACTCTCACAAGCTGACCCATCAGAGAGTTGTTTCCGAGCCATTTGAGAAAACATCCAAAGAAACCAATTGTAAAAAGCAAGGGGAGGACACTTTTAACAAAAACATGATTGGATGAGGCATCTGTCAATTAAAATGATGAAGCGGACCCACACAGAAGCTGATCGTCATTACGCCTAAAACCCTCCCTTATAGGTTCCAGTGTAAGACACTGATTGGTCCCACAAGTCAGCCACAAGTATCTAAAATGATGTTATTACTTCCAAGTTCTTTACTTTTAACTGAAAAACTATTAAAAAAAAACATATTCTATTCCCAGAATGCTGAACTATTCCTTTAACGCACTGTTTTGTCTCCTCTGTTCCACAGCATGTCCCTGAATTAAAATTTTGAAACAAACTAAGAGACAGCTCACCATCAGTAAAAAAAAAAAAAAAACACACAGTCGCTCTCAGCGGAGCCGTCTTTGAAATGGAAATATATATACCAAGCATTGCAAGGATTGTTTACATTGACCTCTGCTGCCCCTGCCGTCTGCAACAATGTGCCTGTTAAATCCTCAGTTTTCATTTACTTGCCTCCTCTGTACATGTGTTGTTGATGCAGAAGCCACGAGCGAAACCAGCCTGGAAATATGAGCTCTTTTGTATGGAGATTAGCTTCATGGGTTTTAATTTATTTGTTTCTGCGGTTAATTAAGAGACTTGTTTACTTTGAGTGAATGTCAGCAACTGTCAGCTCTTATCTCTATGATTATGTGCATGCTGATGCTCCCTCTCAATGTTTACTTAACTAATCCTGCGCATGGCCTTAATTTGTCCCCCTCTAAATGATTGGCTGAATATAAATTAAATTAGATCTCCTATATACTGTCAAGATGATAATGAGCTATTTCGCCATGTACAAAAAATACTGGCTTCATTCAGTTTTGTGTCTTTCTGTTGAAATGTTCTAGCTTCAGTAGGAAAACTTCAATCTAGCTGTACACAAAGAGTGCATGTAGCAGCTAAATATGTGATTTGTTTAAATGCACATGCCGGTGAAGATTCCTCTTTTCTCCAGGAAGAGGGCAGGTGTTCTCTTACTGACGCAGAAAGAAGAAAGCTGAAAGAGGATCTGTCTTTGAAATATTGATGAGACAATCGGCTTTTCAGCTGCAAAATGAATTTTTACAGAATCCTGGATGGGGAAATGTCTCTTTTTTATCTTAATTTCTCTCTAAGTATTTTGTGCCTCTGTATGTGTTCAGATATCACCGGATTTAGAGTTGTTACATACATATGTATGGCCTTACCAACATCTCGAGAAACTCTCAGCCATTCCCATCTACGCATAGAGAGCTCACCTCCGGTTCAACCAGATCAGTTTACACCAACATGACACCCATTTTGACTGAGTATACAAATGTAAAAGATCTTGACTTGCATAATGTGTCTTTAACTGTATTTTAACAGAATGGGACTGTTACACTAACTGTGAAGCTCCTTAAGGCCAAGAAATGTTAAAAAAAAAAATGCTGAAATGCTCTTTATTTTTTCTGTCTCTTGCTCATGCTAAAAAGTCAAGGAAAATTTTCGACAACTAGAGGGCTTTTCTGTTCATTTTTTTTTTAGCACAGTGCTGTCATTTCCAAACTGTGGTGCCTGTTCATCTACATAAGCAACAAATAAAAGATGTCATCAGAAAAGGCACACAAACGAGTCATTAGAGAAATAATGGTTTAGTGAAAAGCAGTCATCTTAAGTCTTGTTATTGTGCATATTTTATGTGGCAGCTTTCACATAGCAGCAGAGAGTACTGGAGAAGGACAAAGTCAATGCAAACAAGACACAAATTATACCAGCGCTCCTCTTGACCTACTTTACTTGTTCTAATGAACTTCCAAACATGACTTTCTTTAACAAAATCTTTTTAGAAAATAATAAAAATAAAAGATTAATAACAAAATACAAGAAACATATGATTGCCATGATTTTCTTCTGCTGTACCCTGACTCATACTTGGCAACACTTCAGATACCTAAGCTGCTCATAATTCACAAATGATAACGCATGATGATAAGGCAGAACGTCTATGTTCGCCATTTACACATGTTTAAGCTCCTTATCACTTATGTGGTTAGTTTGCAGTAAAGGTATGTGAAAGATTTTCTTCCCAAACAGAAAAACCAAAGAAGTAGAGGAAATCCTGAGGAAACTGATTAAACTTCTAGCTTACTATTTGCAAGCAATGTCCAAGAAAAGGTGTATAGATTAATGATGACAAAGGTGGTAGTCAAGAGGTCAGAAGTTGGGACCAAAGAAAGCAAAGCTGCAAAGAAACTGTGACATCCACGAGGACACCACATCATCCAGCAAGGTTGGTGGTTAGCTAACTACCTGCTAACTGTAGTTAAGTTTTCAGGACTGCCCAAAAAAAGTTACCATCTGCCTTTCCAGAAATTAACTTGGGCTTAGCTAAACCAGGCATTAGCTAATACTAGGCTAAGAGTAAAGCATTTTACAGAGAAAGAACATGTATGCCAGGGTGCAAGCGCCATCTTGTAAGGAATGTTCTCCCATTACCTCCATTGTTGCTTCATGATATTTTGTTTTGTTTGGCAAAGCAGACAATCTTGTAGAAAAGGAAAAAGTCAGAGGAAGAAAAAGGAGAAAAAAGATTAACCTTAACAGGAGTAATTGAATCCATCACATACAACCCCATGCAATATCACTGTCATCACATTTCACATCGTATTTGAAATATTATAAATCATTTGAGACATGTGAGGACTGCATTGCTGCCTTTCTACATAGGATGCCTCAGTGAACCCACCCATAAGGTGTTAATTTTTTTACAAATCTACAATGTAATTTGTGGAACACAAGTTGTTTTTTTTGTTTTAAATGTATTTTATTTATAGCAGTGGAGCTGTAGACAGAACAGACAAATGCTCTAAAATCTTTAAAATAAAAAATAGAAAACAATCGTAGCAATAAAAATGAGGGTCTGGCTGCTGTGTTGTGCCGACCAAAGCGACTTTACAGGTATAAAGCTCTTCTTGATAATCTGAATTGTCTTTATTATTATTATTTATTTATTTACTTTTTATTTATTTTGGATAATTCATTGTTACAGATGGCCAAGCTCTAAAATCTTCTAGCAGCACACATTTACTATGGCTGTTAAAACATCATGAGACTTGACTTTTTGGTCCAGAATTGATGTAAAAGAGAAAGAGAAAAATGTTTAACAGAGACCATACCTCCAGAAACTTATTAAGACATCTCATGTTTATTTTTCCAATAATTTGTCACCTTTCTACGGAGCCCGTAAGGGGACACAGATGAGTAAAAAATCTATATCTATTTCTCGTGCGCACGAGAAACTACCTGGTGATGCGCATGGAAGTCCTTTGCTCACAGGGGCCCATTAATTTCAGTCAAATACGTGGAAATGAAATGACTGTGTAATTTAATTGAGCTTTATTTTAAAATTGGACTCGCCTACAAAGACATTGCAGCTTTGATTGCCCGGCGTCACCGTTATATTATCTCCGAAAGGCACTTAAAACGAGTTTTGAAGTCTTGTGGTCTGTTTCGGCGCAGGGGATACACTACAATAGATCAAGTTACTGCTTTCATTCAGGAACAGCTACAAACTTCTGCCCATCCTCCAAACAACTGCACTTCATTCATGCGGACAGGTATTTTCATGAGATTCTCACCAGATACTTTCTCATGAGCATGAGATAGCCTACTTTTCGTGCGCACGAGAAATCAATAGCGTATAGATTTTTTTTCTTCCAACAGTTATTGGGAATCTGTCACAAAATGTTAATAGCTAAATAAAGCGTCTCAGGAGAAAAGTTGCCTTTTGAGCTTGACTATAAAACTATTCAAGTCTCACAGGTGTGACTAATCAATAAAACCAAACTACATAAACTCAAATAGAAAACAGCAAATCGACATGAAGGAATGGCTTCAGCTACATAATGTGACGACTCTGACATCATATGTCTCTGTGGGTTTTGTTTTGTTTATTTAAATATGCCTTGATTGCTTTGATTTTTTTTTTCGAGGTCTTGGTGTTGATGGCAGTTTGGAGAAAGCTGTCCAGAGTCACCTTATGCCATATAAGGTTCGCCCTTTCCAGTGTGGGCCCCAGGCCCATACATCTTGCCTTTAGGGCCTGGCAGTTTGCTTTGTTATTTGGTTAGTTGGTTTTGGTTTGGTTTGTTTAGTTACGTTGTTTCATTTGAGTAATAAAAATGTATTTTCATGTGATTTCCCTCATGTCTTCCCTTATTTGCTATGGTCCCAAGGCGTTCTAGGTTGATTATAACATATTAATATCTTTTTCCAGAACAATTTGACTAACTCCTAATACTATTAAACAATGTCAGCCTTTGTAGCTTGTCTCCACTCTAAAGTTAACATCAGATTCTGCCAGCAGAGGTCGCCCACTAACCAGCCATCTTTAGGAAAGGTTACGCAATCACCATCATTGAGGGAGTTAGCCACAATCTCTCTCAATTTAGTTCTAACACAACTGCTGTGAATTATAGAGCTTCATATCCAAATCAACAAAATTTAGAGAATCCTCTACATTTACCAATACAAAACTTATAGGTCAACTTGTGGCCCTTTTTTAAAAAAAAATAAAATAAAAATGTACTTTTACGCTGCTTGTTTATCCTGCAGCAACTGAACATTATTAGTCAGCTTGTGCAGATTTCTGGGAGTTATATTTGACCATCATTTACTGATATTTTTGAACCAGGAACCAGGAAGACCCCAAAGCGAAACATTATCTCTTCTTCCAGAGAGTGTTAGGTTTTTGTTTCCATTACAGACCTCAAATGACTGATAGGGGAATCCTGGTATCTAAAAAAAAAAAGAAGAAGAAATGTTATCTGTTTCTATGCAGTTGGCTTTTGTTTATTTTCCTTTTTTCATTGACAGGTGATCAAACACACAAGGTACATATTGTATTTGCTGGCAGAGTTCTAATAACCCAAAAGTGCTACACTACCATCAGACTGAAAATGTATTTCCATCCAGATTTGACTATTTTTTTTAAATTTTAGAAAAAAATCTCATAGGTGTGGATAAAGCATAAATCTTGCTGCATAATATTTCTCATACTCTCCCTGAAGCACTATATATTATCCCTTTTATAATAAGTTCATCGCAGCTTTTATTACTTAAATCATCGCAGTAATCACCCAAAGTCTATCACCCCAACATAACTTGATCTCTTACTTGCCTCTGCAACATTGGAAATCTTACCAGAACATGTACGGACAAGTTTGTCTCTGGGTCACTAAGTAAAATAACAAGCAATTGTTTTTTTAGATTAACCTGCTCTGTTTAGCTCGAAGCCACATTACCTTGGCAGATGTTTGAAATGGACAATTATGACACATTTTACAGCCTGTTGAACCATAAGTAAAGAAAGCTGCAATATGAAACAAATGTATCAAGGTGGAAATCAAGCAGAAAAGAACCCACTTGAAAATGAATCACATAATGGCAACTTTTCAAATAATGTGGTTAATTTGACCTACAATTGAAACTCTCAGTGACACCACACAGATACGGTTAAACATATTTTATTATGTCTTGTTTGAATCTTGGATGTTGTATCCTTGTGTAGACAATTAGTTAAACATTTCCACATGAAAATAGACAGCAGGTGTGGATAAAAACTAAACCGGTGTGAAATAGAGAAACCCAAAGCAAAGGGAACGTAAGAATACACAAGCATGAAAATGAATAACCCAGAAAGATTCTGTTCGGTGGAATGAAATATCATTTCTCTTTAAGATAAGATGATGCAGTTTATTCCAAAAAATCTTTATTTCATGCTAGCCGCTCTGTGAGGCTGCTGCTAAAACTCAACATGTTCAACAAGGGAGACTGAATATCTTGGAATTTATAAGGATTTGATCATGAACTGACGAATCAGACCAGTAAAATCAGTGTCAATACCAGTGTAGCTGGCAATAAATTCAACAAAAAACTGAGGCATTTCAATCAGAAACATGACAACTTTTGAGCCAAAATAAAGTCATTAGGATTAATCCTCCAGGGAGGATGAATGTCTGTGCAGCTGACAATGCTACGACGGCTCCAACTTAAATCAACTGCATGTTTTGTCCGCTTTTTTTGATATGACTATTCATGTCATAGTATTTTCCATTCACTTTCTTGAAGCCATTTGTGTCTTAAACTTTGATAGAATAAGATGCTGCATACAACCATATATAGAGTTGACAGGATTAAATATAGAGCTGGAAATCTATCACTCTTTACAAAACTACACATAGAATACAAAAATACACACGTGGCATTATCTGAACCACTGAAGGGTTTGAGGATATCCCTTTTTGATCCAAATTCATTAAATTGCTGAAGTGTCCTCTGTACGTCTTAGATGAGATACAGTACAAAGAGAGGGGCCGGTCCTGTGGATGCACAGGTTTTGCAGCACAACGGTGGCAGTGCAAACGAGTGAAACAAAAAGACAAAACAAGTGGAGCTGTCGGGCGGCTGCCTGAAGCTTGTTAGAAAAAAGTAATCAGCTGTAATTTAGTTGAACTGTGAATCATATTATAGAAAAGTAGACAGGCAGATCGTGCAAACGACAAGGCAGTCCGTTTATTTTAATCTGCAGCAGTAGGGAAAAAGCCTCCACATCCATATTGTTTTGTCTCTTCCTCACATCCCCTGCACAGAAAAGTCTTTGTGCAGCAGCTGCTTGCTGTAAATTCAGCACTGGAAGTGGAAGTTTGTACCATTAGGGTCGGTCAGTGCACGTGTTCCATGCCATTTTTCATCTCAGCCTGCGTGGTCAAGTGCATGAAGATATATTGTCTCATTCAAATGTTGCAAGTTTCCTCCTTCCTCCGCTAGTCTGGTGAAGCCTCATACTGGGTGAACAAACTGGTACACCAGTCTCTGAGACACGTCAGGCTTCCGAATGATGCCTTTCTTGTAGTACTGACGAATGGAGCGGCTCAGTTTGTCATAGTTCATAGCAGGCCGATTCTTCCTGAGTCCCCACAGTCTTGCCACATGAGCCGAGTCTTCAATTTTAAAAATACCTGGTGGGAATCACAAGAAGTTTTTTTTAATAGTAGCACACAACAAAATGCCCATACTACGCAAAATCTGGATATGAACCATCATTTAATCCTCTCATTGGTTTGACACACAACTAAAAAAATCTGAACTTTTATGAATCCTTTTATACTTTAAAAGAATCTTTAAAAATTATTGGCAATATTGTGAATAAAATCCATTTTTAGATTTATTTGGGTATATGTTTGCAAAAGGAACTGCGCTACAAACACAATTTTTATTTTCTTGCTTTTGAAGATAAATTAAAGCCACTGAACTTATAATAATGTTGAGAAAATACACTTTAAAGGGATACCGTGTAACTTTTGGCCACTAGGGGTCCTAAACCCGTAACTTCCCTCAAAATCAAACCGTCTTTCAGTTTCTGGCCTCCTCAGACACCGTTTTCACCTTCTGACTTTGTTCAGCCATGACAAACTTTAGATTGAAGAGGAGGAAAAAGTAGCACAAAGCAGAGCCCTCTTTGTTTATAGAGGGGGTGCTGGAAAGCAAAGTGCTGCAGGTCACATGATGAGTGATGGATCCTTCAAAGCTACAATGTCTGGTTTCTGAAGAGGACAGCCCCCTCGAAGCGCAGACAAACACTGTATATCGACCCCAGAAATCATTATTACTCACATTAGGCTGATGTTTTGGTCAAAAGTTTCCCTTAGTAGCCAATAACATCTCTGCATTTTAAGTTAAAGAGTTGAATTTAAAAAGATTAAAGTAGTTTCAGAAGGATAAAGCAGTTTGCTTAATGTGAAAAGCTGGAGGATCAGCTGCTAAATGATGACTGCAGATATGCAGGGAAACTGCTGAAAATGGTGCAGAGTAAGAGATGAAAGTAGCTAAGACGATGAAAAAACTATTTAAGAGAAATGATGAAAGCTCTGAAATTTCTGTGTAATCACAAGAAATAACCTCCACATCTAGTATATCTGTAAATTGTAGATTAAACAACACATTTATTCATACATATGTCTACTTTGGTCATCTGTCTTTGTCTGTTGGAGATGTTCATGTATAAAAAGCGGTAAAGGGTGGCGGAGGAAGAACCCACAGCAGACTAGAGATAAAATAAAAAATTTACAGCCTTTGCGAAAGTTTGAAGCTATTTCTTTCCCAAGATCTGTTTTTTATATTCCAGCGTGAGTTGTCAATTGATTAAAAGCAGTTTCAGTCAGATGAAGCAGACATCAATGCACTGATGTCTAACTAGTTTGAAAAACAGAATAACCCTTATAAGAAACTGTGGACCACTGTCTAATGTGGTCAGTTCAGACATCCATGCGCTGTCCATGTCAGCAGACAAGATAAAAAATGAAAAAAAACCTTGGTGATAATGATTAATAAACTACACGTTTTCAAAACCAAGCAATGTTCATGAATGGATTACAACTTGTTGCTGCAATGGTAACTTAATGGACACAAAATATATCATAAAGAATTTTAATAAAGACAGCAATGGACTACAATTGGTACTGGGTGCAGCCATCTTTAAATCTGGGATCTCTGCAGTTTCACAGTCCTCTGAAACTTATGAGTTGGCAATTCCGATTTCCAAAGACTTCCGAAGTGAGTACTATAGGTAGCAGTAGAGATTTAACATGTTTCTTGGCACTAATATCCAGCATGTTTTGCAGAGTACCTGTGTTTGTTTTGTTATCTCTTTTGTAACCAACATAGTTTGAAATAGCTGACGTGCTCTTCTTTTTAGCTACGAGTGTGGCATCCACATTTTCGTCGTGACTCTAGTTACCTTCCACCACACCACTCGCTCCATGTGCTCCATTGCGTTAGCCATTAGTATCTACATGGAGCAGGCATCCAGGAAGAGTCCATTTGATTCGCCATTGACACACAAGGAGCATGAATGTACAGCAGCGTTTGGGACAGCGTTACATTACTTCTTTAAAATATGCTTTAAATATTGTAGTTTAGACAGGTGCTGAAATATGTAGCCTACATCGTGCATGCTAATATTGCAATGAAAGTACATTTTCAATATATGTGCGGCCCTACTGCAACACTACTTTGTGACATGTATGGAGGTAGGAGGGTGGGGATAGCGTTATAATTTCGCTTTTCTACTTTGCAGTGAGTTGCAGTTGGCTAGCATAAAAAGCACATGGCTAGACTTTAAAATCAATAAATATATGATAACAGGTTGAGGTCACGTCACAGAAAGACTGTCCTACACAAACCAGGCAAAGTAACATACCATGACACTACTACATTTTGGGTAAGCGAACAAACTTGTTATACATTTTCCTGAGACTGAGCTGTTGAACAGTGAACTTCATCTGTCGGATGCCTGCAGACATTGAATAATACCTTTTTCTTTATTGAGCCAGCGGATGCAGCGTCCATAGTTGTGAGGTTTGAGCAGGAGTTCTCTGAGGAATTGCCACAGGTGAATAGGTTGACCTGAGCAAGAAGAATCTGCCTCGGACCACAACTCCTCACTGCCTATACAACCAGACAAGTCAGAATGTTGTGATTCATTCATTTTGAATAAGCTGAAGAGACCAAAAGTTCAAACATCCCTTTAATCTTTGGGGTTTATTGATTGTTCTAATAAGTCAAATGAATGGTTTATGGCTATGCGTAAAGGATGCGCTGTGCATTAGATTTATGTGCCTGACTGTCTAAGTGTGAATGCAGCTTCCATTAAGTCTGCTTAATGTCTTTGATTTGCAAGCACATGAGGAAATCAATCCTACCTGCAGTCTTGGTGTCTCCAACTGAGCACCTCTCTTTCATCCAGGCAGCTGGAAATTAAAGTGACAGAGAATTAACTAGGAGAAATAGCTGTTTCTTTAAACAAATGAACACTGCACCCTCTTCAGCCAACCCAAACATATACCAATAAAGCTCACAACTGCCAAACATTACCACATAACCACCTATGATGCCAATAAAGTCATCACAGGTGGTGCAGCAGGTTGTGATAAATATTCTTCACTCGCCTGATTTCCATATGTCCAGGTGTGCGTGCAGCGTGTCTCCACACTGTGGGGAGCGTTGACGAAATTCCTCCTCGCTCATGGCACAAAGATCCTTTCCTGTCAGGTCCTGGAAGGCCTTTCCTGCATGGGGCAACCTGTACAGGTGTTCAGTCCACAGCAGCCACTTCTGAACATTTCCTGTGTTCCACTCAATAGGATCTGTTTGCAGACATTAGAAGTGTGAAAACTTCCACCTGCTACTATAACAAATTACCCTTTTTTTTCTACATTGGTTAAAGTCATAAATAGTCATACTGAATCATTTTTTCTCAGCTTTATACTGTCTGTATATTGTTACACATAATAAATCCTCTGAAAACACAAGGTAAACATACTTTTATGCCACTGAAGCTCTAATCAGCAGAACAGATGACTGGGGATTGCACAGTTTTATAATTGACAGAGACTTTACAGTACATTAAAAAAAAGAAAATGCTTCCTCTGTTTGCTTTATGAGCCAGAAAGACCTCGCCTTTAGGTCTGTTTACACGTCTGCTGGCAGGAGAGAAGCATCACTGTCAGAATTCACAAGAACCCATTCAAAAGGTCAGGATTAAACAGATCCTGGAGCAGGCAAACACAGCTTTGCGTCAGTAAGAATATGATTTAAGAGATCTGTCATCGTGCTTGGGCTATCCACACAAAATATTGTTGATTTTAGAAACAAGCTCCAGTAGCTTAAGTCTCTGAATCCATATTTCTTTATTTGCGAACAGTGAGCAACACTTCTTTTTTCTTTGTCAGTTATATGCGTTAATGCATTAAAACACCTGAAAATGACAGACTGCAACAGCAGGTGTGGTGGAAAGCAGCCTACCTGGGGTGATGTTGAGCAGTTTGCAGGCTGTTTCAATGTCTTTCAGCACCTCTCCCACAACCATGCTCTGCACCTGCTCCAGGGATCGCTCCTCCTCTTGCCCCTCCAGCCCAGGAGAGAGTCCCTGCTCCTGGCTATCAATGACCGGGCACTGCTCGGGTTCCTCCCGGCTCTCCATGCGATTCATGGGTACAGCCAACGTCGTGGAGGCCTCCGAAACTTTCACCAACCATGTGGCATCTTCTGTGAGCAGCATGTCAAAGCAGGAGAGGTAAAGGCCTGGCACTCCACGCTCCACGGCTTCCATGCTTGGTTTAGTGTCCCCTATGTCCCATGGTTCTCCAGAGCATCTGTTTCGCTCCAAGAGGGCAAGGGAGTCCTCAGTCATCCCGATCCGGGGCCCGTACACTGCACCCTCTGATAAACTGCCCATCAGGTTTGACATAGCTGGTACCTGAAAATAAAGCACAATAGAGAAGTCACGTTATATTTCCAACCAGTCATCTGAGTTTGAGATGAGAGACATGCAAAATATCTTCCTAAAGGCTGTTTAATCATTCTGAATGAAGTGACATCAGAAAAAAAAAGCATTTAGTTTCATGCAAGTATAAATTAAATCTGCAGCGGAGAACTCATAGTTACCTTGACTGAAAGCTTTTTCTTCGAGTTCTCTGGCTGTTAAACCAGCAACTGTTTTGGAAAAGACTTCATCAGAGTTCAGCATGTCTTATATAAAGAACTGAGATAAGCCAGTGGTGGTCAATGCTTTATAAGAAGCCCAAAGTCTAACGGGGACACTGGGGAAATGACCCTCAAAAGAGTTAAAACACACACAGCGTAAACAGGCATGGGGCAAAATGGATTTGACTGAGTCTCTTATTTGTGGGTCAGTGGCGCAGAATGGTCAGTTTCTTGGGGGTAGGTGACTTGTATTGAGACCTGAGGCAGAGCTGACGCCTGCCTCGGCTTTCAAGGTGCCGTCTCTGCAGCGCCTCTGTCTCCACTGTCAGCTGGAGATTTAATCAAATAGAAGTAAGATAATACGGAGAAGAACACGTACAAAATCTGCCCAAAACTACTAGTTTGAAACAAACAACAAAAAAAAACATCATCTGCTGTATGAAGCCTAAAAATACAAGTGAAACACCTTCTTAATAAAAATTCTTATCAAAGTAAAACTTTATGGATGCAAGTTGCACCACAAGTGTAATCTTGCATATGGTACCAATAATGTGTACCTGCCACAGCTGGCATATGGAAAGACACATTGCTGCCACACACCATGTTATCAGTGCTAAAGGAAGTTTGCTTCCACACAGCACATGTTCAAGGAGAGTAATGACTTGATTTGTCAAAAGAGCAAACCATTAAACTCCCATAAAATTTGCAAAATGAGAGATGAGGCCAAACAAAGGAGAACAAGGATAAGTCTAACATTGATTCTTATTTATTTGTATTTTCATTTACAAAAGACTGAAATGGATTTCTTCTAGATTGTCATGTCTTGATGAGGCAAAGAGTTCTGGCACAACTTATTGAAAAGTATTAAAAAAAATTTTTTTTTAAGAAATTATTTGTAAGTCCAAGAATGTCTTAAAATACACGTTTCCCTGCTACCAAATATCTCCCGAGTTAGATGAAGTAATCATCCACCCATCACAAAAAGATTGCCTATCTTGTCCCTCTTCCTCAACCCCCCACCGCAAAACCTCTCCCCTGCTCTTTCTTTAATCTCCAAACTTCTCGTAAACTATAACCCATCCTCCCTTTCACTCCATCAGGAGTCAGATTAAAAGCCACTGGTATCCCAGCCTGCCACTGTGTGTCAACGCTGCCTTGCAACAGCTTGCGCTAAACCCATTAGCAAAGCAAATTTAGCCACATTACCTTCTTCCAAAAGGAAGAGGGAACTCGTGAAAAAAAAAAAAAAAAGACACAAACTCACACCCCCAGGGCGAGAAGGATTAAGACCCTGACTGATCTCTAAATGAGTTTGGTCAAGATGCTGATATTCATTTCAGGAGCATTAGAGCTTGCTCCATTTACTGAGCAAAGTCAGGCTTTGACACTGGAGGAAAAGACTTCCCACCTTGGAAAGCTTTTTTCTTTTTCTCTAAAAGCTCGGTCTCTTTTAAGATGAAGAAGGTGGTTATTTGTTATCTGAAGCAAACCAACCTGCACATTATTTTTCTCACTAGAACAAAACTGCAAAAACTGATGTGAAGAGCTCAGATTATCCTTGGGGAATGAGCACAAGTGACGATTTTCCTGAAATAAAGGTGGTAAAAGTGCAAAGCAGCACAACCAATCTAGCTTAAAATTAACTTGTGAGCTGATTCATCATTGTTGCTGAACAATTATGTGAGAAAACGTCAGCTAAGTGTTTAAATTAAAGTTAATGAGTAGTGATTAAAACAACCAAAAAGTCTGTTTTTGTTTAACTTGGATGCAACAATTTGAACTCTAAAAGAAAAGGGCATAGATGAAATTTGAACCCATCTATCTAATGGTGAGCAACATGTTGGCAGAGTGCTCTGCTGGTGTTATTTGAGTCTGGAGTTAAGGGAGTGTGTACAGCCAGGCGTGACTGTTTGCCGTGTGAGCGTTAAAGAGAGACCTTTTTTTCGTTTTCTTTGTTATTGTTTCTCATGGGAAACTTGGACCAACTAAGGAAGTTATTGTTCCAAGAACAAGGATTAAGGAAGGAGTTTAATCTTTGTGTGCATCTTCTTTTTGCGCAATATGACTATTGGAAGAAAGCCTATTGGATGGAGGAAGTTATTTGAATCTGTGAATGGCTTCCTTAAGCTATTTTTTTATGGCAACGGCAGGTGCTCTGTTCACATTATAGATTAAGTTCAGGTGTAACAGGGGTCTGCTTTTCGGTGTTAGTTTATTTTATGAATTGGTTTTATGCCGCCTGCAGCTTCACAATATCTCACAAATCTCTTTCTTATCTTTTCAGTGCTGTTTACTAAATCATATTCTTTTTTCCCACTGCTACATGGCATGTATTAACTGCCAGTGGGGGATGGTGGTCCCCGGCTTGATCATTTCCTGCTGTTAAATGCACGGGCGTCAGGCCAATATCCTTGGAGATTAAACCACTGCAAATGCTTTACTGTGGATCTAAATTCATTTTGGAGTGTAACGTTTTTCCATTTACTGACTCAGACTGTCTCATGTGCCAAGCAGATCTTAAAAAAAAAAAAAAAAACATGAAATAGCTGTGTTTGTCTGTATTTGACAGTTATTGCAGAATTATCAAGCAGGTTAAGATTCAGTTTGTCAACAAGCTACATCTCCTCAAATTCCTACATCATGATATCCTCTATCATAGCGCTTTTGGACACTCCTGATTTCCATGTTATCTGCAAATCCAATTAAAACAACCAAATAGGTAATTTGTTCATTCCCATGAAAACGACCCATAGGGGCATCCTTGAAACTATTCTCTCTATAGGCAGCAGGAGGGAAATGCAACTAACAAAAGTGTTTCCACAGATCTGTCATTCTGAAGTGTTTCTTTTTAACAAAGTCATCTTAAAGAAAAAAACAAGGATGGTGGATGGTGTGACTATATGTAGTCTTTTCAAATGACACATACTGTTTAACAGCAGGACACGAGTTTGACACCTAGATATGAAAATGTTATGGGTTACACTTAGATAAATGGTTATGGAGTTAAAAGTGTATGTGGAAAAATGTACCGATTGCATGTTTTCTGGTGAGACCGAGGTGCACGTGCATTGAGGAAAATAGACCTATCACCTGCTTTTTGAAAAAAAGGCTATTTAGAGATAAGTGGAGTGTTGATATGTAAGCTAAAGCTTAGAGAATTTAATGGAAAGTTTTCAACGCGATCAGAAAAGCTGTAAAGAGAGTTTTTCATGGACAAACAAATGTCTATGATCCATATTCGAAAGTGCAATTTAACCTATGTATATGTTGTAGTCATCACCACACTTTAGTACTGGACTGATCTTTTTGGCTGATGCCGAAGCAAAATCCACAACTGGGCCAAAAATAAACTCTCTGTATCTTTCAGTAACTGTATACCGTATACTGGCCTTAACTCTAAATCTGTGCCTTTATTCTTACCACACCAGTAGCAAAGCCTGCAATGACCAGTTCATCAGAGCTGAAGAGGGCAACAACCCAGATGAAGCAGGCTATGAAATATGAAGAAATGTCAAATGGAAGTTTCAGTTGATCAAGACAAAAAGTGAAAAATCAACCCTCTGAGGTAGGATTACAGTCAACAGTGAAAAGATATCAACGCCAAGGACAAACAAGGATTAACACAGCCATATCCACATAAAAAGCACACATCAACAGTGTATGTGTAATTATTGCAACTGCCAAAACTGGGAGATCAAAGATCGGTACTGTGGATATAAATGTCCTTAATTAATCAAATCAAACACAATCATCAGCTTTGCATCATGTTGTCAACATTTTTCTCTCATTGCACCTTCTTATCTGGTAACAATGGTACCCCACTTGGAAACTTGCATCGACAACTTCATTTCTTGTTGCACTTAACTCCTGAAATTTGTATATTAAAAGAGGATGGAAACATGCATGAATTTGGATCTTATTCACCTGAATTGGGGGTAGAAAACTGTCTTATAATTTGAACAAAATATGAATAAAAATTTGACTGAAGTAAAACTTTACAAAAGTCATAGGCACATTTTTCCCTGGGTCAAAAATGGAGTAATTTCACAAAAAGACTCAAAGAAGGTGAAATGGCAGCATTTCATGTTGCCTATTGTTTGGAGGGTGTTTCAGTGACATATTTTAATCAAAAAATGTATTCATTTCCTTTTATTTCTAACTCTAACTGTATGTTTTTTAGTCTATAAACCTAACCAATTGCAAGTGACGGTGAAGTAAAAAGTGAAAACATTGGCTCAGTAGGGGATAAAACTTCACTTTTCTGTGTCACTCATGTGTGCAACATCATGAAATTCCATGAACACAGTCCAGTAGTCCCAATATATATGGGATTTTTCCCATGTTTAAATTGTAGCAGGTCATTTAGCGTGAAATTAAGAAAAATAAAATGATGTACATTTAAGTTCATATGAGGCATACATACACAGATTCTTATCAAGTACTGCATAGTCAAACTTGAGCGAAATCTCAGATGTTGAAATGTGGGCATCCTGTGTAACATCTAGTGTTTGTCACAAACCAAATCTCTTGAAAACTGTTGAGAAGGTCAGTTAACTTTCCCTTGTATAGGATTGAACCCCTTCCTCAACAGACATACTATGGATGCTTTAAGAGAAGAGTCTGTCCCTTGTCAACCGTGAGCTAACAAATTGAGCAAACTGCTGTTAGATTCCAATCGTAAATGGTAGAAGACAACCTTTAGGAAAGTGTTCTTTCTGGACATCAGCCATCTTTGGAAATCATTCAATGACACATTAGCACTGAAAGAGAGATGAGTTTTTAACTTAATACAGATTTCATCAGATTTGTGTCTCCACATGAATTACTATTATTTGTCAGCTTTGCTTATGGCAGGAATCATCACCTTAGATGATTCCTGCTATAAGACAAAGGTGTTTACTCACTGTGGTGCTAACTTATACGTGTGACTCTATTGTGTAATTTAGTGTCAAGAGTCTGTGTTTAGTTTCATGTATTCCTGCAAGGCCAGACATAGAAATGTTTATATACCTTCAAAGTAATTTAGGGACAGTACTAAAATAATCAAAGTCAGAACAAAGGATCTGCGATGGACTGGCGACCTGTCCAGGATGTACCCTGCCTCTCGCCTGATAATTGCTGGGATAAGGCTCCAGCCCACCCGCAACCCTGCATTGGACTAAGAATACAGAAAATGAATGAAGGACAAAGGACTGAAAGAAGTATTGTTAATTGTTTATTAAAGCGTAATATTGGTAGGATATTTTGCTGGAGAGGAGAGCGGGTTGTGTTTTTCTTACACAATGTCTAAATTCAGCATTTCTTCCATAGATTTATTAGACAAAAATAGTTTTAAAAAACATGTAGAGGCCAAATACATTTTGGCTTAGTCAAATAAAGATCAACATAAACGTCAGTGAAAGAAAGCTCATGTAAAATTTCCATCATTTTTATATGGTTCCTGCATCAGATAGGATTTGTGATGAAGACACATGATGAATGTTTGCATAACAAAAGAGGATTATCCAGCATCCTCAAAAATAACTTAACATTTCCAACTTTAATAAAAATTCTAAATGAAATCTTTTTATAAAGGTGAAAAAAGCTGTTATAGTTATATCTACAGATAGAACCATTTTAATTATTTTCTTTATCAGACTGCATCTTTAAATCAGATCAGTGAAGCTGCACATTTATAACAAAAGACGTCCTTTTCCCCAACATAGTTCCTGCCCCCCACTCACCACCCCGCCTTCTTAAGTGATTGTCAGGCACCATCACTAATACACCATTACTGTACATACCTATAGATGTCTATATCATAAGTAACTGTTATCTTCTTGATTTTTCTCTTTAACTTTTTTGTTGTACAAAATTAACTTCCTTACTGTCTAAACCTTTCATTTTAACTTCCATCATATCTGTTTGTTTAACCGAATGCTTTGGGTTTATGTGCAAGTTAATTATTATTATAAATTACAGAAGCCCGGCAATCATTGCTACTCTTGTCCCCATTAAACTGCTAAGGCTCGCACTATGTTTTCTGAGCTTGTTACCAACCTTAACGAACGATGGATATAAGTTGAAAAATTGTGCTGTTAAAAAGGGCAAAATTTACACAATTATTCATAAAGAAGTAAAACTGGTTGTGGCTTTTGCCACAGAAATGTACCTATTTCACATAAGAATAATGCTGTGAAGAATCAAAGTAATACAGATGAAATTGTCAAGATATGGTTTTTCTTACCAGTGCAAAGATGCTCTGAAGGCCAGAGGTGAAGACGTGATGGGATGACAGAAGGTGCAGAGTGGTTTCCTTACAACACTCGTCTCAAACGGGACACCTAAGAGCTGCCTGAGGACCCCCTGATGACTGCTGCTGAACCCCCAGACTGAGGCCTGAGACTGTCCCAGGCTTTTAGGCAGACGTACACTTAACCTGAAAAGGCACAGCCTAAAGCACAACTGCAAACTAAACCTCAATTGAAAGCACCTGCTGGGGGTGTGTACAAAGTGAGACGGCGTGAAGGCAAGTGACTGGGTGACTGCGTGTAAAGGAATTCCAGCACCATTGCTTGCAATTTGTATTTATAGAGCAGTTGTGTTTACTTATGCACACAACCGAGTGCAACCAAGTGTGTGTGTGGATAAGTGTGTGTCTCAGTGCAGATAAGATCACACCTCAAACACTGGTAGTTGCCCCGAGTGCTTAGGTGAAACAATTCAAAGTGATCAGAAATTAAAGAATAATGGAAAACAGTTTTTAAGTGTCAGTGAATGTCTCCTTGCTGTGGTGACAAGTGACTCATAGCCCAGGACAAAATTGTTGTTATTTATATTTACTAGCTGTATTTTGTTTCATGCTATGTCATTGAACTGAATAGACTGAACTTTCAGAATCTCTAATAGGAAATGATATTATTGCACTATAGATAATTATAAATGACAAACTGTTAAAAAAGCATAGCAATGACAGGTGTGGTTGAAGTATGGAGATCATTGTCATTGCACTCCGGTGTTGTGCTTTTAGACAAGCAAAACCTGTGCTGATGGTGTCAATTTCAGCATCAGCAGGTAATTGATGAACTCTTTCTAGACTGCATGAATGGAAACTTGCAGTAAAACAGTTTAACATCAGATGTCCAGTGACGTCCCTTCTCATTAACCTGTATAGGTTATTGTTGTTAACAAGCTCTGCAAACCTTCCTTCTTAACTCATAGCTGTGTCTATGGTCTCTTTTACTCATGCCCCGTGGCCATATTGAATAGGTGCTGGATGTTCCTGCAGCCTTGGTGAAATACATAAGATTGTGTTCCTGATATTCCAGTTGTGTTCTTGTTAGCACTTCAAGAAAGAGGGGAGCTAGCCTAGAACAAACTTACAATTTAGGTATCTATGAACAGGACCAAGTGATTTTACTCTTGAGACTTTATACTGTATGTAGGTGATGCCTCTCATTGTTTTGTGAATTGTTATTTTCAAGTTTTGAGGTTAGCATTTGGCCATCATGCCCTTTGAGTTACTGGTGGCCATACTTTGGTGAGAGGGTGAAGCTGAAGAGTAATACTAATGAGACAAAAAACTATTTCTAAAGCCTGATATCAGTTCAAAGATGAAATTATCTTCAGTCATTTGTCAGTTCAGGAATGAATCAATCTAATGAAGGGGAGACCTTGATGACTTCATACTTAAGAGACGTTAGTGCTTATTAGATGTGAGTCTATTTAAAATAGAGATGCACTTAAGCACTTAACAGGCCCTGTTTTGGTGCAGAATCAAACTTCATGTCATAAAATGTGGATAAATATGAGAAGTAGGACCCAGCTGCTGGATTATGAGATGTGAGGCAGGCTGGTGAACTTATATAAGGATTTAATTTCAAAAGTGCTGTTGAGGCAAGATGTACAAAGTACTAAATAAGAAACCAAAACAGACAAAAATTCAAGGCATAATCAAGCATGACCAAGCAAAACAAGTAACAAATGATCTGGCACTGAATAAAGGAAAATCTGGAGCATATACTGGGGGGACTAACAGGTGTGACAATGCGCAACTGAAAACCAGGACAGGGAAGAAGGAAATGAAAGCTTATGAAAACACAGAAGGAAAGTACTACCACCAGAAAGGAGAAGAAGATGGGGGGGAAGGAGGGACAGACTTAGGAAATGGGGCAGACTGAAAACAGAAAACAAAACTAAAACATGACGTTCCATGGATGGCGAGATCAAGGCTGGAGCAGATGCTGCCAAAGTTGTCTTGAAATGTGTGTCTGAGCCTGTCCCAGAAACGAGTTCTGAGTCCTCTTATGGTAGGTGGAGTCTAGGTAGCAGTGGGTGCCTGCAGACAAACGAAGACAATGAGTGAAAGCATCACTTTTAGATGATGTAATGAAAAGGCTGAATGCATGCAATGATTGGATAAATGAGAAAGAGGAGAGAGCGTGAGAAATCCAGACTTACTGTCGTCGCTGAACCACAATCTCCACAAAGTCCAACACTGACTCCACATTTATACAGGTTTTACCCATTGACTGTGTAATAAATGGACGGCCCCTCCCCGTGGGTTTCTGAAGAGCTGGATTGAGGCTCGTTGGGCGGTTCCTACTGTTACCATCTTGGCAGCATCACACGTCTCGTCACTCCCAGAAAATACAAAAATGGCTAACAAGGTGGCGCTGAGAAGGGGGCTGTGAGCGTGGACCAAGGACTGTAAAATGAATGGACAGATTATCCGGGAGGTTTGTGAAGAGCTGAAAAGAAGCTCATTGGGAGGTTCCAACCGTCGCCATCTTAGCAACGTAAC
>JAOXYM010000003.1:14892958-14946877 GCA_028567055.1 Leptatherina wallacei | reverse complement strand
ACTCATATAGACACTTCACAAGTGTTGAATTTGACTCCCATGGAGTTGAATCAACCCTGTTGATTTTGCTGTGTGTAAACCTGATAAACTGATACTATTTGTTGGGATTTAATATCAGCAAAAAACTAAGATTGCGTCTGTATGCAGATTTTCTGTGGACTGTCAAAGTCTTCAGGCAATCATATCTGTTGATCCACCCAAAACCAAGCTCAATATGATTAATATACCTTTTGATTGATTTGTGCATTTGTGCATGGATCATTGTGTATCAGGCTGTTGATGCTACATATCTTCAGTCTTTAAAGCAGTACTAAATGTTTGTGTGTGTGTGTATGTGCGTTCAATATGCTTTATCTTATAGAACTTAGTCAGACTTGACTTAAGTGGTTTCCTTTTAATTAGGCTCACCACGGAAAGTATTTACCAAACCTGTCTGAGATAGTCATCAGTGATCTAAACAAACAGGAGAGACAACACAGATAAGTCTTCCACAGAAAAATGAAAACCCAGATATTTTATGAACTGAAATCCTACACGAAGAATCAAGCAATGATAGTTATTACGTAGTTTGCATGTCATGTTGAACCGTTCATCTGTAAACAGGCATTTTGCTCTAAACTGCTGCAGCTGTGTTTTATTGCAACGCTGGTGGCAAAAAGTCTAACCCTTGTACATGTGATTTAGTGGCAGAGGGAGTATAAAATGGGAAATATAAATATGGCACATGGCTGCATAAAAAAATAAATAAACGTAGTCATTGTTTCAGTGTTAATTTAATCATACAAATGCTTAATTTTAGACAGAGAAAAAAAGCTTTGACAATTTCTCTTCAGATAAATGTGCTATCTTAGGACTATGCAAACTTTCATCTCATCCACTCACCACACCACACATCTCATGTACATACATAGTCACAACTAAAACTAAAGAATAAATCCAGCAATATTTAGACTTCCTCAACATTTGTCTCTCTCATACATGAAGGAAGCACCCACATTCACAAATGGACAAAAGAAAAATATTGAGACTTTAAGAGGCATTGAAGAACAGTGTATACTGTTTGGGAGGAGGACTCTCGTATGACTCAATACAAATACAACAGAGCTGCAACACAAGATGCTGGTGAGTCTTACAAATTACCCCACAATGTAGGGAAAAAGACTAAAATGTTATGAATAACATTCAAATGGTAAACTGTCATCAATTGTCAACAAATTATAACAAATGACAAATAATTGTGTTTGAGAACCTCATTAGAAAAAAAAGGTACAACAGATTTTGAGTCCTATCAACACTTTAAAATATTTTATTTATAAGTCAAGAATGCATGAATCACATAATGAACATAGCAAGGCTAAAATAAAACAAGTGTAACAGCAGACATGTGATCAAACAATGGGTAAATTAATCTTCATTTTTAACATCAGACATTGGTGCAGCTGTCAAACTGGTGTTTAACAATGAAATCTAAGTTTAAAAGTTGAAACTGTGACAAACAACCAACCAAACATTATATATATATATATATATATATATAAAGTTTGGTTGGTTGTATATACTTTTAATGCTGGTGTCACAATCCACAAAAAGCCCAAAATGTCTTCTTTTCCTCATCAAAGATGGTTGACAGCCTAGTGCAAATAGAAGTTAACAGAACACCAGTGTTAATAATGCTGATGCCAACCGTGTTCAATCTAGTTCTCTGATGATCTACCAGGCTCTAAGATTATTTTATCTTTTAAACAGGGTACTAAGCATCTCTGAGCTGGTCATCTGATTTTTAGCACCACCTGCTGGCTGTATATGGGCCATATTCAATCTGCAGTGCACAAAAAGACAGCAAATAAATAACATCAGGGTACTTTTTGATTAAGTTCACCCAAATGATGCAGAATCATTGAAAAAAAAAAGAGAGAAAACTTCTGAGGTACAGGCCTTTTAAAGCTCTTTCAGTAATGATGTGTATGTGTCAAGTTATCCTTTTACCCAAGTAGTATACACCATTTCATTTCAGTTTAATTCAGAGAAACCATTAACATACATGCACACTGAACAGGCACGCACACGCATACATATTTAGATTTAGAACACATACCGTAGACATAGACTCAGAAACTACAGTCACTCACCAGGCAAAATAGATTTAGATGGCTTTTTCAACCCTTCATCACACCTCACTCATCCTTTTTGCACTTCAGCATCTATTTAAAGCGAAAATACACCCTAAAATAACATCTCTTCCCATGGAGTCTGAATCGGGCTCCTGCAGACTGTAGCTTTAGGGCAGCACTGAGTAGTGACTTAGTTCTCTGGATATTATCTTTGGAAAAAATGGGGTTCCTACACTAAATATCCCAATTTTTTTTGCAAAGGTGTAACACTGTCTTTAACATAAAACCTTGAGCAATAGGACCTCTCTGATGTGATACTCATGGACATGAACGGTTGGTACGATGTCAGTTTGTGGAAAAGTGAGAACATTGCAACCTTAAATTGTAGGTTATTTATTGCTTAATAATATACCCCACCCCTCCAAAAGATAACCTGAATTTAAAACTAAATTTAAAACTATCATGATGCCAAAACTAATAGGTCCATAAATCCAAGGTCAAATAGCCAAGCTCAGTGATAACATGATCTTAACTCATTGATCCCCAAAAGAAAAGGGTCACCTTATCCCTAAAAAAACAGAACGGTTGGTCCAAGTGGAAGAATTGGGCTTGGGCACAAAGCTGCCATTTTGAGCCTTAAAGTATGAACACTTTACTGGATTAACTTTAGATTTTCAACAAAATACTTGATGGTCTACCTCATCTCTGTCAAAAATCCTGTTATGCTCAGTTACAAACGCAGTTGAAAGTAGAAAACAAAACAAAAAAAACCCATCCAATTATGTCTAAGATTGTGCTCCCAGTTCTGTGTTTTTTTTTCTTTTTTAATAAGTGACATTTAATTTAAGACCTTCAAATAAAGTAAATAAAACTTGTAGAATTATAAGGCTGAAACTGGTTATTGCAGGACCTGAAACTGTAAAATCTAAACTCCAGCAACAATTGCCCAGCTTACTGAAAAAACAAAACAAAAACTGACATTTTGCTTAAGCCAAAGTCAGACTTACTATCACAGAAGATTATTTTAATGTATAGACAGCCATTTTTGGACTTTTCATGGCCATGTGGTGCATGTTCCACGTTGCACGGGCTTGACTGACCAATGTTCATAGACAAAATTAAATCTCTACTTTCCTTTAAATAATCAAACAGGACACCAGCAGATAATGCAATCTCTGACTGCCCCTGAGGTAAGTTGTCCAATGAATGGAAATCTAAAAAGAAAGTGGGAATCTTTATAATCACTATCCATCCGGTAATATTGTGACCTAAGGGCAGAGATGACTCTGGCAACTTTATGTTCTTTCATGACTGAACAAGCCATGAAAATAATATCTGGAAAATGGCCTAGAATAAGTCAGACTGGTTGCAATGATGTAAGGCTGTCATCTAAAAGACTTCCAAACACAAGTTTAATAATAAAAAATTATTTGGCATGGTGAATAGTACAATTCATACCTACTTCATTTCAACATGTCAATCTTCTATTAAACATTTCTCCAAACCTGATCCATGATGCTCATTTTGGAGCAACAGTCATTTTCAAACTAGTCCAGAACTGTGTAGGAACCCCAAAAAGAGAAAGTGTTCAGTTGCCCAGGAGAAGACTAAACCGTATGCAGATTGTTTAGGGTGATTTCCTCTTTAATTAGGCGTGTTTTACAGTGGAAATAAAAATAGTCATGTGTATCGGTCTTTGCAGGTCCATAGCACTCCTAAATGAAGCATTCACACATGCGAATCCAGGTGTTGATGTCAGATGGGATGTTTCACCGTAGCAGATGTGAATCATCTCCTGTCATTTGTGTTTCAGTGGAAAGGGCCATGGGATTTTGGGAAGAGAGTTGTCATGAGTCAATATAAAACAACTGATCCTCCAATTCCTCTGCATTTAAAGACTCCCAGAGTGTTGAAGCTCATCATTCACCATAGCAGAGGGAGGGAGAGGGGGTCTTTGTCATTCTAGCTCTTTCCAAATGGATAGGGACCATGAATACCCTGAAAAGGGGAAGAAAGAAAATGAGAAAATGGCCATCACTTTTATAGTCCAAGGTTCTTTCACAGACAAATTTCATGTGACAGCTTAAAAAATGAATATATGCTTAGTCACATCACCTTAACTAATCTTGTAGTGCTTGTAGAAAATCACTTAAGTCACTGTCTGTCTGAATTATTCGCTCATTTAAATGCAAACTGGCTAAAAAAAGAAGAAAAAAAAAGCTCAAATGCTTCTAAACAATTCTGTTCAACCATCCACAGAGAGCTTGTTATGAAGACAGATTCAGCTACAATGTGAAACTAATTTACAATGTAACAATAATGTAGCTGGAGATTCAATCCAAAAGCAAGCAGATTGGACTGTTTTTCTTTTTTTTTAACCAAGTGTCACAGTGAATTGGGCATTTGTTAAACAGTTGGAATACTTGTAGAAGACATAAAGGACGAATCCTCTACCCTGTGGCACTTCTAAAACATGTCTCATTAATAAAACGGTGCAAAATTAGTGTTTTGGACTTCCAAAAAACCAGTGCCATGTGAATGAAACACCCAAATGATAAAAAAAAAAAACTTCCGCGAATACAACTCAACTCCTGTGTGGACATGACCTTAATTCATTTCACTCTAGCTCTGAACAGTCAAAGCCTCGCATCCTCCCTGTGCTCTTTGGGGGACCCCAGGTTGGGAACCACGGACCTAGGCAATGACTAGAGACCAGCTGGTGTGATGTGCTACACTGTGCAGTAAAATAGGACTCCAACACAAGTTCTATCAAAGCAGTTTTGAACTCTGAAATCACCCAAACTTTGCAGAACATCATATGTCAGACTGTCTAAAAAGTTAGTGTGGATCTCAACAAGATCTCAAACTCACAAAACTTTAAACACAAAATGTCAGTGACAGCTGTACAATGAAATGCTTAGGGTGAGGCCCGGCTACAAAACCACCCAGAGATTAGAGATGCACAGATCTGCTTTTTTGGGGTTTCCGATCTGATATCTGAAATTGGATATCTGTGATACCTGTATTTTTTTTATACCAAATCAGGTTCCTTGAACATTATTGTGATTATCATCATTATTTCTATTGTTGTAAATTTACAATGTTTCATTAGGCTGTATTAAACACACAAACCTTCTTAATAAGAGAGCAATGGATAAACAAAATTAATTCAATTTGAATGTTTTCCAAAATAATTGCTAAGACAAAAGAAACATTGAAATTGAATTGAAGACAATGGCTGTAGTTGCGTCATAATCTTAATAAAAACAAAGGTAGTTATAATTTAGCAGTAGCAACTGCTTTTTTAGAAATATATAAGGTCCAAGAGAACGTGTTGAAAGAGAACCAGGACGTATGAGTATGATCTAGGAACACTAGATAGGCTGTCAGCACTGCAGACAGATTGTGGTCTGCAGTATCATTTGCTGAAGAGGACCTCTGATCATAGAAGCTATTTTTCAATCTAGTGGGAATGTCTTCATGGAGCCCATTTATTTCAGCTTGAAGATCCTACAAACAAGTCAGTGCTAGTTGCAAATGTTTAAAATGCTCCACAGTAGCGGTGGGCGATATATCGAATATACTCGATGTATCCCGAGAAGTTTTATGCACGATATAAAATGGCTATATTGGGAACACTTGAATATAAACTGTCACAGCAGCTATCAAGTCGTGTATATGTGTTTTTCTTCACAGTTTAGCAGCTCACTCCTTCACCCAGCCAGAAAACTCTCCTGCATGTGTGTTGTTTCAGGAGAGACAGGCGGGAAAGACGCATGGTGGACATGCTAACTAGCTAGCTGCATACTCCAGCTCTCAGTTTGCTGGTCGGAGAGTAGCTCACTTGTATGTTCACACGGCACAGCATGTAGAGACATGATGTGCCATGGCTAGCTAGCCAGCTAGTTTATGAGCATTAAAAGATGGAAGCTGAATGCGAGAAATCCTCAAAAATTGCTCCTCCTCCAGATGCTCTTATTATTAAATACAAGCAGACGTTACTATTAAACCAAATACAGGTGGTTGAATTTCAAACGTGCGCACTCAGTCTGCTGGTCGGAGCGTGGCTCAGCTGTGTGTGTGCACGTGACATAGAGACATGACGTGATATAATTACATATCAATATGAGAATAAGATAAATAAGATCACACTATTTGGTTTTTATAATTAAAGGACAAAACATAAACCAGTTCAAGAGAAAGGGGAACCTTAGATTACTTCTGTTGAGATTTGGTGCAAAATAAAAATGACTTAAATAAGAAATCTAAATATAAAATAATTGAATGAAAAAATATATTCGATACTGAGTAATTACAGAAAATAAAATAAAATAGATTTTCCAGGGAGGTGGGAGTGTATGTTGGGGAGTTTGGACACCCCCCTAATATAATGGTTGGAGAAACACTGTTTTTTATTAAGTATATAAGTGCAGGTCCCTGGCTCAAAATAAAAAGTGTTGAAAGTGAAAAATCACAAAGAAGTTAAATGAAGCAGAATTTACGTAAATCCTTCTGGTGTCTTTTTATGCATAATGTTGAATTTAAAATTTACAGTGTTTTAGACAAGACTTCAGAATATTGTGATATACATTGTGTACCAGGATAAAGCCAAAAATATATCATGATGTCAGTTAAAGGCCATAACGCCCAGCCCTGCTCCACAGGTTGAGGTGCATTAGTGAAAGCCCGTCATGCTCACCAAGCTACAGCGTATGAGCAAAACAACCCAAGCCGGAGATTCCCACATCTTCCTTCACCTTTTTCATGTGAGTCACACTGTTACACCGGATTACACTATTTAAGCAAGCAGACTTTTCCAGAATTTTCATTGACAGAGACTGATAGTCTAGTATGATGAATGGGAGCAACTTTTCTGTCGGTCAACTTAGCAAGTGTCTGCTGTGCACTATTGTCTCTTCTCTTCTTTGCTAAACACTTTTTTAACCTGGAAAGCCCGTGTATCAGGTCAATATCGGAGCCCGATACCGATATTGGAGATACATCATTTGGTTTCCCAGACACACTTCACCAGTATCAAAGTATGACATTACCAAAGAAATTATTTTTTTTTAATGAATTTAGTTTTCAGCATGTGTTAACAGTGAAGCTCCTATAAGACTCTAAACATCAATATTTCACTTTCCTGGACATGATTATTCTCAAAACTTGAAAATACTTTTAATTTCAACTATGTGAAACATGTGTAAAACTTGACTACCTTAACAGTGAAACTTGTTCACAACCAATTTGCACAATCTTTGTGTAGATGGAAATGGACTGTACTTATAGCTCTTTTCTAGTCATTTTGACCACTCAAATCCCTTCTACACTGCAAGTCAAATTGACTAATTCACACTATGAAGTAGGGGTGGTATACGGTAGAAAAGGTATAAATTTGGCCAACGGTAAAGATTTTGACTCTACCGGCTACGCCTCCTTTAATCAAAAGCATGGAGCGGGTGGGGGAGGATGAGGTGCTTCTTGTTAAGGAGACCGGTACAACATCGGTCATATGGACCTGACAGAGAAGCCATTGAAATCCCACAAAACGTGGACGTGGTGTGGAAGTACTGCAATGCAGCTTCACAACTGATTGCACAACACAACTCAGCGGGAGCGATGGTTTCACCAGGCGCAGCACTTCAGAAGAGCCCCGCTTCTCTAAAATACGCGGCTGTTCTATTTTTGCCGCTTTCCGCTTTGAACTGGGAAATTATATTTGCTATGAAGTAGCCTATTATCTTGTTGTCATCAGCGGAGGGGGAAAAAGTCAGACAGCTTCACGTGGCCGGTGCTGCAGCACCAGAAGTGTGACTGATGTGCTTCGGCTGTAACTTCTAAATTTTTGTTTTCACCTCATAATAAACAGTGTAAATTGTCGTGACAGTATTCAGTGTTTCCCTCATAAACTCCGCAAGACGTACCTCTAAACCCCTTTGATCTGATCTGGGAATCTAAAAATAGAACTGCACAAAATCTCGTGGATCAGAAAGACGTGTCTCAGTAATATGTAGAAATTTCAATTCTTTACATAAACTTGTTAAAAGGAAAATTAGTGTATTTTTAGGAGAAGTCAGGGACCAGAAAGGCTTCATGGTTTAATTTGAGTTAGTGAATATGCTAATTTAGAAAGCGTCTTGGCCGAGCATTTAATGTTTACAAAATACCACAAAGGTATATTCATCATTCCAGATTTTAACTGAAGGTAAAACAAAAAAACACCATGCACAAGATCCGTTTAAAATTACTTGAAAGGTTTAGAGTTTTTAAACAAGTTTTAATGTTCTGAAAATGACATTTTATACTTTTTAAAGTGTTTATTTTGCTGTGATTTGCAACTATGTTCAGAAACAGTCATTTTGACATTTATATACGGAAGAAAGAATATATTGCATTACACATCGTTACCGCACATGTGCCAAAATTATACCACAATATAGATTTGAGGCAATATCGTCCAGCCCTACTATGAGGTGTTTTTTCACCATCACACACATCAGAGGCAGTATCAGGATCTTGCCCAAGGACACTTGCGGCCAATTTACACTGGGTGTGTGTGCGACGCATTCCGTCTGCGCCCCAGTTTTGTTCCGCCAATTTACACCGGGCGCATGTCAGATGTGGAGCGCCCGCGATTGCAGTCCGTGTAGCAAGAACTGCAAGTTCATGAAATAGCAGGAGAGTTGCAAGATTACACGTGATTTCATCAGTTCACGCTATAACGACTGACGATAAAGAGGGCTGCAAGTAAAGAAAAGGCCACTCTTCCTGTTCGAGGATTGTTTTCTGGTTGTTTGGAGAAGGTAGAATGGGTAGAAGAGGTACGAGAAGGAGCTGGTTTTGATGTGCATCCCCTCAACCAGCGGAGGGATTTTATTCTGAAATATATTGGATATTTTACACTGGTCCCGTGTCTGATTTCCTGCCTGGTTTTATCTGAACTGCTGGGATTGATGCGTTGGGCCAACGTGATCCGTCAAAAATAGACCTGATGCATATATTTAGCGGGGAGCCGCAACGAGGCGCTTCTGGGACGGGCCGGACACGCACCACGGCGCGCCCTGCGTAAATCACACCATTGACTAAGACGGGCGCGATCAGCTCCGGTGGCCGCGGCGGAGATGGAACGCGACGCACACGCAACCGGTGGAAATTGACCGTTAGACGTAGTCTGGAGAAGCTAGGATTGAACCACCAACATCCCAACAGACAACTGGTCGTTCCCCGAGTAAGAGTCACCCTTGTGTATTCTTAATAATTTGTCTTCCAGCTGGTAAATAGCCCGCCCCTTTTATAGAAGGTTTCAATGTCACAATATGAAACTTCCTGCAGTTTAGAATAAAAGTGAAAGTGACCTTTAACGTGACACAGCCCAGTTGTTTAGTCCGATGTCCTGGTCCAGACTGTGGAGACTGATTCAGAAGCGCTCCTTATTAACTTCATTTTTTCATACCTGACAATATAAGCCTCACTATTTATTGGGGCAGCAGTGGCTCACATGGTAGAGCAGGACCAATAACCCAAAAGGTTGGCGGTTTGAATCCTGCTTCACCCCAGTCAATCTGTTGTTGTGTCCTTGGGCAAGACACTTCACCATCCTTGCATCCAGTGTCAGCATCGCTGCTGAAGGTATATGAATGTTTGGAAGTGGTTAAAAAAGCTTTTGGCATCCAAGTTTCCATCATTTTGCCCCAGGGCAAACTTTACAAGCAGCAAAATAAAATAAAAAATCGAATCCATTCTTATTATTATTACTAAATAAGTGGAAGAGGGTTACACCAGAAAAAGCCCTTCGTGTACCCAATTAGAAGCCAAGAAAAGCCTTTAAATTCATGTATACATACCTGGCCATAAGTCACCATGGAAAGATTGGTTTGGAGACCATTTGACGCTCTATTTACAGCATTATGAGACAGTCCATTCTGATCTTGCTGGATTGGCTCTTGTGTATGTTCCCAGGCTCCACCGGGATCTCTGAAACTGTTGTCAGTGGCATCATGTTTGTTCTTCTGTGGCGATGCGAAGGGGTTGAAATCTCCCTGTACATTGCGCTGGGGTTGCGTGTTGAATTCTGTCTCGAAGGAGGAAAGCTGTTGAGTCACGCCGAGGAGACCTCCAACTTCTACACTAAGAATCACCCAAATTACATCTGCAAAAAAAGAAAGAAAAACACAGACAATTGTGGGATTTCACTAAACAAAGACACAAATGTAACAATCTTCTCTGTCTTCTATTCCTATTACTGTAATATATTTGCTTCAGTATGGAAAGACAGTAATTTAAAGACAACTCCAGGGCAAAAATACATTTGAGAACTTGCAACAATAAAAAGTTAACCAATCGACACATCCTGAAAATCAAATGGATTTGTAATAAACCGACTCATAAACTTAAGTCACGCCGATTTCTTACCTCCATAAAATAATCCAGTGGCCGTACACATCCTCCACTGGCCCTGGTACATGCCTGGATTTGTGGGACTTCGCATCTGCACACTGACATCTGATATTTCCTGTGGCTCTAGCGACTTTACCATTACTGTGTTCACATGTCCGAACTGATCCCCACCGATGTACTTGAGACAAACCCCCGGTGGCCACGACTCTGCACCTAAAATTTACAAATACGAATTCAGCTAAAACACAGTTTATATCTAGAAATAAAAAAATAAATACCACTGTACTTGTTGTATACACATTTAAATAGAATAGTTAACTTAACAACCTGTGTTCTGTATCCTCCAAGTCTTTGTAAATGGTGTATCTGGAGGGACTGACTCTCCTTCCCCAATTGTCACATCTTCAACAAAGGACATGGATGGCGTGTTGACACTGGGGCTTTCAAAGTCATAATATGCACCAATAGCAGCCTGCAGGTTCCTGTTCCAACACAAAACAAGGAGAAAGCTTATCAACCAGGGGACACTGGCAATAATGATTTTCCCATCATTAAAACAGTCAAATAAGCCGTTTTGATTAACATTTGATTTGTTGCTTGTGGCGCTACTAAGAGTAGTTGCCTGGTAAGGGTATTACACCTCACTCCCCTCACTCTTCAGATGAAATGAACAAGAAAGTCCACATTAGGATTCATTTTAACAGGCCTACTTTAATGGCTGCATCAATCTGTTAAAGCGCAGTCATTGGTCACTTTTATGATACAGCTTCTAATGGCTTCATTTAGACAGAACCGTGACAGTGATGAAGACAGCCACCTGTGATATTTGCCAATTGAGCGAGACTGGGCGGTACTTCAAGTGAAGTATCGTGCCAACGTTCTTCAAGACACACTCAAACAAAGTGTCATGTTGCTGTAACTCTTCACGTAAGCATGTCAAGTGTGCTCAGGGACACTGTCCTCACCGACATCTCTGGATAGTCTGCTGTGTGTGAAAGCTACAGCAAGAGCTAAAACCGTTTGATCAACATTCACTGTTCACTTGCCTCAGATCCTGTAAATAAAAAATATACTATTCTTTCATTTAATAACATGACCTGCATGCTTCTTTGAATGATTGTGTTAAATTCAAAACTACTACACTACAGTGTGTGACTTTAAGTCAATGTAGTTCAGATTCACGCTGCGTCTAAAGCGATTTGCAAATGTCTGAGTTTAAATAAGGGGTCGACTGATTATTGGCGCCAATATTTGACATTTTGACGTTTATTGGTCTTTAAATGTTTCAGACAGCCGATATGATAGATCCACTTAAAACGGGGTTAATTTGGCTCTGATGCAGCTGACTTCGTTTTCTACTGGATGGCTCTCAATTCTCTGTGGTTTGAGCAATGTCCCTCCTTCAGGGAGGGTTACACTGTAGCCCCTTTCAGACTTGCTCTGAAAAGTGGTTATGTTGCAGACTTTGTCTTTTATACCGTTTGCATTCAGTCAAACGTTCCACTCTTTTACCTCGGAGCTGTAGTGGACATGTCATAAGAGTGGAAATGTTGCAGCATGTCGTTTTGCCTGAACGCACAAGAAATATTTTGGACAAGTCGCACCACAAAGGAGTCTTACCCATGGATTCATCCGGAACATTTCCCCATATCTGAACGTAGCCGGGCCGTAAAAAGTCTGCGAGGAAGCGATATGTTTGAAAAGACAACTCCTGTTAAAGAGCGGATGGACTTCACCGCAAACACTTTTTGTCTGGCTGAGGCCACAGATTTTCCCAACATGCATTCTCTGTCTGGTGCTTAAAGTGTGCTCTCATGGGGTGGAACTTTGCCGTGTGCGATACAGAAAGCATGTAAAACAGGGGTGTCCTGCTCCAGTCTTAGAAGGACACACTCCTGCAGATTTAGTATGTTCCCTTGCTCCAACACACCTGACTCAAATTAAGAAGTCATTGTGCAGAGCTTCATGGGCTGTTAGATCAATTTAATTTGAGTCAGGTGTGTTGGAGCAGGGAAACATTGAAAACCTGCAGGACGGCGGCCCTCGAGAACCGACTTTGGACATCCCTGATGTAGACAGAAATGGCATGCTGTGACATAAATGAAATAAATAACATCGGACTGTTTAGTTTTTACCACAAGGACAAAGTATGAACCTGTTCTAGAGGAAATGTATCTTTCAGGCTTCTGTGTTTGACCACAAGTGAAGCCGTTCATTTCCCAACTTTGCATCTTTGCTTAAGAATAGAGCAGTTCATATTTTGATGTCATCTCGTGTTCATCTTCCATCTAATGTAAAAAAAATAAAATTCTGCGTAAACACAAAACAGAAGTTAGAGTTTCAAAAATTAAATCCAAAATTCAATATTTGTCAGAAAAACTGCAGTTAGATTTTTTTTCAAAATCATTCAGGCCTACTTATGGATGACTCGGGAAAATGTCATGCCTCCAACAAGTTTATGTGGCTTTTGGACGTCTGGCTTGGAACTAGTAAATACAATTGTTTATTGTTGTTTTTCCTAGTGTCATATATACAAGCTGACGGATTAATCAGTTAACTCAGTGATCAGCTGGTTATTTACCATTTTGGGATAAATGGCATGGGTCACCAGCTATTCACAGGGCTGAAAAAAAAACCAGACGTATTTGCTGAACCAGCAACACAGTCATTGAGACTGATATACGGAATCTTTAAAAATACAAATAGATATTTAATTTAGTTGTTGAGTTTGAACTCACTGCACTGTATAGACAGTACAGTGCAGAAAAATCAACACAAGAGGCAATCCAGATGTACACCCATCAGCCCCAACATTTAAAACTTATGACAGGTACAGTGATTTACACAACTTATCTTGTTAAAATGATATGTTCTTCTGGGAAAACCTCAATACTGGCATTTACAGAGAATATGACACTTACCACCTATCCAAACATTTTTGCAGCCCAATCACCTCCCCCACAGCACAATAGTACAGTGGCAGTCTCATGAACAATGGACCCTGAAAAAATGTTTAGGAAAGGCTCTGATAACATGACTAATCCTGAAGTGTTCACCTGGTATCCAAACTCCCCAGACAGTTATCAAGTGAGATTTAAAGGAAGTAATACCAATACACAAAGAACCATCCAACAACCCACAAGGTCCAAGGGAATATTTTCTGGTACCAGACACCTCAAGACAATCCCAGATGCTCTCTGTCTGCTCCTTTTGGCATCATGAGGAGGATCTCGTCAATATAAGGTCATAATGTTATAGTTGATCAGTGTAGTTCACCTAAGCAACTCTGTGGCTTAAAAAAGTAAATAAACTGCACTGACCATTGAAAAACCCCGTATTGGTCCGATGTTAATGACTACCTAAAAAATAATGTCAATGTTTATGTGTAAAACTGTGAATCTCCTTTGAACAATTTGACAAACCTTTATGATTATGATCCTGTACTGATCTGATTTAGATTATCGTATATTTCACCCGGAATTCGCCAGGAATTCCTTGATCAGGGTTTAGTCTACAAATTCCAACAGTTTGGACGTGATGATGTCAAATTTCAAACACGACGTGCTGATTTCCATATTTGATTTCATGCTTTAAGCAGAGGCCATGTGTTTTGGTGGGATTTTATTTTCAGCCACGCTTCGCCATTGATCGCAAACACAAAGGCGTTTTGATCAAGACCGCTTGCTGTCAGCCGAAGATGGATCACGACTGGTTACGTCATTAAACTAACGTGAAGCGACTGGCGCTGCTTTGAGTTGTGGCTTCCCAAAGAGCTCACTTTAACTGGCTCTTCATGCTGTTATGTAACATGGCAGACCAAATCTAAACCGAGAGCTCCCTCTGCGTGAATTAGCCTGTTAGCTTATTTGCCTGCTTGCTTCTTGTTTTTATGCCCTTTTCACCTTACAGTAACTCTTGGTGAGGGAAAACTTTATCGTTTTACTTCCGTTTACTACTTATTGCCCATTAAGAGTAAATTTCTATTCCCCGTAATGGAACAAATAAATAATTCATACTGCTTCGACTATCAGTAACTTAGCAACATGCATGAATGCCTCTATTTAATCATTTTAATATATCCTAGCTAGCTAATTGAGCAGCTAGGTTAGCGTAATGTTACTGGTCGGCAACAGGCCCTCCGATCCCCACACTCACCAATTGGTCATGTCCAGGAAGAAGGCGCAGCCGGCTGGGTTAAGCTGGAAACCCAGGAGCCTCTGAAACTCCGATATGAGGACGTCCTTGTCCGTGGTGCCCATGCAGCTGAACTTCTGCATGAGCTCCGCGTCCACGTCCATGTCCGTGCCCTCCATGGCTGGCGGGTGTCCCGTAGCGGAGACGGGGTGGTGCGGGGTCCTCTCTCAGTTGAGTCCGAGGCCTTGTCCAGCCATAACAACCAGCTCAACAACAACAACCGCTAGTGCGCATGGCACGATCAGGGGGACGATGTTTGACGTTGCAACAGCGCGAGCGTCACTTTCGACGTCATCTGTTGCTATTTGTGGCTACCTTTTCATTGGTTTATCAATGAAATCATGTTAAACATTCTTCAGGTCAGTACTACAAGGTAAACCAGAAAAACTGGTACATTAAAACCAGATAAAACTTGATACGAGGAAATGTGTACCACTGTGCTGTGTTACAACACTTTTTAAACATTCCTTTTTTCAAAACATTTCCTGTTTTCAAAAAACACTCTTAAGTATTTGAGAAATGATAAGATCAGCTACTATGTTACAGAAAGTAAACTCTATTCCACTTCCTCCTTGATGTGGGGTTTCAGCAGCAGGTTACAGCCCCTTGATGCAGCCACAGCAGGGTAACATCTTATGTTGGGCCCTTAACAGCTTATCAACCTATACACAGGCCCCTTCTTTTTAGAGATCATAGTTCGAAAGGATGAAATTTGTTCTGCAACAGAACATACCAAATGACAACTTTATAAGTCCATTTATTTAGTTATATGAATAGCTATAAGGTAAAAAATAATATAAAAAATGAAGGTTTTCAGAAACCTCCAGCTAGCAGAATGCCTTCAGAGAAAAAAAAAAGGGGGGGGTGGGGGGGAATTACTGTTTCATAGTGTAAGTAGCATTAAACCTGTGGCAGTAACTGACCTATTTAAAGAGAAACTTTATAGCATGTTGTGTTTATATGCTTAAGGACTTTGATAAATTGCAAAATTATTGTATCAGATTGTTGACAAAGTTGGAAATGGTTGTGAATATGTAGAGCATCAGTGTGCCTTCTAAATGTTTTCGTTCAATAAGATCTATTTCCAATAAATAGCCTTTAAGCCATTTTGAAGGCTGAAAGAAAATAAATGGCATCCGAGTTGTAATTTAATGCTCTGTAATATATTTGAAACCATCATCAGTTTAGTTTCAATCTAATATGGCCACAAACTAATAAGCTGATTAAAAATAAGAAGAACTTATATAAGTTTGTTTGTGTATTAATTTTTCTATCTTTGCATATGTCAAGACTTGATAAGATACTTCTTTTAAAGAACAAAAGTAAAATCTCCGTATGAGTTGGTGTTTTCACATATCTTTACAAAACAATGGTGAAAGTATAAGAAAGTATGTGAAAATACTCAACATTTTTAAAGATTATCAAATATATTAGTCACGTTCTCATTTATAGCCATATGCTTGTTAAATAAGAAGTTAAATATCCAAAACAGTTCCAGATTGACTCACTATTTATTCAATTAGTAGACTAAAACTAATGTTGGGATTTGACAAAATATTGAAAAAAATGATGCTGTCACAGTTTTCCTTGTTTATTCAAAAAACACATAGGCTATAGTGAATTGTTGTTATTTTTGTCAGATTTTTGAACATGAATAAATGATGAAAGAATTAAACTGCATATAGCTATGTAGCCACAATATGCTAATATAAGATTAGAATAATTCTTTGACCTTCACTTGTTTCTGCATATAATTCCAAACCATATGTACTGTAAAACATGTTATTGGTGTCAAATTTCATCCTTATGTTGAATTTGTTCTTTTCTTTGGATACTTGTTGATTTTAATGGTTTTAATGTATACTTGTAATGGTGGATTATAGTCAAAATTTGGCCACAGTTCAGGGATTTTTTTTTATGAATATTGAGATTTTAAAGTTATCCATTTTTATTTTAGTGAGAAATAAAGGACATGTTTCAAAAATGTGTTGGATAAAAGTTTTATTTTATATAATCTAAGTATCCAGATGCCAACTGTTAACATCATATAACCAACCAGCAACTCCATTCAAACTGAATTGAACTGAACTGAATGGAATTAAATGATAGTTCATAAATGGGGGAAATGGGAATTAGGTTTAGGGTTAAAATTACCAGAGCAGCACAGCTTGACAACACTGTGAAATAAATCTCTAAAAAATGTGTTGTTGTTGTTGTTTTGTTTTTTGTTTTTTTGGGTGGGGGGGGGGGGGGGGGGCTAAAGTTTAAACAAATTACAAATACAAACAGTGAGCCTCTGCAACTTTGTGCCACCTTCGAACGGAACCTTTGTTTGCTTTCACTCACACGATTCTCAGGAGGAACTGTTTGAAATGAGACCCAATTTCTAGTCGGGACATTTATAGGGTGCACCGGAACAGCGCTCTCGACCGTGGTAGCTTTGAAACATGCCCAAGTAAGTTCACCTAGATACGTTTTAATAATTGTAGCAACATGTTTCCTTCGTTCAGACGGATTAATGATAATCTGTACTTTTATTTCGCAGCAAGTGGTGGCAGGAAATTACTTTAAATATTTTAGCATACTCTTATTTAACATTAATGCTCTGTGCTTTGTTCGGGATATGTCTACTTGCTGGAGCGTACATTGCTATAACCGTTTACTGGTATAGATTTACACACAAGTCAGTGTGATAATTTATAGAATAGGCTTTATTAATGTAAAATCAATTTAAACTACGCTGGATTATTTAGGAATTTTTGACACTATCAGTTTCTAAGTAACTTTTCATTAAACCTTGGATTAGGGAGGCATTTGGTGTTTTGCTGTAATTTTTTCTGTCGATATTGTTGCTCTTGAGTTTATTGTAGCTTAAAATAAAAAGCACAGCATTAACTTTTTATTCTCAAGAAGATGGAAAGTTAAAATACCGACACCATGTTGAAGAAGACGCTGTCAAATCTGGGAAATCTCTTCATCCATTCATTCATTCATTTGTTGCTACTTTGATGGGTACTTTAAAAAAAAAAAAAAAAATATATATATATATATATATATATATATATATATATGTATATGTGTGTTAGTTAGTTTAGACTGAGATTTTAATATTTTTTCCCTTACAGATTCAGCTGAAGTCAGAATGATGCCCAGTGTAATGGGGTCTTATGGGAAATACTTTTCAGGACAATACGTACTTAAATCATTATTGAAATATCTTGACAAATAAGCATAAAAAAATTAGTTAATTTAATGTTTATAGTTGTGGACATGTGACTTAATAACCTGAGTATTATCTTTTTAAATCACAACTCACAGGTTTTATTGTGACTACTGTGATACGTACCTTACACATGATTCGGTAAGTTGTGTTGTGCATATACTCAAATTATCCAAAAGCTTGAAAAATATTTAAACCAGTCTTCTTTTTTCCCTTAACGATTCTATAATTTTGCTCTTTCTTTCTCTAAGCCATCGGTGAGAAAGACGCACTGTAGCGGCCGAAAACACAAAGAAAATGTGAAGGATTACTACCAGAAATGGATGGAGGAACAGGCACAGAGCCTGATTGATAAAACAAGTAAGCAAATATTTTAGATCTTATGCAGACTGCCAGCTTAAATAACTTTTTTATTTTTCCTATTGTATCCATTCTGGAAGTGGAGAAACAAACACACACTGATGGATGGCAAAACAAATTGGCTAAAACTGACTAGATTTGACAGTAGTTTGAAGCCATGTACATGCTTTTGCTATTTTGTAAAAAATATTGTCTAGTTAATTCTCTAGAAGTACAAACAGCAGATTGTTTATGTGATTACTTAAATGCATTTGGTGTAACAGAAGTGATGGGAAATTATGCATTCAATCCTTTTGAGGAAAAGACAAAAGCAACAAAAAAAGTAAACTTTTCTTTTTGTTCATTAATGTCTTTGTAATGAACAGCTTCAAAGAAAATAATGATAATTTAAAAGAAAGCTTTGGTGGAGACATGGCTCATCCTTAGTAGTCCAGAGCAACAGCAGTGCTGATGCTGAGCCATTAGAGAGCTTTGAAGAACAGTCTGGAAAGGAGCACTAAAGTTAATTTTGTTTCTGGATTTGCAAATCTGATCTGATGTCTTACTAGTGATAGTGCAGACAGTCTGTCTTAATGATCTAAGTTACTAACTTACCTGCCGTCTCAGCATAGTGGTAGTGCCTTGTGTAAGTAAGATGTGTATGGTTTTATTTGTGTGCTTGTATAGCTATTATAAACCCTTAAGATTCATAAACTGGATATATATTTTGGTGAGAGCAAAGCCTAATTTATGTGAATGGGGAACCTTTGTTCAGGCTCCTAAAGCCCTTTGAAAATACAGGTCATGTGCAGTAAGCTTAAAATGTGAAACTGATTTATTTAGTTGTGCGGTCAACCATTTACACTCCTGTGAGCATTGCGGGGATTTTTTTCTCCATATCTAGTAATCTGGTTAGACGTAGACACATCTTACACATGGCTTGTATACCAGTGTGGGATATTCAGGCTTTTTGCCTAGATGCTGCCCTCTACACATCAGCTTTCTCATTCCTCCTCTGAGATTAAAAACCTCTAATCTATCAAAGCCAGTGTGCAGTCTGGTCCACTGTGGAGGCATGTAACGTTTAACTGATAAACTGCCCCTTTGCAACAAAAAGATGACTGGCGACACAATATTTGGTTTTATTTGGAATTCATTAATTATGCAGACAGTAACATTGCATCACTAATTTTGGACAACATTGTTTAGGCCTGTGCAGAAACATTAAAAGACTCCATGTGCTGGACTGGAGGGGTGTGTTCATTCCATATGTTATAGTATGTGATCTATCCTTAAATCCAAAAAGACCACAATGACAGATAGTGGTTTGTACATGGTTTTGCTACAAATTATGCTCTTTCATGAAATATGAAAACATTTCTGTTACTTTTCTGTATTAATGTTACTCTTTTCTCTCAACAGCGGCTGCTTTTCAGCAAGGAAAGATTCCTCCCACACCATTCCCAGGTGGCCCCCCTCCAGGTGAGGCCATCATTTCAGCTATGTGTTATTTGATGAAGCAACTAAAACAGTGGCACGGGATTTTTATTGTTAAATTTGTATTCATGTGGGAAAAGCAAAGTGTATTTTTCTTAAACAAACTGCAAAGAATGTGACACTTTATGTAACTGCTGGAGGCAAGATTTAGTCAGGAGTAACTTTAGTAAAGTAACTTCTTTTATAGAAGTTTTGGTCAAAAAATGCTAAAGAAAAGAGACTTTTAGGCCAAACTGGAACCACAAATCTGGCAAATATAATGTCCACAATAGGGATGTAACGATGCTTTGTGAATCTGTAAAAAATTGGTTTGTACTGGTTAAAATGTCAATTGGTGTAGAAAGTATATGAATCAATTTTGAACAGCCTGTAAATAAACCTCTGTAAAGGACGTAATCTGACATGCTGCCCCACATGTCATTGGTTATAATGTTTGTGGACGGCTGCAGCGCCAATAAACAAGCTAGAATCCAGCATGGCGACAGCAAGCAACTTCGAAATAGAGGATGCTTCTAGTGATGCGACGTTCAGGAATGAAAAGACAGCCGTTCATTGTTTCTTTCCGAAACACGGAAGCGCTGCAGAGCGGCTGTACTCAGTGTAGGAAGACAGGACTGTTTATGACGGTGGAGAGGAGGAGCTGGAGGAGTCGGAGATGAGTGAGATGTGTTTTGTGTCAAAATACTTTTTTCTGTCCATCTATACATCTACTGTATGATTCTTGTTCTGAGGAGAATTATTTGTTTTGCACTAAAGTAAATTTTTTTCTTTTCCATTTTTACACTTCTCCACATATGTCAAGATATACTCAGCTTTTATGACATGAATTCAGCTCATATGTTGATTTAAACTACCAATTTGTGATTTATTCCATATCATGTAAAATTATTATTTTATGTGGTGTTTGTTCGTGAGACGACAGAAACTTACAGTTTGAGGACAAAAAAGCAAAATGTTGAAATTTAAAAAAAAAATGATTCCATGAAATGGCTACAATTCTTTTCTTTTGAGAAAATCGAAATAAATTGGAATCATGAATCGAATCAAATTGACGTGACTTGAGAGTTCATCGTTACATCCCTAGTCCACAATCCAAAAGATTGGGTTAGATCTCTTCTGTTGCATAGATTTTAGTTAATTTTATCTACAGTTGAGTTGTCAGAATCTAATAGAGGCCTATTGCAATAGCGTTGGAGAAAATATTGTTTAAATTCTTTTTTGAATGAGTGAGATATTTCTAAATTCTATGAGAAGCTTAGTCCTGCTTTCACCCACAGGAAGTAAAGATAGAATGATAAACAAAAAGAATGTCACTGAGTATCTCTGAGGATGATTCTCTACTTAATTCAACACTTTATCCTTTTATAGTCGACCTAGTCAGCCATGCAGTCAGAAATGACCTCCAGCCAAGTTTTTATATGTTCATTGTTTATACGTTAATTTTATGTTAATTGTTAACGTAATTTTAGCACTTTTACAGTCCCATTCACAAGCACTGTCAACTTCTGTTGTAGTTTCAAGTTAACATATCAAAATGGTTAGCAAGGTAAGTTTATTTGTAGAGCACATTTTCAGGTTCAAGACAATTCAAAGTGCTTTACATAAAAAACATTAAAAGCATTACAGATAAAAAGCAGTTAGAATTGCAATAAAATCATTTAAGCACACAAAAACAATCATTAAAAAGATTGAAAGCAAGATAAGATTAGCGTGAAAGTACAGGCTGGGGTACATAACCTGAACTCTTACTATACAAAGTAGCTACGGTGAAAAAAGAGGGTTCTGATACTGCAGTCCTGAAGCAGCAGCCTCCCGTACAGTAGATGGCTATCGTTGATTAAGAAAAAAAAAAAAGTGGTCCACCCCCCCACAGTGAATGCAGTTGCTTCCATGATCCATGCATTCATTTTTTTCTCCTCTGCTGCAAGTCTTTGTATCTTCATCTGTCACCATGGCAAGACACTGAAATGCGAGTCTTACATTTTATTTCCGTTAACAGTATTTGTTCATTAACATTTTTTCTCTTTCGGGTCCAGCTGGTCCTCCTCGCCCAGGCATGCTACCAACACCCCCAATGGGAGGTCCCCCTATGATGCCCATGATGGGACCTCCACCACATGGGATGATGCCAGGTGGGCCTGGTAAGAAACATGATTTTGAATTTTATTCTCTCAAGCAGGGATTGCCAAATTAAGACTTCTTGGGCCAGTGTCCTGCTGGTTTTCAATGTTTCCCTGCTCCAACACACCTGACCCAAATTAATGAGTCATCGTGCAGAACTTCATAGGCTGTTGGATCCATTTAATTTGAGTCGGGTGTGTTGGAGCAGGGACACATTGAAAACCACAGGACAGTGGCCCAAGAGGTCCAGATTTGGCAATCCCTGATCTGTAGTTTAAAATTACTTATCAAAGTTGAATATGTTTGGAGGTTAAGTAAAAAATATAGTCTTTTCTATCAACTCATGACAAATTTATATGTATTCAACCAGCCATTCACAGTGGTCATAAATACATTGGCATTGCATAATTTCTTGTGTTGGATACACAGCAGTTGTTTGCTGCTTTCATAAATATTTACAAGAATCATTCTGTCACCCTTTGCCACGGAGATGAGTCTGTTTCATCTATAATTGTTTTCTTTTTGATTGTATTCAAATGATTGTATTAAAAATGGTTAATAAATCCACAGATTCTTGTGGTGAAAACAATGAAGAGCTGCATTTTTTTTTACATTTTGATATAAAACATGTTTTACCATGATGCATATTTTTTTTGAATTTTCTAAAATTTCCAAGACAGTTGGATTGATTTAAAAAAAAAAAAAAGTATTTCCATTGAATATTAGCTTATAATAGTCTATCTTATTTTAAGAGTATGATCTTACAAAGGTCATTCAAATGTGTGTAAGGGTTTTTAATGCATGGAAGTCTCTTTGTTAAACATTTCTTATGAATTGGTACCTAAGCTCCATTTCCCATCACTGTCACCTGTAGGAGGTATGAGGCCACCAATGGGAGGACCTATGCAGATGATGCCAGGACCACCGCACATGATGCGTCATCCTCGTCCAATGATGATGCCCGTCAGGCCAGGCATGGCGCGACCAGACAGATAAGGCCGAGTGGACTTTGTGTGTTCTTTGTTGCCATGAACAGACACTGTCAAGTGGAGACACGTTGGGATTTTCAATGTGACTTTTTAGCATTTTTTTTTATCTTGAAAACAAGTCCTTGGTGGTAATTGTCCTTTCCAGATAGAACATTTTGTTTTCTGGTATTTATTACTTTTCAATTAAATCATTTCAGATCCTCCATAAATGTTTTTCTTTTTTTTTTTTTTTAACAACATCCTCAATTTTTAGTGTCAAGATTTGAATACCTCTTCTCCCTCAGTCTTACTGTTCAGCCCACACATTGAAAAACCTTGTTTGACTTGATATTGCTTCATTTTTTTTAAAAATGTTTTTTTTTTAAGTGTTTTTTTTTTTTTCCAGTTTAACATCTTTTGTATATCACTTGCATTTGTTTAGGAAATAAAACACTTTCAAACAAGTATCTTATAGATTGTAGTTCATGAGTGTTTTAACCTTTTTTTAAAACCTCAAGTCCCCAAATCGGAGGACTGTGAGAACATATGATGATGAAATATGCTAAAATGGCCATTTTAGAGACCTCGCCTGACCTGTCCGTATTAAAATCACTCATTTTGTACTGCTTCACTTTATCAGTCAACCTTTTGGGATATAATGTTCACATATTGTACTATGATTTGATCAAGTTTTTGAACAGCTACATCATCGCAAAAGGATATTCATATTCGTCCTGAAAGTGGCTGCTTATTTTGTTTGTGTTTTTTTTAGGCAAGCCTGAAACTTTATTTTGTGCGATATGCCTTCCTCCATTTGTCTTCACTGGTAACTCACACACAGGGATATTTACGAACCTTAACAAGTCTGACAGGCAATCTCTTTACTATGACTCAAAGTATTCAATTAGACCTTGATGTTGTAGAGATTTCTTAATTTTACTGTGGATATGCAATTTTTGAGCAGAGGCTTAGAAATGGGCACAAGGGTCAAAGGACCCACTGCCACTGCTTTCCGTACTTGTGGTTGATTTGAAGTATAGGTACGACTGAAGTCCTTTTGGACGAAGTAATGAACGATTTAAAGACAAGTGCACACTTTGGCCTAGAGAAGATAAAAGTGAGTTATTCCAGTAAAAACAACTGTTTGCGTGACATGTGAGAATTTGGAAGGTAATTTTGTTGTTAGTCTCTCTGCAGCGTTCTGGAAAACCTGGAGATGATCAAGAGATTTTTCGCTTAAACGTGAAAATGGAATTACATTAATCAAGTCTCGATGGGATGAAGGCATGAACAATCATCTCCATCTCAGATCAGGATACAAGTAGACGCAGCTTAGCAATGTTTTTTAGATGATAAAAACAAGAACCAACTAGCGATTTTACATGAGCATCCAAAGAGCGCAGGGTCAAGAATTACCCCAAGGTTCCTAACCAAGGGCTTAATGAATGAGGCAAGCGGGCCAAGACTCTCAACTATCTTAGGAAGCAAATTATCTGGGGGGGGCAAAAACAAGGACTTCTGTTTTTGTATCATTGAGTGGAAGAAAGTTGTCATTCATCCAACTCCTGACAGCATCCAAGCTAGACCTGAATCTTAGAAACATCCTGAGGTTTAAAGGAAATATATAGCTGAATATCATCAGCATAAGAATTGATAAGAAATGTCTTTAAAAGAGGCTAGAAATCATCAGCATCAATTTAAGACAACTCAAAGTGATTTCAAGTTAAAAGCCATCAAAACACCACTAAACAATGCTGCACAAATCTGTTCAGGTAATCGGGTTCAGAAACTGTTCATTTGCTGTAGATGTTATTCTTTCATTGTCAGACACATGCTCGGCTTAAGTTTTTTTTTTCTTAAAGGGCATGTCTAAAGTAACGGGGAATGATGGGTCTTTGCAACAGGCTGCTGCTGGTAACAAAGAGTCTGAGATACAATTTGAGATTGGTTCTTTGCTAAGTAGTCTGTTATATGTAGACACATGTATATATATTGAGTTATGAGACTTTTTTATGCTTGAATGTTTGTTAATTAGTGTAACAAACATAAAAGAAAAATCCATTTTGGACTAAACATAAGTAAAAAATAAAAATAAAAAAAATAATCCAATGTCCATAAAAAAATTACAAAAACCTTTAGAAAGCTTGGAAAACTGTTGTTCAAGACTACTTTAAAATAAGTCTGGCTTCTTGGAGACAAAATATCAAGAAATGAAAATGCATGGTTCAAGACTTTCACAGCATACTTTACCTCTATCACTCAATGATTTGTAATAGGCTTAAAGAGGGAATAACTTCAGTGGATGGTTGGTAATGCAGCTCCAAATTACTGCTAATGTTGCATTTTTATCTCCTCAATGTCAAAGGCAACTGTTGGCTGAAGGTGTTTTTTCTTTTTTTAGGTATTGCAGTGTATCTCCTTAGACATTGATTTATGAATGCTGTTAGAATAAAAATGCTGCGGCTCAGAAATTCAAGCTCCTGGCAGCTGAGTGCTGTCTTGAGCTGTTGACAAAATTACAAGATGTGCAGTGTGTGTTTTTGCAAAACTTAACTTGACACGACGTCACTCATAAAAAAAAGAAGACAATGTTTGTTTTTGCTCCAGGAAGGAAAAATATTAATAAATAAATTGGAGTTAAATCATGAGCAAACAGTGCTGTCTGGGAGGCTGATGCACTCGGAGCTCTTATCTCTTCTGGTTTTAGATGATGCGTTCTGCTTTTGTGCGTTCAGAAAATGCCGGTTTCGTTATCCCTGTTTGATATTTCTAACCTGGCCTAAAGACAAGTTGTGAATATGCCGTCCTGTACTGTTTTCAAGGTTATTGTTTGCCATAAAGGTCATTTGAGGCCAAATTCACCACACAAGCATCTCCTGAATGGAAGTGAGGTGTTCTCACCCTGCATGTGTTGATGTGTTAGAAGTGTTAGCCCAGTGATAGATTTTAGACCCGAACAGAGTGTACTCTCATCTGGGATAACATCACCCTGAATGGAGATAACAGATGGATATTTCTGATATTTCTTCACAGGAACAAATGAGAAAGTTGACCCAACGCTCATTAGTTTAATCAGTCAAGCATGTTTGAAGAATAACACATCTTATGTAAGAATCATCTGCAGCCAGTGAGTCATTATCGCAGCTGATGTTTTTATGTACAATGCCTTGCAAGAATTCACTACTTTCCCTTTCACTGGGTTGTAATTTTTGTATCAGTGATCACAAACATTGTCTTTAACTATGAAAGTGTCTCAACAGATGGAGCTAGAGAGTCATAATGCTTTGCAATTAAAGTCGAGACACTGGAATGATGTGCAGTGACTGATTTTGTGCTTCCATGGACTGTCAAATTTCTTTGTATCTCACACTCCCAGGGGACATTTTTTTGTGACTGGTTTAGGAAATTTCTAGGCCACAGATAAAAAAGAAACAAATTTGTTTGGGGCAATAGCCATATGCTTCACGCTGTGTTTGCCAATTCACATACTTACATACTGGAGGGAAAGCAGTATATAGACAATCTAAACTGTTACAGAGCCATGCACAACATCAGATAACTTTTGGGAGCTGTCAGTCATGCGTGCTGTAAATTGGGATCTTCAAAGGGACTTTGGTAGATTACATGCAATCTTTTGGCCTCTCTAAGGGACGGATTCCATTAAATGTCCTATAAACATCCACTCTACATCAGTGAGACAGAAATAAAACCATGCTAATGCACATTTTATGCATACGTCGAGCATAGGCGGATGCTCATGTGTCATCTTAAATCGGTAGAGTCTTTATGAATATTCAATCCAGCCATGAAGTGGAGCATTGCCCTGAAGGGAATGAAGTGGAGTGGCGAAAAGTGTTTATGATTAGAGCACAGGAGTTGAGGAAATTATAAGAAATCTGGATTATAATGAGTCTTATAGGAAGAAAAGCACTGTGAACATTTGAAGCAGGGTTTGAAGGCTAATGAGTAAAATTAGGTTATGAAAAAAGCAAAACAGGTGATTTTTTTGGATGAAGGATCCTTTTGATGTTTCCATTCTGTCTTGCACTATAAAAACACTAGCATATACTTTATATTTCTTAGTCTTTGTCATGTTTCTGTCCCCCCCAAAAAATAACCCCATGATAATCTCTTGTTTAAATGCAAGTGAATGGAAATGTGGAAAGCCAGCTGGCATTCACTCCATGTCTACATCATGCTGGACTCATCTACACTGTAAAAAAATTGTCATCCTTTTAACAGAGTCAACTCACTTTGAATAACTTCTTGGGTTGGTCTACCTCGTGTTCATTAGTTAGTGTTGTCTTAAAACTGTAACACAACAGATCATATAGAAGCACCTCAGTCTATTGTTGAGTCCTTAGGAAAGACACTTGTAATTGGACACTTCACCCTCCTTGCCTCCAATGTCGGCTGGTGAATGGATGTGGTGTGTCGGAGAGGTCGCTGGCGCTGATTGGCTGCTGCATTTCCATCAGTCTACCCCATGATATATGTGGCTACACATATAGCTTACCATCACCAAGTATAAATGAGAAGTGGAAAAATAACGGATCCAAATAGAGGATCAGCAAGAAAGCACGATATAAATCGAATTCATTATTAGAATTATTTTTAAGATTAAATTAACATTTTTGAAAAATCGAACAATCGATGACAGATATCTGTCTCAGGCATTCCCGGAAATAAAGATATGCATCATCAAACTACACAGAAATGTTATGAAGTGAAACTACATTAAGAAACTCAACCAAAGGGAGTTTATATTTAAGTTGCAGGCCATTAAACATCCAAAACCATAATGAAAATTTTTATTTGAATGTTTTTGATTAGTTTTTTTATTTATATATATATATATGAGTCTTTTTGACTACTGATTTGGACTAAAATAAGGCCATATCTTGTTATATTTGAATTCATGCATCAGTTACCATTAGCAAACTGAAACATGTCAGTTATTTCTCAGTCGGTAAGACGATGCCATAAAATGGGCATTTTATACTGTTTTTGAATGAGCATGTCTCCAAGTTTTTGCACATTTAATTTTCACGCTTACTTCATCCAAAGAGAACTTTAAGTATCATCCTGAATCCAAGAAGCACTCCTACACAAACAGTATTTTTCATATCAACGATAATGTTTTCATTAATTATTTAGAAAGAATGAAATGGTGTAGAGCTCCAACCTTGCTCCAACTGGTAATGTTATTATATATTATTTTGTAATATTTCAAATTAGTGATTACAGAGGCACAATAAACATGGACATGCCAACACTTCTTAAGTTAATTCAGTTTGCTCCTGCCAAGTTACATATTCAGCTAAGATGCTGCATACATCCATCTATCCTCAAATCTGCCAAGTCTATGCAATGGGTCCTCCTGAGTTGTTCTCTGGCCAGCTGGAAGATATAACCCTTCCAGTGGGACCTGAATTGGGCCTCTGCTCAGATAGCTTTGCATAGTAGAGCTCTAGAGGGAGGTACCCAAGGGCCACACTTATCAGTTACCTAAACCACATAAACCACCTCCCTTCAATAAGGAGATGCAGCATGGCAACTTGATGACATCAAATGCTGTTTTCACTTTCTGTTTAGGGTTAATATTATATTATTATTTTATATACTATCAATATATTAAATGCTCCACTTTATTCCACAGTTATTAGTTAACTTGGCTATCTGATCCAGAACAGGTCATGCATGGTGTTTGTACAATGATTTGTGGTGAGAATGAAACGACAAAAGCTGCTATAAATCTGCCGTACCAAATCTTCACAGTCAAGTTATGATTTTGTGTGGCTACAAGATAGGTGATATTGACTATATTGCTTTAAGTCTGTGGGCTGAATAGTTCAAATTAAAATTCTGTTGAGGTTTCCTGCATCAAAAATTCAAGCTTTTTTTTGGATGGTTTTTTAGTTTTACAGTGTAGTTCACTCTCAACGCTTTGATATTCCTGTCACAAGTGAACGCACTAATGTCACGAATATCAGAGCTCCCAGGAGAAGCACTCGGAGAGCGATTCTTTGCAGGCCTGGACCTATCAGCAAGGCCATGCAGGAGAGCAGGTTAAGAAGGACTGCAGATTGATTAACTGTTTGTGCTGAAACATGTTTGACTGTGACTGACGGCTGGCCCGATTCACCCAGATTTACGCTCACTGCAGGATTATCCAGGTTCTGTATTCATGATGGTGCATCTTCTTTTGCTCCCAGCATGCAGTTAGCAGTCTTACCACTCAACAGCCTTGGCTGAATAGAAAATGATAATCCCCCGACTAGCAATTCCTCTAAAGCCAATTGGCTCATAACTGCAGGAAGACCAGGAAGATGCTTGGGAGTACGGCATGCAAAGATGATTGCACAAGGCTGCTGGGTGGGCTATGGATTAAAAGAATTATGGAGAAATAAAACACTCTGCAAGGCAAAGATTTTAGTAGACTCCTCCAATACCACCTGTCTCTCTCTATTTCCCTTTCTTTTGTCTCTTTTTCTCTGTATCTGTTTCTTGTACCTCCTCCTCCCTGTTGTCTCATTCTCTCTGCTGCCCTGCTAGCAACACTACTCTGTAATTTAATCCATTTAGTCATGGCTCCAGATCAATATCCATTTTCCTTGGCCTTAGGGAGAGCTGCTTGAATATGCTTGTTCCAAACAGTAGTTGTGTTGGCCAGCAGGGGCTCCCATGGGCCTGAGGGCTGATACAGATGTATTACACCATGCTATGTGAGACAACAAGGCAAAGCTAGCATCCAATCCAAAAACTGCTCCACAGAAGTTTGATCACAATTCAACCTATGTATTGCACAGTTCACCATTTAAAATCAAATGTTCCTTTGCAGAGCACAGGTTATTCTCCTCTTCTGTTATATTGCAAAGCTGGTCAGCCAACGAATGACATCAAATTAAATTCAATTAAGGCTAATTTGATTAGGGGGTCTTGCCAGTGACCAGGAAAAAAGCTGGAATTATTATCAATTCTGGTCCCTCTAGAATTAAATTGCTGTCAGCACAATGCAGGAGGAGTGGTTAATTTTACTTTACTGGGAGCTTGTGAAAACACATACAGTGTTAGAAATGGCCTTGAGACTATTAAAAAATGTCTAAATGCAACTATGAGAAGTAGTGACTTGCTGTCAGTAGGTGACCATTCTGAGTGAACATAACATTGTCTGCTGCCCCACTTCAGCATGAATATTCTCTAACGTGCTCCAGGGCCGCCTGTAATGGCCAGCTGCACGCACTGTGGACACTGACAGTGATTCTCCTTCACCTGCTCCACTCTGTTGTGCATTGTCATGTTTTATAAATAACCATGCTAAATATTCATCTGTCAGCATTTGCATGCAAAGTATTTTGTACTTCTCAGTTGAGTTTCATGAAGTCAAAAGGACAAAAACAATTTTTGCCAAACTATCTAATGATACCGGTATAAATACTCTTGTGAAACAGGAAAAGTTGCTTGGACAGATATGAAAATATTTAATTTTATGGATTTTAACAATAAACAGTTTTTTTCCAAATGCAATTAAATCAACAGAAGAGCAACTAACACGGCTATCATTCTAATTTTGTAATCAGAATTAGACATATTGCTTTCTGCGATGTTTCAGCCTCCATTTTCAATACATGCACAAGTAGCTGTCAAGAAAGATTGAAAGATTTTTACACTCAAATAATGTGTGAGATCTGTATTTTGTTTGTTTGTTGTAGAGAATTGTCAGTGTTAAGGTGCACAACTACAATCTCATTTTCAAAAACGTTACAATGCTGTGTAAACTCTAAATCAAAACAGAATGCCATGATTTACTGATTTCATAACACAACATCTAATTTACAATTCACATGGAAAAATATATCAAATGTTGAAAGAGACCTTTGGATATTTGATCAAATTATTAGCTCATCTTAAATTTCAATGCAGCTGGAACTCTAACAAGGAAAAGGTGAGACAGAGGCATCTATATATATATATATATATATATATATATATGTATATGTATATATATATACATACATATATATATATAAATATATATACATTACATATACTTACTCTATTAGAAGTATTTATTCTACTTAGTTTATAGGCTGGTAAAATTTAGTGAGTGATTTGGCTATTTTCTCCTGTCATTGCTAGTTTAGCTGTTTGTCTTCCAGCCTGTTCCCATCAGTGATCTCTTAACATGTTTCCAGCTGCATGATAGGTAGAGTGCTGCAGTCTATCAGCACTTCCATATATATTTGACATACGGTATTTCCTTAGTCACTGTTTGTTAAGTGAGGTTGTGCGCGCATGTCTGTAGGTAGGGCCATACCGTTTCTTTCTTTTTTTTTTTTACAGTCTATGGTTGGTTCAGCGGTGCTCAAAGGAAAACGACTGCATCCACTAGTTCCTGAAAAAAGGGATGTTTTCACAGTTCCCGTTCTGCATGCAGGGATTACTGCTTTAAATTCTTTAAAGTGATCATATGAAGAAGCCAAAGCAGAGCTTCCTTTGATTTTGCCTGCATGCTTCCCTATGTGATGATGCATGCACGGTGCAACTGTGGTGGATGGTGTTGCCAGATTTGATACAGATAGATAACCAGATACATAGATGATAGATAAAAAGATGATAGATACATACATGGATACAGAGATAGATACATAGACTCTTTATTTACCCTGTAAAAATATTTATGTATTTAATTTACAGAATTATTGACAAGAAAATCAACTACACAATGTCAGACATGAACAGTCCTAACGGATCTAAAAGCGGGGGGGAAAAAAGAAACAAAATCAAGCACACAAAGAAGTATTTTTGTTTTCCCCAATTCCAAAGGACTAAATTTAGAATAACTTCACTTTATAAATCTTTTATATAACCTCACCTCCAACTAAGTGACTTGAATATTTTATTAGTCCTCATCATCTCAAACATATGGTTCCTATCCATAGATGTAGCCTATGTAAAGATAGTTACAAATTTATGCCTCTTGTGGGTGTTCCTGTCCATGTCCCAGATTATATTTCCTTATCTCCTTATTTAAAGAAAAAAAACTATTTTCCTTTATTTTGCTTTCCGTTTTATGTGACATTAGAAACTTTTTTGTCTTATTTGTACTTTGCTCATGCCTGGTTTTTGCACATGCACCTGCAGTTCTGTTGATGTGAAAATGTCTGGAGGTTGCATTAGTGAGCACAACTGCTTCACAGCAAGAAGATTGTGGTTCTCCCATCTCAGCATGAAAACCATCTTGTAAGGAATGCTCTCCTGTCACATGTGTTTATTCCTTATTTATTTTTTAATGGGAAAAAAACATTTAAAAGACATTAAAGACAAAAACATTAAAGAAAGACTAAATCTAGTTTTCATTACATACACCGCAGGCATCTATAAGTTACTTTGGATAAAGGGATTTGCTAATTCACTATAATCTTCTTTTTTTTTAACCCATATGCATTGTAAAGTTGTGTGTGTGCGTCCCTACAGCTGTACATACGCCACAATGATAAACACACCCACATTGCATGGATACTGTCGGCAATAACAAACAATGCATGGAAGAGCTGTGCAATGTTAACCATATAATTTAGTATGGCACTTTGAATTGTCTGTACATGAAATGTACTACAAATAAACTTACCTTGCCTTACCTACTGTACTGTGGCATGTAATTAAAGATAACATTTGAGTCTTCAAACTTTCCTTCCACTTTGGTCCTTTTCATTTGTATATAAATGCAGAAAATCAACTACCCACAATTAAAGTGCAAACTATGCAGTTTTATTCAAGATGATAATTGTAGAAGAATAACAACAAAAAGGAGAGAAGTTTCACAGATCGCTTGTTTTCCAGCCTCAGATGCACATTGGAAACTGTCGCGGTTCTAGGGGTTTTGGTTTGTCTGTAATGTTCAGTTTAGTTTGGTTACTTCCTTTTCATTATTTCACCTGGTCTAATTTGTTCATTCACTCCACCTATGTCTCATTGTGTTCTCTGTGTATTTGTACCCCTTGGTTTCTGTTGCTTGTTGCTGGTTCATTGTGTATGTGTTTTTTCGGGCTGTAGTAGTCTGTTTGTTTTTAGGCTTATTAAAAATCTCACTACCTGCATCTAACCTGCATTTGGGTCATCTGTCCTGGCACAACGTGACAGAATGAACCAGCCTACAAGAGACCCAGCAGGCTATCCAGCCATTAACTCAATTCAGCTGGTAGGCATGTTGTTGGGCCTGGATGCGTAGCCAATCTATGCGATATAGCCTTTTTATGGGTCCAGATTGGCCATCTAGACGCCTCCGGAGGGATCCAGATCTCCAGCCACTGCCTGGCCAGCATTGGTATCAAGGTGGGGGAGGTCTCGTCCTGCACCTCAGCCTCCCACGCCGGCTCCCAGGTCCCGTCCGGCACCCCAGCCTCCCACGCCGGCTCCCAGGTCCTGTCCTGTCACAGTTGGGGGTTTTGGTTTGTCTGTAATGTTTAGTTTGGTTACTTCCTGTTCATTAGTTCACCTGGTCTAATTTGTTCATTCAGTGTGTGTGGTGTTTGTTTTCAGGCTTATTAAAATCTCACTACCTGCAGTAAAACCTGAAGTTTGTTTATTGAAAGAGTTATCTTGTTGAACCATTCTTCTATGCAAAGTCGTTTCTTTCCACATTTGTAGGTGTTAATGAGTGAGCTCCTCATATTTCACACACTCTAAACAATGATACAATGGTGGATTGGAGTCTAAACAAGCGTTCTGTGAGGTCATCTTTTAAATCTGAAGACATCATTATAAAAGCAGGTAAAGATGGTACAAGAGTGCTGTGTTGCCTTTTACTTCAGCAACAAGCAAAATTGCTTCTAAAAATGTGCTCTGTACAGTCAAAGGCAGTCTACTTTTAAAAAAGGAAAGGATCCTTACTGGAACTCTTTGATGTTCAGAAGTTAAAAAGATTAGGAGCCTGGAAAGATGCTGGGTATCTAAAGATGAAGGCAGATTTAGGTATGGCAATAAACCTTTTCAGGGCAGGTTTAGGCCAGTTTTATGCAACAAAAAGTGCAATGCGGTGGTAAAAAGACACTATCTTATTTTATAAATGGGTTTTTCTACAGCTATCCGCAGTGATTAATCTCTTCATTCTTGACTTAATCTATGTTAAAGTGCTGGATCATAATGGAAATAGATTGTCTTACACTTCCCTGAGAATGAATTTCATGACTCTCAGCTGAATATATTGAGCATGTCTGATTGATTCATGACTGCCAATACTGTCACTACGGTTTGGACGTACATCTCGAGTACTGGCTGGATATGGAGCTTGTCGAGTGCAGCTATTATGGCAATCTTACACTGGAAGTGACCTGGTGGTGAACTGTCAGCGTTATCTGTGGATTAATTACCCTGCCTTTTCTTCTCTGCTCTACTTGCTCTCCTTTGTGTCTGTCTTTCACTACACTTTTTACTTTGTCCCCTCTGTCCTCTTGAAGGGCTATTTGGGGGATTTTGAAGTGGGATTGTGTGAAGTACTTATGAGTAGTCTGACTTGCGTACAACAGAAACCATTAAGAGCACTCTCAGTTTGGAGAATCAGAATTGAATCTAACAAGCTAAAAGCATCTTTGATATGTCAGGAGGATGGGGTGGTGGGGTTTACTATGTGTTTCTGTTATCTTTTTAGGTTTGAATTTGTTTATGCCACAAAAATGCTCTACTCATGGTCCATTTCTGAGCAGGTTTTAGTTTTGCTTGGTCATCAAGTTTCTTGATTTTCTAGACTGAGAGTTCTCTGGCTACTCAGAGGTGCACAACCTCACTTTGAATAAATAAATGATAGAAAGATCCTAGCATATTTTCTTATTCAAATATCCCTCCTCGATTCCTTCACATGTTTTTGATAGGGTACAGTGACTTAAGAGCTTTTGCATTCAGTAGAACATTATTAAAGTTGTTTGTTGTTGTATTCTGAGTCAAGTGCAATAAAACAGGGAATGTCTTTATTCTGTCAATGGCCATTGTCAATATTACCCCCCCATGGCAAGTTCAAACACACAGCGTTTCATTGTTTTCACAGCGAGCAGCACAGAAAATGAATCTAACACAGGATGTTCTGTGTGCCTCTGGCTTCAACACAAAAATGTATTCCTGCATGTTCACATACAGAAGCATCTGCAACCATAACCGGATGTGCATGCATCCATACATGAAGACACCGCAGGTGAACACACACCTGTGCACACACATTCATTACTCAGATCGTGGCCTTTCTTGCATGTTAAATTTGTCAGTGGATTTTGCCTTTGTCCTTGTGCATCCAGTAGCATTTGTTGTGGCGTATACACACAGCATGATGGAAGAATCAGCACTTGTTTATCCATCCATTTTCTGTACCACCGTGCAGCCCCACACACAGCCATTAATATAATTTTTTTTAAAAAGGATGCTGTAGTAACACAACTGATGAACCATTTTAAGTGCAAGAATTCATGACAAAAATGCTGACATATCCTGCTCATTTCTTTCTGTCTGACATTGCCAGAACAAAGCATCTTGTTGAAATGCATGTTTTACGTATTGCAGCATTTCTCAAGTTTCATGTAATATCTCTTATCTTGGTTGATTAGCACTACATACACAACTAGGTACTAGTACACACATTCAAGAAAATTATCTCCTAAAAAGTATTACCAACTTGGTTTTTAATGGGTCAACATTAACCTAACATGTAACTTAAATGTAATCTCCCGCACTTTTTACACTGGTCAAAACAATAGCTAACACATGCCAACATCTGGCTCTCTGGTGCAATGGAAAAGTGTTACGTCAGCAGTCTGTCCCAAGTCCCAGCAACAGGTGAGCAGCTCAATTTGGTATAGATGACAACACAACACCTGGGTGAACATCATAATTTCCACTGAGGATTCTGCAGCGTTTGTCTCCTCCTCTGTAGCTATAATGGCTCCTTTATTTCCAACTGCCCTATCTTTGCACGAGTGGCCATTGTAGTACACAACAACCCTTACGGCCTCTTTGTAATGATAACTAAGTACAGCACTAATTAAACAGCTACTTTCTTCAAAACAGATAAGTTGGGAGGTGTTTTTTTTCACTAAAAAGTGATTAAATTAAATATTGTGGCTTGCTTTGAGGTAGATGTTTGCCACATATTTGGATGACAAGATCTCCTTTTTGTAACCACTGTCCAATCAGCAAAAAGACAGAGCTCCAAAAGCAACACATAACTTTGAAAGTAATGCTAGGTGTCCATTTGTACAAATATAATGATTTCAGTTTCAAGGTAGGTCGATGGCAACGTTCCAAGAATGCTATCCTAACGGTATCCTAGGGGAAGCTATCAGAGACAGTTTTCAATATGCACGTTAATCTAGGGAAACATGTACTGTATATCAGTATTTTAGTACAAAAGGAAACAAAGTTAAAAAACCAGAAACAAAAGTGAGAACTTTGTTCTATCTATCTGTTGTCTGTCACTCTGTGCTAGTACATGTTGTATGTATTGACGCAAAGTGAAACCTTTGTCCTAATGAATGTCAGAAAAATCTCACCATCTAGAAACCTTGCATGTGTTACCGATTTTATCAAAATGCATCTGATGGTGGGGGATTCTTTTGGTCATAAATGATACAATTTTCTGTTGCTTTCTTTTTTAACATGTTCAAAAGATAAACCATAAACCACCTGAATCATGACTTACTGTGGTAAAAATACCACAAAATCAACATGTACCAGAAGAAAATAGTCCCACTTTTATGCAGGTGAACTTGTGTCAATTTTTCCCACAAGCAACAGATGTTTCAAATACTATTGATTAGAAAGCGTTGGAGGAAATTCACATAGTAACCCAGTGAGACTAGCAACTAAGCCCAGTTAGAAGCTGAGAAAAGATTGCTTCTCTAGCCTCCAGTCTCTTTTCTCGCTCTCTCTCCTTCTCTTAAGCTGACAGATATCTAGCACTACGTCTTCACTCAGCCATGCACACTTGCCCTCCCATTTCCCTGCTGAGAGGTCAGCTCTGTGCGTGCCTGTTGGAAAGCTTTCACAAGAGCTACATCTTTAGCCATTCTAAGCTAACAGCAGGTAGTTTTGCTGTTGCCTCTGTTTGAAGTGATTCATTTCATCCCCTGACTTTGAAGTGGCTTTTACAATGAAGAAATATTTGAAGAGTGTTGCCTGAAAGTGAGACACCGAAATCTTAACGTTTACTGCCTGAGTATTGAATTGGTATACACATTATTTCACAATAAGAATATATTAATTTGTAAACCAGTATATTGTCCCTTTCTTAAAGTCTTTTTAACTTGATTTTGTTCAGTTTTATTTTGGCTCTTATTAAACTAATTCTCTAATTCTGACAATGATAATGTGAATAAATGGCATCCCTGATGTCTCTGGGAACAAATGACCTCAAAGGTTAACATCACTGCATTCTTGTCTGTGAATCTCGGGTTAATGTCCTGTGAGATTCTCCAAGGAGAACAAGCCAAACACTGAGCAATGGGACTGAATCAGCTCCATCCTTTGGGTCTAGATGTCCAGACATACCGGGGATTATACAACACTTGATATGATGTTCATGAGAGGCTGATTTATACTACATTGTTATGATGCCTATCTAACGGTAATTGCTTCCAAGGTTGATTAACTTTATTAGATCTTCACCCAGTGGTCTCATTCTCCACCTCTGTAATACTGGCTGATTATGTGGAAACTGTATGGCACCACATTGCAGAGATGGGTAATGATTTGTAGGCTGGTTTGGGCGTAAATTATTGTTAGACCATCTTCAATGTTATTAAAAATGTCAACTGAACCTGGGGACTCATACAGCTGGCGAGAAGAACATCACAGGCACAGAAGTGCCTAATTCCAAAAAGGCATCCAAGTGTCAGTGAACACAAACAATTTAGTGGTCCAAAATCCGCACGCAGGCACAAATCTTGTGCACATGAAAACACCAAGCTCCAGTGTAAGTGTTTACTGTACAACAGCCTCTCTGTGACTTGCACAGTGAGCATGTCGTTGTAGAGAAGAGTGTTCATGACTCACCACTGTCTTTAGCCTGAGGCTCAGCATCCAGCCTACTGAATGAGGGGATTCGTGTTTTATTTTAGTCTCTCTAATATGCCGTGAAGACACCATTATCTTGAACATGTCGTATTCCAGAGCTTCTATTGTTTAAAATGCTACAAACCAGTTTCACCCTTATCACTGTCATAGAGATCATTAGATGTGCAATTCATCATGCATCATTAGATGTGGCTTTTGTTATTGCCAATCTAAGCAGTGTGTGGCTGGATGCACCGTCCTTGGTAAGGGAAGGATGTTATCTTTTCTGTCATGCACACACCAGCGGTGCCCATAGGGAAGAGGTGAGCTTGCAAGGAACTTGGCTGATTGAGGGCACAGGGCACACAAAGCTCTGTGCATGGCAACGGTTGCCTGTGAATACTAAGGATGTCTCACAAGGGACCCTTTTGTCAGCGTCAGCTCCCTTTGAGGAGAGTCATAAATAGCACAGAGTGTGAGATCTTTTTCACATTCTTACCTTACCAAAAACATTTCTTATCTTGATTTTTTTCTTTAAACCTCTGTATATAGCATGTGCCTTATTTCACCAAGTTACAGAATACAATAACAACCCTTATGCATCGTGTTTTTCTTTTTAAAATGACATTAAGGCACTTTGGCTTCAAATATAGTTGTGAAATATGAAAAATGAAAATAAAGTTATGAGCTACGCAGCTAATGATTACCTTTGCATTCAACCGTTGTCGATGACATTGAATAAGTGAGTCAGTGATGCTTCCACTGAAATGCAGTAAACATGGTGGACGCCGGTGCAGCCTGCTTTCTGGCCTCCTTCGTGGTTATGAAAATCCCCCATTGGGGGGGGGGTTCTGACCAATCAGAAGTTGATCAGGCCTTGGAAAATGATTGGTTGAGTGATCCAGCTGTAACTTAAGCTGGATTTATACAGTCAATGATTTGTACTCGTGCAGCATCTGGATGAGGTCGGTTACAGGTCAATACTCAGGGCCATGGAGGTTTGACGTGCACACCTCTTCCAGACGCGGCGTGCACCAGCGTGGTCACGCGGAAGTATTCCCTTGTGACTGGTCGGTTTTTGATTAAGTGTTTCCAGATTTCTGGAGCTTCTCGCTGAATCTGAGCACTTACCATGGAAGAGGAACCGCAACATGACGCCGTACCCTACACTCGAGTGTGAGACCACATTTCACCTGCGTCAGCTACGCTGGCACGTTGAAGCTGCGCAAATATAAATCCAGCTTTAGACTGAATCTAGACCATAGACAGTTCTGTGATAGTTCTGTGAAATCAGCCTGACTAATATTGTGAGGGTCCTTGGCAGTGAATCCTTTGGGTCCTCTGAGTTGTGAAGTGGTGCTTGTTCGATATGACAGATTTTTTTGCTGGGCGATGTTGCCACAGAGACATGTGGTGGGCCTACAATAAAGTGTCAGTGTTGAAATACATCTTACATGAATGCCAGGACTCAAGGTTTTCACTTTACCTGTTCATAGTTTTAATGTTGCGACTGATACAAAAAAGCTAGACGTACATATAAGAGTCTTCTTGGCAGGCCCTGCTGGTTTAAAAAAATACTACTTATCCCAAGCAAACTTCTACAATAAGAAAACTAAGTGAATTTTAGTAACCTCATTTTTCTGTACACCCACTGTCAAACATGCAGATACAGCAAAAGGAGGAATCCCAACTCTCCTTCCTTTAAAATGGAGCAGCTACCCAGTGCATCAGTAACCTGATTACCCCAGCTGTCAGTCTGAATGAGGCCAGGCTTTGGGATCCTCCCGTCCTCAGATCCTTACTTCGAGATAAAAACCATTCCTCCTGAAGATTGGACACTTCCTCAGAACACGACAGACACGCAAAGAGAAGGAAGCAGGATTTAGAAATTCAGCAGGTAATATAATGCAGGGGTTTTATGTTTTTAAAACTTTTCTTTAAGTTTAACTTACAGTGGTGGGTTTGTTTCTCCGGAATTTGGATAAATTAGGAATTTAGATATATCTTAAAGTAGTGTTGTGTATTTGTGTTTCTGAGATAGAGTTGTATGGCTGTGAGTGTGTCACATGATTTTTGTACATGCTTACATGAACACTTGTGTTCTTCTTGTTCAGTCTAATCCTGGTTTAATCTCTCAAATTCTTCAGGGGATTTCTCTCTGTTAAGGTTTTCATGACCACACAAGATAACTGGCCTGAGAGAAAAGGCTAACAGTGAATAGGAATAAGTGTAGGATTATCAAAGAAGGCAGCTACTCACTCACAGAGGGGAGGGCATCAGGAAACAACTAGTGGGTGGACCTTAGTTTTTGTTTCTGTCTACAATAAGTGTTTCACTTATATGCTGTCTTTCCCTCTAAACAGAAGGACTTTATATGATTTTGAGTGAGTGTCAATGCAGAGAGATTATCTGAATCTCCAGTGCTTTAATTTCATTAATCTGTATTTTTCACCACAACAGCTGGCTTTACACAACCAGAAGTTTAAAAGCTCTACAAGGACTGTGGATCACTATTTGGACTGACTGAATAGGTCAGAATATTGTAAGAAACTGAAGACCCTGAGCTGCACAGCATAACAATGGCAGAGTGCACATCAGATGCCGACCCCACCAAGGTGATCCAGAATCCAAACACAGACATGCAGGATTTGAGGGAAGTTTTGACTGAGTGTACATCAGCAGCAGTGGTTAAAGTGAGACCTGCGGACCTGGGGCTTATTCGAAGCTTGTCCAAGTCGGACTCTGACCTGTTGGCATCACCACTCGGAGAAGAGGATGGAGGTTTGACTGGCCGCAGTGGATCTATGTCTAACTGCAGTTCTGTGCAGCCGTCAATGGATCGCATGGCTTCTTTTGCCTCTGAGTGGGATGAGGTAATACTCAAGCTCTAGGGATGGGAAACATGGAGGCTGTGGGGATAGAGGGAGTGGCACTGTAGAGTGTGTTAATATCCTTGAGAAAAAGTGTGATAGTGTGAGTGGGTGTGTAAAAAAAAGGAGCGCGATAAAAAAAGAAACCTACCATTATGGGAGAAAAACATTTTAGGACAGAGGAAGGAAGGAAGTGGGGGTGAGAAGAGACAACAGTGTGATCAGGAGTCCAGCAGAAGTAGTAATGGAGTAACTTTACCCAGGCTGTCTGCTGAGAATGCCTGCGAGCGAGTGCTTGAATGCATGAATGGCTTGATCACTTGCACCGACCTCCCTGTAGCAGCCCTGGCATCCAAGACTAATTGGGCTTGTGCTGTCATTCCACATCCACTCAGTACATGTCTCAGGGGCCGACCCACGCTTCCACTGTCTCCTCCTGCTCTCTTCTGGCTCCTTTGCTGCATCTTACGCCATCTACTTTCAGCCAACTGTGAGCAGTCCTTCACCGTGCCTCATATACCCAAAAGCCTTAACTCATTGGAGTTAAGGACTTTGGACCATCAAGTCAATACACTCTTAAGCACTGCCACGACCTTGAAATGAACTCAGAATTTCTTTACAGAACTTAAATAGTTGGACACAATGTCTGATGACTGATAATTTATTATCACATCACAGCTTAAAAACATTAGGGGATGATTTCTCCTAATGTCAGTAGCATAGTCAAGCTTTTTTGACACATTCTGCCAAATGCTTGATTCCCATCACAGGAATTAGATTCCACTCAGATGACCAGTTTCTTCATTAGTTCCCTCTTGGCAAACTGGTATTGTTGTTTCAGTTTAACTTGAAGCAAAGATAAGCATTGGTGGCGTGAAGTAGATGTGGTAGGGAGTTAAACTGTTTGCATAGTAGCCAAGAGCAGAGAAACCAAACACTGCCTCTAGAACTAGCATTTCAAACTTTTTCCATAATTTGGGGACCACCTTAGTTTTTCCTGCAGGGCTTGGAAGAGGACATTGAAATGGCAGGTGTTCATTTGGCTGAAATCATCCAGATAGGCTTCTCAGCTGTCAGATCCCCAAAAGTCCCAATATTCTTTCTTATGTGTTGTTATTTACAAATCACTAAATCATAAATAAACATAAGACACAATTATAAAATGTTAATATTTTTCAAGTTCTAACTTTAGAAATGATGACCAGGTTTGAGCTGTAAAGGGTTTCATAGCTACGCATAATCTTATTGCAGGAAAAACCCAATATAAGCATAATTAGAGCTTCTCTATCAAGGATTACCTGTTTGCATGACTGTTAAATCTTTATAGACTAATCTGGCAGCTGTTTTGTGTGTCTTCTTGCAGTCCTAAATAGCTACCTCATATCTGCTGACATGGACAGCAGCATGGATATCTGGACTGATGATGTTAGATAGTGGTCTACATTTATTGATAAGGTTATCTTATCTTGAAATCTGAAATTTATTCTGTTTTTCCTATTACTTAGACATCAGTGCATTAATGTTAACTATGATTGATCTGACAGAAACTTATTTCCCTAATTGATAATCCACATTGAATATAAAACACTAATCTGGTTATATTAAATGATCAAATAACCAATTTTTGATAGTTTATTATAAAATACCAACTTTAAGTTTGTAAAGAAATAGTTTCAAACTTTTGCAAAGGCTGTTAAGTGTCTATTTGTCAGCTATTTGGAATAGTTTAGTTAAAACTAGTTTAGGCTGCAGGACACCGTGTATGTGATCTGATTGTGCTACTGACTGAATGATTTCAATTTTCATTCACAACATTGCCCTGATAAGAGCAAATAATGTCCCAATTCACAATATAACCCAAATTTGTCATTTAGTCTCAGCAACACTGAGGCCCCTTGTCTCTTAGCTAGTTTGCATCAACTAGCAAAACAAACGTTACCTGATGTGTCACGTTAAACTGGACTCAACGTGGATATGCATCTAGTGTCAGACTAATGACTGTTCACCAAAATTGACCTTGTTTTTATTGTTGGGAATAAAGTCCAATCCAGTGCCATGACAGCATTCCTCCTCTGCTGTCTGTATGTCCGGCGTTCTGCCCCGATGCAAACACCACCATCAGCAGGCAAACGGTGTCAACTGCTGCCCCCCTTAGTGTCACACAGACAGACAGCAGCAATCTTCATGAAATAAAGCTGTGTTTGTGAAATTCACTATTCTAAAAACCACAATTACAGTTTTCCGCTGCAGTTCAAACAGCCAAGAAATTTGTGAGTTCTTCCATATTTCTTAAACGCTGTTAAGAAAACAGTCCAAATCACATCTGTTCTGCTCTGACATGCACAGAAATGCCATATCAGCAATGGCGGAGGGTCTACTTCTGGTGTTTGCACGGATTAGGCTATATAAAAATCAATGTAAAGCAAACAATGGACAAAGCACTTGTTGGATCAGAGCAATACAAAACAGGTGCTCTTTTTGCAGTTATCAGGTCCTGAATCAGATCTTTGCTGGATTTTTCCTGTTTCTTTATGACATCCCTTTTAGATACTGTTTATGCATTGTAGATAGTTTTAAAACCCTATCCTTTCTTTTTTGCTTTGATTGTCCAGTTTCCTTAATTTTTCTAAGGACATGCTGCACAGAATGCTGACATATGCCAGGATGTCAGCTAATGGTCCTTTCACTTTGCCGGTGCAAAAGCACTCTTTTATTCCTGTCAGACTTAGTTATCTTTGACCTGTTTTAGTAGTTGCTGCTAAAGAAGTGGAAACAAGTTATGGGTCTTTGTGACAGACTGCAGACAAAGGGCCCAAGGATACAATTTAAAATGGGTTCTTTGCTAATTGTCTCTTGTACGTAGACACGACACTGGTTCATGACTTGAATTAGAAGTCCTTTTGTGCTTGAAGGATTTATAGTTCAATGTTAAGTGGCTTACCAAATATTTTTTAAATAAGGAAAGGGAATTACATTCCTCTGAAAATGGTCAGGTGATTACACTATTGAAGTGGAAAAGCAGCATCAGTTTAAAAGATGACAAAGTCGGGCTCCTTGTAACGTTTCTAAATCTTTTTGTAGAGAATGTATAGAATAGATGATGAGTTGTATCTAAGCAGCCTGTTTGGAGCTGACAGTGTCATTTTCTTAACTCGTCGATGCCTAAAATAGGGTTACCTTGACAACCCTGCTTAGTTTCCTGTTATAAAGCAAGTCGTGCTTACACCGTTTACCACGGGCTTGTGCCTTACATCAAGAGCAGCAATACGTCATCTAAGACAGCTTAGATGTTTGAGCTTCTACTTCCATTTGTGAATCTCCCTTTTTTTCATGTCTTCTCCCCCCTTGCCTGCTCTCTGCTCCACCCCTTTGCTCTCTCACAGAACTGTTTGTTCAGGCCATTCTGGGTGGGGTGTCCTGTTCTCAAGGGCATCCTGTTTTGCAGCTGTTCCACTGTGTATGTTTCTTCTCCATGTTTCAAAGAATTTGTTTGGGTTGTGGATATGGGAGTGGACCAGGCCTAGGGGAAATGCTGGCTATGTACTGTAACTCCAAGAAACCGGGGCCATGCTTAAAAATCTATATCATTTCATGCAGTAGAACGAAAGCCAGTCAAAGAAAATGTTTTAAAGAATTTTAGTACAAGCAAAAAAAAATTTATTTGATTTTTGAAAATGATAAAGCACTTGAGTTCAAAATTCAAAACTAAGATTAAAAGGTGTCACTGAGACAGTACTTTATAACTTATTGCAAAAATGCTTCACTGCATGTGGACACAGAATCGGCCAGTCTTTGTAAAAGCCCTTGTCAAAGTTTCTTGAGAAAGTCTTTTTTCCATGGCATCCCAGGTGCACTTTGGGATTTACTTAAGGCCTCTGGGCGGATCAGCTGGTATGCTGTGGATCATCATCCTACTGAAAGATCCACTTCTTTCACTGGAATGAAATGTGTTGGTTTCCTTAAGTTACACCCATCAAACTTCTGAAAATAGCACTTTCCCCCTGAGAGCCTGAATGTGTCAGCCTGAATGGTTTCCTATCACTTTCGATCATTCACCCCCATACACTGACGCTCTATGAGCTGAGTTGTATTTGTTTAAATACCTATTGAGCTCTAAAGCTGTCCCAACTGTCTCTCACTTCTTTTTCTTAATTTTACACAGAGTGATGTGGTCCAGCAAATTGTTGACCCTCCATTTCTAAACGTTTTTACTATGAATACTACTTTAGGGGATGGAAAGCGTTTTTTGCTCATAAAATGATCAAATGGTTCTCTTTGTTCAGACAAAGAAGTTTTGATGTTTTCTCTAAGCCTGCTTCACTTGTCTTTGCTCTTTTTGCAGCTGCTTTTAACTAATACATTTTGTAAATCATGTCTAACATCATATCCCAGCAACTAACAGGCGAGAGGCAGGGTATACCCTTGACAAGTCATATAGTTTATAGCAGAAATCTAAAACCAATTCACAGACTGTTATATGAAAAAAACCCAATGAACCTCAGGGAAGTTGTCTAAAATTTTACAATCCAAACACTTTTTGGAGTCACTGTTTATCATGAAGCGACCACATCAAACATTTATATAATAAAGACATACATAAGGCTTTTGAGGGAGGCTGGACTTCAGGCCGGACACAAAGCAACAATCTTATATGTTTACCTGCTTACACAGACAGCCAAACGATTGACTACAAATGCTGGTGTTCAGATAATGCTATTTTAAAGAAGTAAAATATGGGTTTATGTTTAACCTTTAAATACCAGTGATATTTTCAGTGGAACATATACTTCTCAAATTTGATTATGTCTGGCAGCTTATGTAACTGCATGCTTTTTTTTGTTTCCTGTTGTGGCAAAAGCATTTGGTATTCTGTTAAAACTTTCACTCAAAGAAAAACAAGAGAAAGCTGATGTGATGAGACAACCCCTGTTACAGAAATAGTCAAATAGTCTTTTCATACATGCAGGACTTCATCTTTTAAATGTGTCTGGAAGGAATATGGGACACTACAACTTGATGCTTCAACCCATTTCAATCCATCTGGGATTTTACGTAATTAAATAAAACTTTAATTGAGGAAAATACTCTGTGGTAAAACCTCAAAGATGTATAGCCACCCTGGTTCCTGCAATAGCAGACGACTGTGAGTGCTGGTGCCTGTCTGTTGATTCAGATTTATCATGGTGCATTATAATGTCCTCAACCCATGCTGTCAGCTTTTGCTGAATTAGTAAATCATTCTTTTCACATATAACTCTTTGAGAAAATAACTCATTGCCCGGTGTGTAATACTTTTGTTAATACTGAACAAAGCTGCTAATTAAAATCAACAAGTGTGTAATCTTCATTCTTGGACAGTATAAACAGAAAACAAGAGAATCAAAATGAGTAACTATCCAGTTTATCCATTTTCTATTCCCACTTATTCCAGGGTTGCAGGAGGGCTGGATCTGGTGGCTGAAAAGTGCAAAACATATTTCAATTAAAAAAACACATTGACAAATTCAAAGACAAAATTTAATTTAATTACATTTAGAAAATACAAATAAAAATATCAAATCAAATTAACAAAAGACACTTCTTAACGGAAAGTGACTGTCCTGAATTCCGGAAGTGACACTGCGATGACCTCATTTTGCAGTAGCGCAAACAAATTATTTGTAGTTCATCTACACACTGGAAGTCGTGTGTTTCATGACGTTTTTGTTAACTGAACAATTTTTTGCCCCTTTTGCTGCGTCAACTTTAGCCAGTTTGCACCTTTTTGTGTCTCTGGGACATTTTCATGAATCACGTTCCATCCAGCTCTTGTCCTCAAAGAACCGCCATTCTGGACAGGTCGCCAGGCCATTGCAGAGACTCAAACCAGGAACCTTCTTGCTGTAAGGCAACCAACACACCACCAGACAGCCTGGTTTCAGTAGTTCATGTTTGTAAAATCTTAATGTGTGTTAATATCACATTTAGAGAAACAATGTGGACACAGCTGCTGAGTGTACCAAGCTGGCAGAGGAGTGTACTGAAAGGAAGATAGCTGAAAAATCAGGCAGGTTTAGTTTCACATTGCAATTATTCGATGTAATAATTGCATATAGTTAGCTCTACATGGCATACTCATGTCATGTCATCATTAACAACATGAGTTGTATCTCCTAATAAATGACACTGATTTAATAATAGGTGGGTATGCATGCAGTGTTGACCAGTTAAACATTTCTCATCAGAAAATGGTTCAGTGGTTTGGTCTAAACCAGGGGTGCTCAAATCCAGTCCTCAAGAGCTGCTATCTTGCAACTTTTGGATGCATCCTTTCTCCAACACACCTGAACACAATGACTGAATTCCCTTATGCATGTCATTCAGCTCCGTATGCTGGGTAATGAGCCATTCATTTGATTCAGGTGTGTTGGAGAAGGGACGCATCTAAAAGTTACACGATTGTAGCTCTCAAGGACATGACTTGGGCCCCCCCCCCCCTCCCTTAGAGAGCATACAGTGCCTAGCATGAAAACTCACAGTACCACACAGATGACGGATGAATACCTAGAGCAGTGAAATCAGCAGTTGCAGTTTTCTGGTCATTCTAGCAGTTACACATACAATAAAATGTATAATCCACATACTGCAAAATGTGCACGTCGAATTACAGAGATGTAATTAGCATGCAAACAAACAAACTTTGTTAATTCTCAAAGCAATACATAGATGTATTATTTCTCATACTTGAATCATTTCCTGACAAAATGGGGTCACCTGGTATTGTGCTATATAAGTTAGTAATCTTTTCAGATACCCCAATTTTGGTAGTTGGTGTTTCCTAATATAGCAAACAAAAAATACATCTTGGAAAGACTGTGTATTGAAGAGATAATGTGGCAGTTTAGATATGATGGAAGTAAAAAAAATAAAAAATCAGACACTGATAATGTACTCCAATCAACATTTATAACCCCAACATTAAGGCTAGTTGGATTCTCCATATCCTCAATTTTTCCTGTAGATTTTATCAGAAGCTATTGACACCTATGAAACCATAGAGCTGTCATCTGTATAGAAAAAACTGGGACCGTATCACGTCATAACGTGATTGTTTATTGTAAGAATGTGAAACGTTTCACGTTATAACATGACAAGTTTTATAGCAAAAACGTGAAACCTATCGAGTTATAACATGATAGATTTAATTTAAAACGTGCTACATATCACGTTATAACGTGATATTTACTATAATTACATGCAATAGATCAGAGAAATGTTTAATTGCGTTAAGTTGTGCTTCACAGGATGAGATATAGATAAACAATGCAGTGGTGAAGCTTGAAGGAAACTTTGTTTTTGTCTTTTTCGTCTTTGCATTGCAGCCTTAAACCGGACAGGACTATGTCTCTGTGTTGGCAGACTAATGTAACGGGTGGAAAGTGGACCCATAAAAGCATACGTGAAACTCCTAGAGTTTTAACAGTTAATCTAAAATAAGTTATATGACAATGTCAATGATGGCTGTGTAGTTCATGATGACAGTTGGTGGGTCAGCGGCTGGGCGGATCGACCGGAGCTCTGGAACAGCGGGTCTGCAGCAGAGATTACAGAGCAGAAACGGACAGAGCGTAGCCTCGGCTATACTAAGGACAATGAGGAGACAAAATATACTACAAAGGGCTATAACCACGGGAGTGATAGTAACGATCTGGCCGAGACTAGTGATCAGACCGGGGTTGAAATACTGAGACAGCGATGACACGATCAATATCAGCTGTGTCTGAAGACCTGCTGCCGTAATCCACGACTCCATCTCCAAAACAGACACGCCCATGCACACCACACTCACCTCACCTGCCTGCCAGGATCTGCAGATTTATGGCGCTTAATTCTCCCAGAGGTGCATAGTCTGTGCAATTCTAATTTAAGTTTTCAGAAGACAGCTAGACCAAAAGCGTAACCACTGGTAACCTAAATGTTAGCCAAAAGCATCACACACCCAGACATACACAGGCCTTGTCTCACTGCGCACAGACAGGTGAAGTACCCTGTTATTTATAACTCTCCCACATTCCCGTGTATAACAATGAATCACTAATTTAAGAAATCAAATGTTTCCTCTTGATGAGAATAATCTCAATAAAAAGTATTTTGCTCCAATAGGCCTAATTCTAGGTCATGACATCTGCATATTGGCCTATGTTGGAACAATAAAACGAATCACATTATACTGTGATAATTTCATATTTTTACAATAAAACTATCACGTTATAACGTGATATGGTCCCAAATTTTTTTATGCGGATGACAGCTCTACACTTACGTAGGCACCAGTCTATTAGCTAAGTTAATCCCCCCCCAATTAAACTGTGAAGCAATTCATACTGAACATTGTAAAGTCTAGTCATGAAACATCATGTATGGCACATTCATTTTAAAGTATAATGGATTCAAACAACTCTAGTCTAATTTCCACTATTTTCTGTTTTAATGTTTTCAGTTTTGATTCATCCTATTTCATAAAAAGTGAGTCATCGATGATTCTAATATATAAAAAATGTAAGTTTTGTGTCCATTAATCATGTTGCTGACAATTGCAATAACTTAAAAACGTCTACATCTAGTTAGGACGCAGAGGCAAAGGTTAACACAGCCACATGTTGAAGATGCTTAAGTACCTTCATTTTATGCATACTGTAAATTTTTTAGTGGCATTCCTGAAGTCTTTACACATTACAGCATTTTAATCCTTCATACAGTAACAACTGTGGTTTTACATAACACAAATAGATTTGGACCTGTAATAACAGATCCATATTTTTATAATGTTATATTGATTCACATATGTTTTTGTGAAACTATAGTGTGGAAAATATACATACCGTAGTTCCGGATATGCCTCAAATGAAAATTCATTGTCAGTTTCTATGACTTTCACTTGAGCACATTACGAATAAACAAGAATTTACATACAAAAACATTTTCATCTTGTTAAAAGCAGCTGATAAAAGGGTCATGTATTTTACAGTTTGTGTAAGCTGCTTCATAATTCATATGGGAGCTACAGCAGAGTGAACATATCCCCAAGATCTGGTTAGACAGATGTGGTACATGAATATGAGAGCAATGTTGACAATGGTGTTGGTGGGGGCAGGGCATGATGAAGTACAGTCCTGCTTCACGTGACATGTTGTATGTAGAAAAAAAAAAGTAATAAAGGAGAGAACATACAGCTTCTTACCAGTAGTTTAATTCTGTAATTCCATTACTTTGAAATGGAAGTCTGTAGTAAAAGTTTTACTTTAGTAAAAATTCAGCTTTTAAGATAGCAGGGGATTGAATCAAAAAGAAGACTTGATCAATCAATTGACAATATACAAACACTAGGGTGGTGGTCCCCCTCTTCAAGAAGGGGGACCGGAGGATGTGTGCCAACTACAGGGGGATCACACTCTTCAGCCTCCCTGGTATGGTCTATTCAGGCGTCCTGGAGAGGAGGGTCCGTCGGATAGTTGAGCCTCGTGCACCAGCTCTACCCTCTTCAGGGTCTTGGAGGGGGCATGGGAGTTCGCCCAACCAGTCTACATGTGCTTTGTGGATTTCGACCGCGTACCCCGGGCACTCCTTTGGGGGGTGCTTTGGGAGTATGGAGGGCTGGACCCCCTTCTATGAGCTGTCCAGTGCCTGTACGACCAGTGCCAGAGCTTGGTCCGAATTGCTGGCAGCAAGTCGGACTTGTTTCCAGTGAGGGTTGGACTCCACCAAGGTTGCCCTTTGTTTCTGATTCTGTTTTTAATGTTTATTGACAGAATTTCTAGGCACAGTTGAGGTGTTGAGGGAATCTGGTTTGGTGGTCTCAGGAATGGCTTTTGGCTGATGATGTGGTTCTGTTGGCTTCATCTGGACATGATCGTCAGCTCTTGCTGGAACAATTCACAGCAGAGTGTGAAGCGGTTGGGATGAGAATCAGCACCTCCAAATCTGAGAACATGGTCTTCAGCCAGAAATAGTGGAGTGTCCTCTTCGGGTTGGAAATGGGGTCCTGCCCCAATTGGAGGAGTTCAAGTATCTTGGGGTCTTGTTCACGAGGTAAGTATGACGCAAGAGATCGATAGGCGGATTGGTGCAGCGCCTGCAGTGATGTGGACTCTGAATCAGTCTGTCGTAGTGAAGAAGGAGCTGAGCCAAAAGGCAAAGCTCTTGATTTACCGGTCAATCTATGTCCATACCCTCACCTAGGGCTACGAGCTCTAGTTAGCGACCGGAAGAATGAGATCGCAAATACAAGCGGCCAAAATGAGTTTCTTCCTCAGGGTGGTCGTGCTTTCCTTTAGAGATAGGGTGAGAAGGTCGGTCATCCAGGCGGGGCTCAGAGTAGAGCTGCTGCTCCACCACATCGAGAGGAGCCAGATGAGGTGGCTCGGGCATCTGGTTAGGATGCCTCCTGAACGCCTCCCTGGGGAGATATTTTGGGCACATCCCACTGGGAGGAGACCACGGGGAAGTGCCCAGGACATGCTGGAGGGATTATATCTCTCGGCTGGCCTGGGAGCACCTCAGGATCCCCCCGGATGAGCTGGCTAATGTGGCTGGAGAGAGGGTTTCCCTGCTCAGGCTGCTGCCTCCATGACCTGATCGCAGAGAAGCGGCAGAAGATGGATGGATCGGCCCAGGACAATCAATCAGCCGCATTTTCTTCTTTTTTGTTGGTCAGGTGAGGCTGTTTGATCCGCTTGAGTAAAGTGCAATGTGAAAGCAAACCAAACCAAACAAAGGTACAAAATTTTTCGTAATTTCTTGCCTAATCAAACTGAGTTCCCCGCGCCCTTACTGCACAAGAAGGGATGTGTCAATAACAGAAACCAACAGCTAGCTAAACATGTCACACACAAGTAACGCTGTGACATCAACTTGATCATGTGGAATGAACTAAAACCTGCTAAAAATGATTTCTAAGAGACAATGGCTACTAGTCATACTACGAAGCATAGCTCAGTAAGGCCTGGATTTTCAGTATAAAAAAACTGGTTCAGTTTTTTGTCAGATATATTTTCCTGGCCCAACCTGCTTTGGAGCAGATTTGGGATGGAGATAAAAGAATAACACATCAATGCACTGACTGGATGAATTTATTTTCTTAAAATCTGGGAGAAATAAAAACAGATTAGATTAGACAACAGTAGGTGGACCATACTTTTTGACTTTCGCTAAGAGACCTTCTCCCGTTAGAGTTATTAGTAGCAAGAAAACATAGCCTAAAACAGAGACAGATTACTTTAAAACTAGTTTCTGATGACTTTGAACCTTTTAACTTTCTCTTCTAGCGTTTGGCACAGCAGTTTTTTCAGTGACTATGAATTTTATTAAAAATGTGAACATAAACCTGCCTGAGCCATCACTACCGCTTGTAAAGCCAAAAGTGAGTGTTTATTGTCCTATTTCTGTTTCAAGTTTTGACTTTTTAAGTATTGTTTCTATATTGACTGCTATCTCAACCATTTACTTAAAAAAAAAAGATTCCAATTATCATTGTCCAAAGAAAAAGAAAAAATGCAAAGAAACATTTTCCTCATGTTTTTTTTAGCGTTACCATTGAATATTTGAAGATCATCACTGAACTATGAATAATTTAGTCCTACTTTGTTATGGCTCGTCACCACAGAGACCCAAAAGCAGGACTCACACTTCAAAAAGGTGTTTATTTACAATAGGACAAAACTGAGGATGTCCAGCGCCAGTGGATGGCATGCAGGCAGAACACATGTTGAACCAACAGCTGGACCGTCTCCGTAACAGTGGGAAGCTTAGTTAGAGGTACAAAGTGGACAGCTTTGGAAAACCGATCCACTACAGTGAGGATGGTGGTGTTACCTTTGGATAGAGTCTGGATAAAGTCCAGGGCAATGTGGGACCCAGGGGCGTGTCAGAAAGGGCAGGGGGCGGAGAAAACCAGCAGGGAGTTGGTGAGACGTCTTCCCTCTGGTACAGACTGAGCAGGCGGCCATGAACTCCCACATATCCTGGTCCATAGTGGGCCATCAGAAATGTCACTTACTTGCCCTGTGGTGAGGACCAGGGGAGTACTGACAGGAGAGAGCGTCCAGCTTTATGTTGCAGGGTCCAGGTCTGTAAGCCAAAATGGGTAAAAAAAAACAATTGCCAACGGGCCTGGGCAGGAATTAAGTACCTTGGCAGTCTGAATGCAACAAAGATTTTTGTGGTCTGTCCAAACCAAAAAAGGATTATCGCCCCCCTTCAACCACTCTTCCAAGGCAAGCTTGATGGTGAGGCGCTCCCTGTTGCCGATGTTATAGTTCCTCTCAGCTGGTGTTAGTCGACGAGAGAAGAACGCATAGGGATGAAGTTTGTCATCCTCCTCCGACTGCTGGGACAGGACCGCCCCCACACCAGAATCCGAGGCATCTACATCCACAAAAAACTGCCTACTGGTATCCGGCTGGATGACAATGGGTTTTATCGGCCGGCTGACGTAGTGCTGATATTTGCTTTTTTCGGGTATAGGCATAGGCATGTTTGTTTTCAATTACCCTTAATGCAAGCCCTCTTAGTAGTTGTCCCAAAATATCACATAAAAACAAGTAATTTTAAAATCAAACAAAAGGCATTTGTAATGTTGGTTTGGATGTCTTCCAGAGACTCCCATGAACATTTTCTGATATAATTAAATGCATATTTTACCCACTGAAGTTAACTTTAAACTTTTAAGGCACATGGTATGCCAAACTTGATATTTCACAAGAACAATTTAATTTTTTAATGAAAAAAGGATTCCATTGCTTTTAATATTTGTTGAATAATGAAGATAAAAAAAAAAAACTAAAAGCATATCGGTAGATCCCTAATTTACAGTCCTTATGTTGAATCGTTAAAATTGTTGTTCAAGTTCCTTATTGGCCCTGCAATGGACTGGCGACCTATCTAGGGTGTACCCTGCCTCTCGCTTGCTAATTGCTGGGATAGGCTCCAGCCCCTCCGTGGCCCTGAATTGGTTTAAGCAGTACAGAAAATTAATGAGTTGTGGAACTTGCGAAACACTGCGAGGAGACAATTTCTTTGTGACAACGCAACAGCGTCTCGTTTATTCCAACTGCTAGCTAACAACAACAACAGAGACCCTCACGAGGCGTAGCCCGTGGGAAAAAGCTCAAAACAGGAGACCCTGTACT
>JAOXYM010000003.1:14863965-14876883 GCA_028567055.1 Leptatherina wallacei | reverse complement strand
GGGGGGGGGGGGGGGGGTGGGGGGGGGGGGGGGGGGGGGGGGGTGGGGGGGGGGGGGGGGGGGGGGGGGGGGGGGGGTGATGATCACTGAGCCTTTTGCCTGTCGTGGATGTTGGAAGGACGTGGCAGCAGAGGCTGAGGTTGAGGCAGGTCTGTGGTCTTCTGTGTTGAAGTAGCCGGCGTCAGGACGTTATGCCCTGTGAGCAGTAAGGGGTAGTTTGTGCGTGTGTGGGGGGGTGTGGGTGTGTGTGTGTGTGTGTGTGTGTGTGTGTGTGTGTGTGTGTGTTCCCAGAACAGCTGCTGTAACTGCATCTGCGCTGCCTACATGTCTCAGACGGGCAAGGGATGCAGCAAACCTCTGCTCTGAGCACAGAGGCTGCTAGCTGTACCCAGCGAGGAGAAGAACCAGGTGGGCTGGGGTAGGAGTGGGGGGGCTGCTTGCCTCAGAAAGGAGCTAGCTTAACCTGCACTGTGGTCCTGCTGGATCCTTGCTTCAGAGTCAAGAGGCTCACCTGCCGTGTGCTGGATCTCAACCTGGATTTACTGCTTTGAGAGATGAGCAGCACGTTCTGTGGCGGAGCCGCACAGACAGCAGCCTGCTGAAGAGTGTGGATGCTGGGGAGCACTGGCACCACCAAGGACACTTTTTTTCTACTGGCAGACAGCTTACCTGGAGCTTTATTAAGGAATATATACTTGGATTTAATTATGAATTGAGGAGTTTGGAATCTGCACACTGTGGAAATCCTAAGCCAACGTTTCTTTGATGTAGGATTTACAATATGTCTACCTGATCGTACTCTGTGTGGCTCTGGAGTAAGGACACAATATGATTTAAGCAAATGTGTATTCCTTGATCAAAAATAACATGAGTACCTCAACGGCACTTTAGAATGCTGCTGCCTTCATTGTATGAGCCTTGTCCTAGCTCTCAAAGAGGTTGACCAATGAAGCCATGGGACTCAGCCAGAGCTTTACAAGTATGTGGTGAAAACCCTGTCCAATTCATTTTGGGAAAACCGTATTTATTTGTGTTGCATCGTAATAGAATGATTTCTGATTTTAGCAAAAGTGACAGGGAAATTTCTCAGCATAGTAAACCTTGTGATAAGTGAACATTTCTGACTTAGTGAAGAATCCTTTCCATTTTCCTTCAGCCTTCAAAAATACTTTTTTATTTGTAGTATTTAGTATTATGTTTTTGGACGAGCTAGGGATTTATATTCACACTTGCTCATCTGCTCACTAAAGGAATGTTTAGTGAACCTTGTTTGTTGGAAGATGCCAAAGTGGCTCAGTCCAACATAACTAACAGTACCACGCTTCAGATGGGCTTCCTTCCCTGCACTACCTCCACCCTCGCCTGACATCTCCAGTCAGTCACACTAACACCAGTAGGTGTAATATTAGTGTAGTCAGCCCCCTGCAGGGCCTGAACGGTGCCTGCAGCACTTCCTATCCTCCTCCTGTATTTGAGTTTAGCCGGGCCCCCGCCTGTACTGTGGGAGCCCCTCATCCCCAGCCTGGACCCTGTCTCCCCCCCACCCTGCCTGGTGCTGCTGCACTCGGCTCTGCCTCTGCTGGCCGAGGATGATGTGGCAATGCCATGTGTCGTCCTCTGAGTGCCGCTGCTACCGGCTGAACGGCTTCTCCCTGCTGAAGCGCTTCCCTCTCTCGGCAGATGGGGCCTGTGGTAAAGCCCTGGACCAGCCGGTGGGAGAGTGGCTGGAGCACGTGGGGCTGCCGCAGTACGAGAGCAAGTTCCTGCTCAATGGCTTTGACGACCTACGATTCATGGTGAGTCACCTGCAGCATGTCATCTCAGAGGTCGGTTCCACTTTACATCATCCCTTCTCTTCCTCCGTCGGCGCAGCTCCATTCGTCTTTTAATGTCACCACTCTGCTCACTCACCCTCGGCCTGTCTTTGAAGCTCCACCCCCCTCATTCCTCTTTCTCACTCATCCTTTTACCTTACCCTCACAGCACTTTCCCCTGTTCCCTTTTATAACTCCTCTTCACCTCTGTGCAGTGCATGACCTGGCATAGATTTATGGCTCCTTGCTGAATCCTTTTAAAAAGTATGGGCTGCCACCAGTATCAAGACCAATGATAACAAAACCCATTAGCCCCCCCCATGATTCCCAATGATGCAGTCTCTTTTACTGTACAATTCCAGTTACCTCCTCCCCCTGTGAGAAGCAATCTTGTTTCAAGCCATTAGACTTGACCCGTAGACACAGCTAGATGATCAAGACAAAACAATCCTCAATCTAAACAAAGTGTGGTTTATGCTAATAAATTTTGCATGCTTGCTCACCAACCCTCACTTAATCCTCAACCCATTATTCTCTTTACTGAGCTTGTGGTGCTAATGAGAATCATCTTGCATGCTCTAAAGCTGTATTAATAGACAGCATACTCATGTTTAGTAGAATTTAAGCATGCATGTTTGATTTTTGGTTCTAAATTTATTATTTAGACTGTAAATTAATGATCAAATCCACCTAGTGTCTTTCCATCATGGTGGTTAAAAAACCATGATGAAAGAGAAATGTGTTTTTGAAAAACTTTGACACATTTTCCACAAATGGTTTCCATTTTTTACACAAAACGATGTCAGATTACATTTGGATGGCTGCAGCTCAAAGGATGTCCACAATCTGACTAATAGCATGATCATGTTTTGCGTAAAGACCATTGTGATGAAACTTGATCGTGCAATTGGCAGTGACTGTAGGAGGCAGTATTACATTTTCCATCCACTTGTCATATTTCTCTAAAAAACATGGCTGCACATTGCAAATAAGTAAGCCCAAAGGGTAAATGTAGACATTTCTCAGACCACAGAGCTGGATTAGTACCAGAGGCTATATGTTGCATGTGTGTTTCACAGCTGAGTTCAGTAAACTGTGATCGCTATGCTCAGAGAACACTCTTTCTTTTCACTGTGTTCCAGTTGAGAAATGCTGCTGTTTTTTCTGTTTGACAAGTCATTATATCACAAATGGCTGTCCAGAAGAACACATGATCACACCTAGTATAAGGTGCAAATACAAACTTTAAATTTGTATATGTTCATGTGTTGACAGCACAGTCATACTGTCCTGTCCCAGTTTATAGTAAAAGAAAAGAGCATGATTCTTTTTAAAGAAATGAATCACCAGTTATCTATTAACCAGTAGTAATGCTGATACAGTATGTCGTTTTGGATGTAGAAGTCAAATTGTAGAAGATATGTTTGAGATCATTTAGATCAGCAAAAGTTTCTTTTTCAGTATTAAACTGTTTAAATTTAGGTTCATATTAGGGGTGCATTTATTGAGCTATTTCCCTCAATTCATGATTCTGGTCTTGTCCCAACAAATCAAATACCAAAGAAATCTTGAGACCTTGCTGTGTGTAACTTTTAAGAAGGTCATGTAAGATGCCGTGTATGATGATAATACTAATAATAATCATACACACATGTATATTTGTGTGTGTGTGTAAATTGGATACCCTTATTGGACTCAACGATTCAAAGAGATGTTTTGATAATGTAAGTGGTGAGAGAAACTGGATGCCTTCAAATATGATATATAAGGTATATTCATGTTACTGTATATCGTAACATGAAATAAATCCTTAAATATTGATATATTCCCAAAAACATGTATCTGGAGGAGTTACAAATGAAATACAGCAAACCTTCTCTGGTTGAATTTTAATCCATATTTATTGGGATTTCTGAGGAAATAATGTGATGGGACTTCAGGGTCATTGGGCATTCGGATGCACATTTTCATGCCACAACTAATGTGTCTGCTGGACTTACACATCAAAGATACATCATTAGGCTGACGAGGCAAATTACCCATGGATATTTACAAGAATATGGAGGTTGCAAACAAGAGAAAGGTCAGAGTATTCAGACAAGCATTGTGAATATTTAATATTGTGCCCTTTTAGTTTATGCTCGACTTACTTCAGAAGTCATCAATCAGTACGCATTTGCGTGATTCTTTACAAAGATGGTTAAACGTCTCTATAGAGAGCAGCATTCGGGCTCATTTTAATTACAAGTTTGATTACAAGGATAGTCAGAGAACAAATCTTTCAGAAAGGCCAGTTCAATATTTTCCTTAACGCAGCAGACGTTAATGTGTTTTTCCCTTGGTTTTGCTCCACTTGTTCTCAGAGTGTCGTATAATTCATGTTTGAACTTTTCACGTGACCAAATGTGGAGAGTCAGTGAGATAAACATGAATGATCACATACCACTTCCTCAGCGCTTATCTATGAATAGCATGATACTAAAAACCACAATGAAGCTCTGAAAAGAGTACTCACAAAGTACTTGGTCATGTCTGGGACTCAACCTAATGCAGGTTCTTTACACGGTATTGTTTGTAAGCCCACGGGAAAATGAAAACCCTCCACAGTGAAATTCTGCAGGGACATGAGACTCAGCATGTGAGCCTTACCGTACCTACAAACGGACGCTGCCTTTGCTGAAGATAAACTATACTGTGCTGCTTGCAAAGTGACCTTGCACCCGCCCACAAGAGCAAGAGAACAGGCATTCACATGAGTCGGCTAGGCTCTCTGCATGTGATGATTGCGGCTTTTGAGGGATCATAAATTATGAACAGCTGTGTGCCCATTCTCATAATTTTTACACGACGATTATCATTTTGTGCTCCTTTCATGCTACCAGAAGTGGGGCGCTCATGGTTTATATTCTCTTGGCCCTCATTCCCACACATTTCATCTCAGTTAAAAACTCCACATTATTTCTTATTTTTCTTATAGCATTATGCTCAGTATCTCTAATGTCCAAATGAATGTGGAAGTGAGGCAAATTGTCTCTTGAAGAGCATCTTAGAAGTCCCACATCCTGCATTTTACGTTGCATCTGCCCTGCATTAATATTGTATCAGACTTTGAAGCCCCCTTCTTTTACAGATGCTGTCATGTGCAACTAAACCTACATTTTGTAACACATAAACCATTTTTTATTTTCCAGTTCATTGACTCTTGGGGGGGAAAAGTAATAAAATTGGTTTTTCTAAGCAATTCCTCTGTGTAGCAGACTGATTCACAGCAATTCTAATTCACTGCTGCCTTAACTGAGTGCATTTAGTGAGATGAAGGACTTCCACCATGGCTACATCTGCAAGTCATATCTGATTAAATCAAACTACCATAGCTCATAAGCTATGCAAGAACTGAACCATACATTCTTGTCAAATGTTTTCAAATGCAGCATGAAATAATAAGTTTGCAGAGTCTCCCAAGGCATCATCAAACTTCAAACTGTGTTAATAAAAGTGGAGATTCTATTTTGGGCCTCCTTTACGTCCGATCTCACTTCTTTTTGACCTTTATTCTAGCAATCAGGGAGTAATCTCCCAACTGCGCCCTGATACAGGCCTGTGGATACTGCTGCATTGTGGTCTGAAACCAATCCAGTGATGGCAGGTTGAGTAAAAACTACAGAGCATTTGAACAGTTTTGGCTGATGAGAGTCAATCTGCAGCAGTCCATGCGGAAAAACATGAAGCTTCACATTTGAATGGTTTTCCTGCCTGAAAATTGGAAAACATTACAAAGCAGCTGGAGTTGTTAATGAACATGTCCATAAAAGAGACAAGAATCTGCTTGTCGGTGGATTTTTCAGGATGTGGAATACAGCTATTATTATCCATTGTTTCCAGGTTCTGAATCAAGCTTTAGTGAGAAAGCATTGTGAAATATGGTTGTAGTTGTGTGTTCACTATTAAACACAGCTGCAAAGGGATCCTGTAGATGCTGCGGCTGCTGCTGTGGAGGCTTTGTTTCCTCTGAGTCGAACCAGATTAGATTGATTACTCTTGGCATGCGCAATTTATTTGACTTCATTGTCCTCCCACTCAGTTGTTAGTGCTTGTGTCTTAGATGTGCATATTCTGCATGTGTGGATGCTTAAGAGCAGCTACAATTTTACTGTCTGATTTAGAGAAGGACAAGTTTTTTTTATCTAATCTGAAATTTTCTGTGCAAATATTATGAGGATGTCTGTATGAACGAGATGTTACTATAACTTTTTTAGTGCACTCTGTGGCTTTGCACTATTTGTCTTTGTGCATGTGTGCAGTTGTTTACATGGATCTATCTGATTATTTTGTCTGTGTGTGCGTGCCTGTGTGTGAATGTGTTTATTTGCGTGTTTCTCTCATGTTTGTGCATCTGCAGGGAAGTAACGTGATGGAGGACCAAGATCTCAGAGACATGGGGATTACTGACCCAGGACACAGAAAGAAAATCCTCCATGCGGCACGCAGCTTGCCCAAGGTGCTTCGCTTCATAACCTATCACTTACAAAGAGGAAGAAAAATTACTGATTTTGTCAGATAAAAAATTGTTGCAAGTACTTTCATAATAATAGCTGATAAGCTAAAAATTGATAGTTAAAGGCATGGAAGGATTAGGACTTCAGATGGATGCAAATGTCCTGCAGTGGTCTAAACAAATCAAAGTGTACAAATGTAATCATGTGGATTTAATAAAAATAGAGCATCTTGTATTAATTAATGGTTAACACTTTTTAAAAAAATCCATTGACATGTGCAATGCTTTTAAGAGAAGATTTATACTTTCTGCACATTGAGATTCTGTATATTGGTTTAATTGATGCCATCATTTGTTGTAGCTGAGAAAAGGGTTGCATGGATCTGGAACACATTTATTGAATGTTCTTTTAAAATTGATTGTTAAGATTATGTTCATATATCTACAGGGGCATGTTAATGTTTCTGTAGGGCTAATCAGTGCTTTGAGCTAAATGCTAACACTCTAAAATGACGAGCTTAATTTAGCCTGTTAGCATGCAGTTGTTTGCCACTTATAGGCCATATAAATGGTGTTTTGCTTACAAACATTACAGTGTTTGTTCATATTAAGGGAGCAAAACTGCTGCAGTTTTATCAGTAATGAGATTGCAATAAATGTCATGTTCAGTCAATCCTGACACACTATTTCATAGTTCAGTTTTAAAATAGACAAAGTGCACTCTGACATTGTTCCTTAATGATCTTACCTGGTTTTAGCCAGTGCTCGTGTGTTTCTGCTCTCATTCTTGACCATTTCTGCAGCATGGTAGTAACCTTATCTTCACTAGGCTCAATAAATAAAAATGTATTATGTTTTCTGTGTTCCTACAAGAGATAAAATTTTACGACATGCAATTAGAGTCGTGCAATTTGAGACACGAAGTGTGTGCTGCAAGTCTTTGCTGCCTTGCAGAATCCCAGTCTGCCCTTTTACTGGCTTGGATCCACAGTCATTTTCTGTTTTTGGCAGAGGGATGTGATTTCCCAGGAATACTGAACAATTTCTATCCATCTCTCTTTTTTTTTGGGAGATACAGTGGGTTTGTATTGTCATCTCTGCTTAGGAGCTTGACTCTTCTAAACTAACTGAAGTAGGAATACACACTTCTTTTTGCCCATAATTTGTGCATACATCTCTGTGACACAACTTTAGTTGAAATTGAAACAGGTAAAAAGAACCTAATGTACTCTTCTTTCTTAAGTTTAAGATATTGCTTACTTACACACATATGTCTCTCTCTCTCAATAGGTAAAAGCACTGGGCTGTGATGGCAGCACATCTCTTGCCTCCTGGCTGGATGGCCTCGGCCTGCATGAATATCTCCCCAATTTTCTTTCAAATGGCTACCGCACACTAGAGTGTGTTAAGAACCTGTGGGAGCTGGAGATTGTCAATGTAAGAAACCATAGATCATTCACACAGTGTTGATGGATTTGTTACATAATCACCAGCTATCAAACCAGTGACATTATGGACTATTCTCACAGACTGGTTATGTCAATGACAAGGACTTCTGGTTGAGAAGCGCTAAAAAAGTGCAGTGCTGCAATGTCATAGAAATGGTCTAATTTGTTTTGGGCTTATGCAGTGAAATATATCCAGTTTCGGCATGTGTACAGTTGTTGACGTGTGTGTGTCCTAGGTTGGTTTTGTTTAGAACTCATTAAGACTTTTTCTGGTAATAATCACTGACTTTGGCAGGACTAATAGTTCTTATGTGTAACAGACACCCAGTCCCAATTAAGCTGAATGTCATGTTGTGTGTTGTGGTTGGAGCTAAGCTGTGAATTGAGTTTAGGTTTGGGATTGGGGGGTGCATGAATTGTTAATGGTTAAAGATTAGTTTCAGGTTAGGCTGTCCACAATGAATGGAAGTCAGTCTAATGTCCTAAAGGTAGCTTTTGTCTGTGTTTCTCTTGTGTTTACACCATTACTGTAACCAAACCCTGACCTCTTGTAACATGGGTACAAGTTATAGTTCCCATGAGTTCAGTGATTTTTTGGGGGTTTAAACTTAGTTTTAGGATTATAATTAGGTTGTGGTGTTCGCAGTTAGGGTTTAAAATTTATTTGTGATAGATATTGATAGGTATGGGTAGGGGCTATAGCATATATTGGGTTAATAATAAATCCCCACATGCATATGAAGGTAAACATAAGTGTGTTTGTGTGTGTATTCAGAATACTGCTGTTTTCCTGATGGGCTCCAGTGATAAATAAGGGCTCATTTGGTAAAAAAAAAATCCCTCTGAGGATGATCAATCTTGTTGTCTGGTGACTGTTCTATAATAGTCATTGTCTTGTTTGTGTGAGTCACATAGGAATCTAAAGTACTTAGCTACTGTGACTTCCTAGATAAAACTTTGACTACTTTTCCCCCAATATGCACTTTAATTTTGTGCTCTTTCTACTGCACGTGATGGATGGATGCACTGTGTTTGTAGATTTCACATTGCTCATGTTTGTTTGTAGGTCCGCTTTTGCTGCTTTGCTGAGACAGTGGTGATAAAATAGCAGAAACAGCTGCAGAAGCAACAGCAGTAACAGGAAAGCGGCAGCCAAGCACACTGCCAATGCAGCGTGTGAGGGATGGTGTCCAGCACACTGCGATGCAGAAAGATGGGGGTGTGAGTGCAGGGCACATTACTCTCAGTGTGCAGAGTAGCAGAACTGCCTCTGAGCATCTTGGCAGAACTCACTTTGCCTATTACATTCCCTACATCCTCTTCAGCATATTACAGCAAATGGCATCGGGCTTCAAGATGATCTATGAGCTTTCTATGAGTTATGTTCTCACTAAATCCCACAGCATTTTTCTCATACATACTGGTCACACTAGGATTTTGTAAACAATGAAAATTAATGAAAACAACACAAGAAATCCAGTTTACAGATTTGTCACCTCGTCGTCTTCTGACTTTCATTGAATAGCAATCAGAGAATTAGGCAGCAGGTTTGGAAAATGTTGTACCGGGAAGATAATTGCAAATGTAACATTAATCACAAGACATCCACCCTTACTCGATGAGCATGAATGTTAATAACCAATTATGCAAATGTGCAGTATTTAGATAATGGATTTTGACTACATAAAATTAACCTATGCTTCCTTCTGTGAGGGTTTTATGCACATGAGCAGATATGGCCTCTGTAAATGATTTAACAGGACAAAGATACTGCAGGTAGACATGTTGGAGTGTTGTTATACTGTAAATAAATAAAATAAAAAACACGTTTGAAAAATGAAAAATGAAATAATTGTGTGTATTTTCTATGTCATTGCTCAATAAATTGGTATGATATTTTTAAAACACTATGTCCAAAAATGGCCCATGAATTATAGAGCGTCCCGAGAAGGACACTGTGTTGTACTTTATGCTTACGGCAAAACAGATTGGGGTTGAATTATTGACGAGAGTCATTTCTGTTTGCCCGTGGATGCTTGCCAGTGAAGGGTACATGCCATCAGCACTGTCAGTGTATTTTGGATGTATCACTATTAGCTCTGTCCGGATAAATTCTCATGTGTGAGATCTTGATGTGACAGTTCAGTGAAAGTTCTCATCCTGTAACCTGATGTTTTCTCTTCTAGGTTATTAAGATTGGCCCTCTGGGACACAGGAAGAGGATCATTGCATCTCTAGCAGAGAGACCCTATGAAGAGGCTCCTTCTAAGTCCCGTCGTCTTTCTCCAATTATGGTAAGAGTGAGGATGGTCAGAAATTATAACATTGATATTCAATATTATGCCTTCATTGCTGCTATCTGTATAAATTCACAAAAAACAGGGAACCTCTAAGATAATGTTTTATCTTCAGTACTCCACACAACTAAGACCGCAGCAGTGTAAGTGTTACTTTTGATCAATGATGTGCAGAAACATGTTGTCAACACCAATTTGGTTGGTACCTTAGATATGATTAATGTCCACAATTAGAAGGGTAGCTCTGATGATACCCTCAATGTATCCTAGATTCACCATCACTGATACTAATGTCTTTTTTATCTAAAATTGCGGCACATTGGTTCATATGCATTGATATATTTCAGCAGTTTGAAGCTTAACCACTAAACATGGCCAGTTGTGTTTCTATGCCAACACTGTATTGTGAGAAAATGGATCCTTCTCTTTCTGAAGCCGATGTCTAAATTTGGACTGAGATTCTTCAATATCATTATGTTTACAACAGTTGAATGCTCAGGGCTGATTTCCCAGGCAGATTAAACGGGGCTAAAAAGAATTGAGATTCTCTGTGGAAGAAGCTCTTTTTTTCAAGGATTAAGCTTGGATGTATATCACGGAAACCGGCCCATGTAGACATTGCAGTCAAGCCATTAATCTGCTTGGTTTGCTTTTCTTTTTTTCTTTTGTGTGCATGTGTTTGGCAGTTCCATGACCTCCTGTCCCAGACCACATCTCCCCTCAGTCAGATGGACCCGTACACCAGCCGCTCCATGGACACGCTCCTCCCTCTGCCTGACTCGGACCGAAGGCGGAGAGGAATCGACCAAGACTGCAGCATATCTCTGCGGTCTTATAATGAGAGGCCGCGCTCTGTAGTGAGATGCACCTTTTTCACTAAAATCATTGTCTGGGAAACCACCTACTGTGCCTAATTTGATTGAATTAATAGCAAAAACTTTTATTTTAAAAAGATGCTGCACATTTGTTTTGTTTTTTCAGAGACAGAGCTGTGCTGATACGGTGTTGCAGTTACTGATGTATTTACCGTGTATAGGCACTGAACTGCAGTTAAATTTTCACATGTTGGATTTTGATTACATTCTTTGTGAAATGATTGAGTGTTTGATTAATCAGGTAGTTGATTAGCTGCTTTAGTATAAAATATGCTTTTCTTATATCCATTTGTCCAGTTGTTTACAAATGTTCTACAGATTTTCTGTAAAATTAGTTCTGAATGATATATGCAAAAGTAATATTTTGATTCTGACCAAAATCAGCTTGTGGTTGACACACTCTAGTCAATCTCACATATATTTAAGATGCTCCGGTTCAGCTGGTTAAGCTCAGCCAACCATCCCTTGGAGCTGGTTGATTTGGTTTCATTTTAACAATACATGGAAAATAAACATTTTCTACAAAAGAAAAGATGAAGTGACGTTGAGATTCAGTCCCAAAAAATATTCCAAAGGTTTGTGACAAAACTATGTGACAAAAAACATAAATGACCAATTTATGTATGACTAGTTATTTTGTATATGCATCATTCTTTTGGATGAGTACATTACTGAATGTCAAAACCTGGTAGTATTGAATTATTGCCCTGCCACCAAGCAGTTTTTGATCTTTATTGACTGTCACGAAGTCAGTTCAGCCTCCCAGAATTTCTTAGGTTCTAATGTGAGAGAACCAAGAATAACTGATTAAATTTTTAGCATTTGTTTGAAGGTCAAAATATGACACAAGCCATTAAGCTGGCATGCCTGTTTCTCTGACTCACTGTGGCCATAGAGGAGTGTCCACAAATTAGGAAAAAGTTGCACTGTTCAGAGACTGTGACAAATTAAATCAATACTTTTCCCTAAAACCTTAGTCTATTATTATCATAAGTAAATTCGTCTCTGACAAGTGATATATGAAAGAACTGAGCACATCCTACACTGACCTAAAGGCCCAACATGCATAAATATTTATAAGCCTACTAGGATATCACAAACAACTTCCCCTAAAGTGCTGACAAGACAGACTTCAGCCAGTTTCACACTAATATACAAGAGTTTGAACATTTTTACCTCAACAGCTCAACCAAGATACGCAAATTAGAATTTGGCATGAAATAAAGTACGACTCTGCTATAATTTTCTGCCTAAAGTAGAACACAAAATGCAGTCTTGTCACTCTTCTGAAACACTACGAGGTGAGATGTTGAAGTATGAAAAAGGGCTATGATACAAAGAATTGACAGATCTGCTGCCAGAGAGAACATCATTTCTTCAATGCCACAAATTTAGTTCAAGCTCTCCTTTTTGATTCATTCTCCAACCTGTGATTTTGCATTTCTGCAGGACAGACATAGCGAACGACACAAAGAGTCTCGTTTAAACCTCCGGCCGCCGAGCCACTCTGCCACGTACGCCACAGTGTCCGCCTGGCATCACCAGCCTGAGAAGCTCATCCTGGAGTCCTGCGGGTATGAGGCAACAGTAAGTCACCCATAACGTCTTCAGCTCAGAGGCAGAAATATAGTCTTTATAAACAAAATGAATATACTTTAACAATATGGAGCATCTTTGCTGTTACTGCAACTTGCCTCTGTACTGTATATTTGACTTCCAGTGTCGTAAACACCATGACACACTTTTCTCCAATCAGTCAAAAAAACCTGGATGAGATTATTTTCCATCTGAAAACCACCACTTGCTGTCTTGATACCCTGCCAACAGGGTTTTTCAAGTAGTTCCTCAAGGCTCCATCTTGGGGCCTCTGCTGTTCAACATCTACATGCTCCCACTAGCTCAAATTATAAATACAACAAAATATGTTACCATAGCTATGCTGATGACACACAGATCTACATAACCATCTCACCAGGAGACTATAGTCCG
>JAOXYM010000003.1:14852590-14863865 GCA_028567055.1 Leptatherina wallacei | reverse complement strand
ACAAACTCCCAGAAACCTGCAGGTCTGCTGAAACTCTCAGCAGTTTTAAATCAGGGTTAAAAACTTTTCTTTTTGCCGCCTTTTAATAATACAACTGATAATTTTATTTATTTGCTTTTATTTGCTTGCATTTTATCCTATTTTCTCTGAGGCTTTCTTTCTTTTGTTTATTTTTTGTTATTTCATTTATTCTAAAGTCTGTTTTTAATTCTTCTTAATGCTTTCTGCACCCCGCTGTAATGCTTCTAATGTTTGTATGTAAAGCTCCTTGAATTGTCCTGTACATGAAATGTGTTATACAAATAAACTTGCCTTTCCTTATCGTTATCAGTGATAAGATTGTATTTTAAATGGTGTTTTGATTATTTCTCCTAGTACCTTGGATCAATGATAATCAAGGATCTAAGAGGGATCGAGTCCACACAAGATGCCTGTGCTAAGATTAGAGTAAGTTCTTGTTAGTTTTCCTATTTCTTCACAGATTTTATTATTCTGGCACCAAAAGAACAAATGAAAGTTGTTTAAATTATGTAGCAGCCAATAGATCCCATGACTAAGAATATTGAAAGAAAATGTGAACATAAAACCTCAGATTATCTTTGTCACTGTAAAACTTATGATACATAGATAATTGTTGTTTTTTATGCAACATGACATGTATATTCCAGAAATCAAAGGATTCAAAAAAGGGTCCAGTTGTCATACTTTCCATCACCTATAAAGGGGTCAAGTTCATTGATGCAGCCACAAAGGTACTGTAAGAGTGTGTGTGTGTCTGTGTGAGGGTGTATCAGTGCTTATTGATCTGTCCAACCCAAACACTGCAGTTGATTTTTTCACTCTCCATTAGTTTCCAGTCAGCCTTCTTCTTCTCTCCTGTGCCCATTAGACTATAGTTGCAGAGCACGAGATCAGGAACATCTCATGTGCTGCCCAAGACCCAGATGACCTCTGCACATTTGCATACATCACCAAGGATCTGAAGAGTGGCCACCACTTCTGTCATGTCTTCAGCACTGTGGAAGTGGTAAGTAATTCAATTCTCTGTAAAGTAAAAAAAATCAGAACAAACTTGTTCAACTGTTTGTAAAAAAAATTATTGTTCCTAGTGGGATCCCGGGTCGCCTTCTATTAAACCTGCATACAATCATCCTGGACCAGTCTCTTCTTGATTGGCTCATCAAATTCCTTGATTTTAAACCCATTTCCACTATTTGTGGCATTGCTTTCTGTAGGCAAAGATTACTTTGTGATTTGTGTCTCAACACCTGTAAAAAGGTCAAAAACAATCTTTTATCTTTGGCAGATGGGTCTCTCTGGAGCTACCTTAATGGCAAGAAATTGTTTCCCATCTCATTTGACTTGTATGACTTATTAGAGTTATTATATGACATAATAGACTACATGTTGTTCTGATGGAGCAATCCACATGCGAGAGCTCTTTACCATAAGTATAAACTGACAAAGGTATCAAAATGGATTAGGGAATATGTGCTGAGAGCACAGCTGCAGGTCTTTAGAAAGTTGTCTTTGTTCATTCTGTTACTTAGAAAAGCTGTGAAGACTTGCTTTACTTTGTGTTGTCTGTTGATTTGAATTTATAACCAAACGCAGCATCATGTGACTCTGACTTGATATCTTTACCACTGGCCAGTAAAAGTGGTAACATTATTGCCACGGTAACTATCGAGTGTGGCCATTTTACATCATCATTGACCTTGAATATATCAAGCACCTAAAGTAACAATGTAATCTGTTGTTCAAAATACGTGATAAACTTTTAGTATTTTTGATGTGATTAAAATATCTTCTTTTTCTAACAACATGTTTTAGTTGGTGAGGGTAATAAAAGTATATTAAGGCTGACAAGTGTTAACTGTATTGCTAAAAGGTGTTCAAAGCCACACCACAGCAATTTTGAGCTTTGCTTATTTGTACTGAGCACAACTTTGGCTTCCCTCTAAAAAGACATATTCAAATAAAAACTTGTGGATAATTACACAGAGCAATTATCCTGAAGATGCAGCAGTATTTCTGTGTGCACTGAAATGTTTGTTTGAAGCATCGGCAAAGTTAGTTGAAGGGTTAACTAAATAAATGCCGTTTACAGACTCAGGAGTTTTAGAAATGTCTGTATGCTGTCATCCACATTAGTAGGCCAAGCTAAGTATTTAGTCATGTTTGTGAAAGCTTTTTCTTAATCAGTAAAAATCAACTATGAAAGAAAAACAGCCACTAAGAATGAGCTTTATGACAGTTTGTTTTTTCTATATTTATTTCAGACACATTTGTTTTGTCTCGCTTTACATTCAGTGTCTATTGATATGAACATGAATATGTTTTTCCTAACAGACACAGACCTACGAGATCATCTTAACACTGGGACAGGCATTTGAGGTTGCTTATCAAATGGCAGTTCAGTCCAGAGCGAGACAGTATGTGCCCCCGACATCTCTGGCCTCAGAGTACGTCGAAACCAAAACCAGCCGTCCAGTGTCTCAGTCATGGAGCAGCATGCGAAGATCAGCGGTGAGTACTTTGAAAAAAAAGAAAAGAAAAGAGAAAAAGTAGTCAACATGTGTCTTTTATTGTGAACAAGTGCTGAATTTGCTCTATGGTTATAAAAAAAAAAAGGGACGATAGAAACACACGGTTGTACAGTCGTAGTTTAGAAAATCTACACAGACCTCATGACTGACTTTCTTCTGATGTTGAACCCCCCCATAGACCACCTATAAAGAGAGATCTGCTGTGTGCAGCAGAAAGTAATGAGTCATTATTTTGCTGCCAGTTTTATCTCGCATACCCAACAGCCCTGAGAGTCACTCCGATCCGAGGAGTTTAGTGCATATGTGAAAAGTGACAAATGAAAGGTTTATTTGTTGCTCACAGGAGGGTAATTGATTTCCTTCCGGGACTTTTCTCAGAGCTCAGCCCCTCTGGTTGGACCCATGCTGCTTCCTCACCTCTGATTGCGTAAATATTCGCGTAGACCCTCAGTGACGTATCGATGTATTGATCTCTCAGGCTGCATATAAAATGGATTGAGTGATCACTGTCCCCTGAGAGAGCCGCACAGCAAAGAGCATGCATACGGCTGGACCACATGCTTATGCAGAGACACAAATCATTTGGTTTCACTGACAGTCTGGAAGGATGATTTACGGAATAATCACAGAGCTGCATAATGAGTCTTGGCTTGGTGTTTAAGTTGTTGATGACAGGAGGGACTGATTTCTGTCATTTGCAATTTACATTAATGCTTTCGTTGCTACCAAGTTCAGTTGGTTAAAACAGAAACTAAGATGGTCATACAGTATTTTTATCATTTATTTATTCATTTTTCTATGCCTTCTCCCCAAGGAGCAATTTAACATCTACTAAGCTCTGTCTCATACAATCACAGTTGTTATACCCGTCAAGTTTTCTGTTCTCACATGGCAGATATGCCATAAAAATCAAGTTTCCCTTTTACAGCCAGCAAAGGTCTATTTTGTCAACTGACACAAGCAGATTTTATCAGCTGTAGTTAATTAAGCGAAAATTATCCCCGAGTGTTTTGAAAACACTCTCTCCAGTTTATCATTTAATGCATTCAGCTGTATCGTTATAAAACTGTAAAGGGGTCTTAAGTATGCTCTTGATTGCTGTATACAAGGTATTGTGAGAAAAGCCTGAGCCTAAAGCTGCATGAACAAGGCAAAAAGTCAGTCCCCTCACCAGCAGATTATCCATGTAGCAGGCATGGAAATGAAGAAAGCCTATTTAATCTGAGTGTTTTAAGTATGACGTGGAAAAATCTGACATCGTACCCTTATTCTTTGTTTTCAAGTAATTAGAAAAGCCTTTTATGGCGATGACTAATTGTTGTGTTTGCCAAAGATATTCTCTCGAGTAAATTTGGCAGGAGTATAAATGTAGATGACCTAAAAGAGAGAAAAAGGCTACAGAAATGCAAAACAGCTAAACTGTCACACAAAATTAGCTTAATTAAAAATACAAGTTACCGCAAATAGATTTTTTTTTTAAATTCGAAAACAACCATGAAGAGCTGCAGAATTATTTCAGACAGACTAAATAAGCAGAGATGACAACACCCAAAATAGCAAAGTGACCCCAACGAGATGCAAAAATGACAAAATGAACCACAAAAATACCAAGTGGGTCAAAAGCCAATTGGTATAAATTTCTAAAAACACATTTCAGCTGGAGTAATAAGACAACTAGAGATTATACCTGCACCGTTTGGAGTTGTTTTGTGCCTGTGGTTGTCCTCCGTAGGATGGGTGAAGGATTTTTCACACGTCTCTGCTCATTGTTTCATAATTTGTCCATGGAAGCTAGGCATGCAAAGATTTCCTGCTCATGATGTAACACACACACTGTTTAATCAATTACACTCTGCTCCACCCCCCAAATCTCCTTCCTTACTACAGCCATGTGCACACCACTCTAGCATGTGTAGAAATCCAAAGCTCCACAGACCTGCCGCACCCAGCTGCACCTAAGCTGTGATGGACTGTCATTGACAAGAAACAAAAAAAAAAAAGAAAAAGATGAAAATGTTACTTTATTAACCTTTAAAAAGGTGATAAACTGCTCTTACTGCTACTGGATTCCCTTCACTGTCCATACAGTGCAATGAAATGCTCTATCCCTTCTCTGCTTTCTTCTTTTTTAACATGTCTTTTCTTGTCTTCTTGGTCCTCCTGCTTCCCAGGGTGCCCCTCTGCTCGAATGCCGCTGCTGTCACTGTCACACGTGTACTACCCATCGTCCTTCCTTCCTCCCGTTGCACTCTGTTAGCCCTGGAATCCAGGTCCTTCTCTTTCCTTTCCTCTATTCAATCCTCAACCATCATACATCTGCTGACACACTATATCCCCTGATTTCTTTTTCCTGTTGTTGGGATGCTGCAACGCACTTTTGTGTCTGTTTTTTTTTTTCTTTGGTTCTTAATATTTCAACCATAAGCCCTCTCCTCATCCCTTTACTTTCTCATCTCTCATCGTCACCTTACATTTTAGACTTTAAAATGGAATAAGCTGAAGTTCTGTGGTTGCACACATCCAGGGAAGAGAGGGTCACTCGATGTGATTTACCGTCTGTATAAAACTCTTGGTTGAATTGTGCCAGTGAGGGTTTAATCCACTGTGGCAATAACGTGATAGTTGAAGTTGTCTTTGTTGGATGGTTTGTAACCGTTTCTCAGTTCTCTGTGTGTGCTGTCTCAGTGTTGTCCTTTAGCAGGGAATTTTGTAATGACAAATACAAATGTCGGAATATGTTTAAAGCAATGTAAACTTCACCTGTAGCTCTCTAAGTAAGTTAATAATGTATGCAAGAATGTGTGCCTTGACTGTCCATGATATGCCAATAGCCAGTGGTGTAAAGCACATGTTGTTTGGAACTATTAATCAGTGTATGTTTTAACTCCCAGAGGGGGTATCTTTGCTTTACTCTTGCTGCTTACAGAGGCTGAGAGTATTTTCTGTCAGACATCATCCATTTTGTGGATTGAGCCCTCAGTGTCTGTGATTATAAAATGATCACCGGACTGTACCTCTAATCCACGTGCACGTGTGTGAGCTGAGGACTTGTCAGTGTGGCCTCCACTGCCGCACGTCTCACAACCCTCCTCTCGTCCCTCCTCCCTCCTTCCCTCCGGCAGATCGACCCCCTGGAGATGGATGCAGACATGCAGTCCCTGGGCAGCACCACCTGGCTCTGTGACCAGCGGGACTACAGCAGGCGTCCCGTCAGCACCAAGTACGAGACCACCATATTCTGAGACCGGATCCCCACAGCTGCCCTTACTTCAACCCCTTGTACTTTCCTCTTCCTCTTGCATCCGGTTCTCCTTTATTCTCTTTCTCTCACTGACACACAAACACGCACACACACTCACTTACACATATATACATGTGAGCCCTGTGCCTTCTCACTGTGATGGTATAGCATCCCTCAGGGCTGCCTACTCCTTCACCCTCCTTTGCCCTGCCCAGCGACCCACACCAACCTCCTGCCTGCCATGACAAACACTCCTGTGGCTCTCCTGAGCCTCCCCAACTCCCTTGGCAGCCTCCCTCGCCTGTTGCTGCTGCAGCCAATGGCGGAGCACTGGAACGGATGATCCTGGACTGATCTCATTTTACCGTGGCCCTGCTCTCTCAACCAAACTGCCTCTTCCTCCTCATCCTCCTCTTCCTGACAACTTGCATCTGCCTCCAAATCCCAGATAGCTCCCAGAGGTTGCATCTTTATTATTCTTCCTCTTACAAGCCATTTTTTAAATTATTCTCTACAGGCAAAACATGCATGTTCATTTTTATTTTGCTCTGTATTCAGACTAACACTAGCCTGACCTTACAACAAATTCAATATTCAAAGAAATGTTAGAAATATGCACTTTCATGTAACGCAGTGTGTTTAACTGTTAAATGAAAAGTTTGGCATTTTGGGAAATACACTCATTCACGTTCTTGCAAAGAGTTAGATGAGAATATTGATGACCACTGTTAAATTTTTGTATAATAAATATGAAGTTACCTCAAAATCTGACTACCACCTTAAATCCAAGTAGTCTTAAAAAAAAAGTGTAGGGATGATTTTTTAAACGCTGGCTACAGAAATGGATGCTACTACCGGTAAATGCACCTTTTGTTTTTCTTTTTAAACCTCATTATGCGACACCTAGTTAGCTTAGTGTTACATTTACTGCCAACAGAGGTGAACCACTGTGGGCCTTTGAGCCCCCCACAACTGCTCCCCGGGCGCCAAAACATGGCAACCCACTGCTATCTACTACATCTAGAGATGGGTAAAATGCAAAGCCGAATTTCACTCGGGATTTATAGAGTAAAAATTATGATTATTATTATACAATTGTTTATGTTTTATGTGTCTGCATGTGGAAACCAATTTGCACAATCCTTTTAATACTACCTTTTTCGGTCAGCTGTGCTGAAGCTTTCCATGCACAGGCATTTAATCAGGTTAGAGAATAATGCAGAGGTATGGATCATGCTGCTTCTCCTGTAAAGTCTCTTGTCAAAACGAGCATCCATGTTGTTCTTTTGCTGCTCATCTTCTGGGTCTGTTATTTCGTTTTTCTGAATAGTGATTAATCCAGTTGTATTTTGATTCCACTGAGGGAAACTTTAAGTTAATCAGCTGGTACTGGAAACTTCATATTAACTACACAAATGTGAGCTGGTCATCTTGTCTGGTTAGCTGTATTCCTCAAAATGTTGATCTTTTCTTTTAAAGTGTCTCATATCATTTAGATGTAGAATTGTGTAGAACTGTGATTTGTGTTGAATTTTTTTTTTTTTATAAAATATCATCTTTTTTCAAATTTATCTATTATTTTGTTTGCTTGGCTTCAAGACGGTTATAATTTTTTTTCTTTCTCCATCTGTAGCCTGTCCTGTCTAACCAGGCATCTACCACTGTGAGGCTCAATGAGGAAGCTGCTTTGCTAGCATGGGATGCAAGATGGACAATTATTCAGTGAAAGACTAAACAGCAACATGCAGCAAACAACCTGTGTATTCTTTTCTACTCATTTGTACAGAACTCATAGTAAGACCACGATGGATCGGTCAAAAAAAAACAAACTATCACTGATGTCTGAGCTGAAAGCAAACCAAGAACTGAAACCTCGTAAACGTATACGCTGGAGGACGACCTTCCTACACTTTTACCGTGGACAACAGCCTTACGTCATTGCGGTTACCTATAATCAACTATAATCCCACCTTCCTTCCTCTCCCCCTTCTGAACACCACCACCCACCAACTGCACGCCTGCAACCTGTTTCTAAAAGACGAAAAAGAAAAAACAAACAAAAAAGAAGAGACAGCAATTCTGATTTTCTGGTGTACTGACTACTAGACTGTGATGGCTGGGAGGCTGTTGGTTGAATAATGGTACAGGTTTGTCAGGATGAGTCTTTGCTCTGGCCTTGTACTGTCCAGTGCCTGTCAGCATTCACAGTAGCGCTGAGAGCCTGCAAATCACGAAATATTCTGCTTATCTATTAAAAAAAACAAACAGCACTGTGTTAAAGAGAGCACTATCCCTTTTGAAATCTTGTTTTCTAACAGTGCAGGGGGATATTGGTGCATTTTGTGATACTTTTTGATAGACTAAGGCTAACTGAAACACTTATTAAGAATCCCCTCATTAATTATTACAACTAGAAGGGGAAAAAACAACAAAACAAACTAAGAAAAATATCCCCCCAATTAAACAGAAATGAGCTTTATTGAGCTGACATTGGTTATCCATTTCACCTATTTTTGTAAACTCCACTTGAACATGAGTGTATTGACAAACCCCCAGCACAATTTGGTGCACATATTCCTACATGGCATCTTATCATGATTACATGGGTAGGTATTTATTTCACACCAATTTAGAATTAGGTACAGTACACATAAAGTATGTCACTTGAAAATAAACAGCAGTGAAAAGATCTAATTCTACTGCACTGAAAGAGCCAAACCTAAATGTTGTTCTGGTGTCGTAATGCAAATGGATTTATTATGCTGGGAACATGACATGGTTTTGTTTTGTTTTTTAAAGAAAAAGAAAAAAAAGTATTTTCCTGTTGCACTGTGATTCAAAAATGCTTGTTGTGGAGTCGACACATCTGGGTTCTCCCCCATGTGCGCTACCTTCCTACCCACTGTGCGTGCCGTATGCTTTGTTTCTGTCTTGATGGGAATTTGGAGTGTTGCATCACTGGCCACTGTCCTTGTCTCTGTGTGCTGCAAGGAGAAGTGAGGGACTGAACTCCTCTCCAAAGACAGTGTGTCTGGAGTCTGATTGTTTAGATGTAACTGCTCAGTGTGTGGTACCGTGGCTGTGTCATTGCCACTTTGTTCTGACTCTTTTATCTGTTAGCTTCCACTGATGATGCATGTTGGCAGTGTTTTTGTCCCCCTCTGATGCACTTGGCCTGAGCCGTCTTTGTATGTACTGTAGCAGCATCTCGTCTTCTCTCACTCATCTGCCATTTGCTTTTTATGTTCCTTCTCTCCATTTACACGCTTAATTCAGCGATTCATCCTCATCCTTCCATATTGCCATTGTCCTCACTCCAACATTTTGTCACATATGTTCTTCCATTTTGTGTGTCACCAGGACAACCTGCTCTAGTATGAATGCAATATATGAAAGCATTACACTTTAATGAGCAGCAGCTATTTAAAGCAAGTTTTTTGGTGGCATGATATGGCTGTGCATGTACCCGTCTTTTTAACATTGGTGTTTTCCTTGTGTAGCTCACCCCAGCGTTCAAGTTTCCGGATACCAAGCTGTGAGTTGAAGGGGAGCAGCCCATTTGAGTGTGTTTGCGTGTGTTGAGTTAGTGGGCAGAGCAGTGGAAAAGAACAAAAAAAAAAGGGTTGAGAGATAAACTTGAGAGGTAAGCCTGAGTAATGTGCAGGGCCAACCGGCTTTTCTCTGACATTTAGATTTCACTCTGTATATCCACTGCTCCTGCATTGCCCTTATGATGAATCCCAACTCACAAACTAAAGGTACACTGTGGTCCTACGTTACCAGATAAACAGGACATCTGTATCGCTCCTGCCCTGAGAAAGGCCAAATCTATTTCCTGGCCTTCATGTGACTTTTTGTTTTTGTCATGTAGGTACTGTCATGTTTAGAGCACTGTAGACCATTAATGAGCATTTCTATTGATTCGGGTCTGAAGATAGTAACAGTTGGATTTATTAAATGTTGAGGAAAAAAGGAACTGTACCAGCATACAATGCTTTGCCCATGTAGGTAGACAGAGTGTGGTTTGGAAATGTAATACCGTTTTAAATTTCAAAGCAATATTATATTAATGAAATTAAATAATACAACGACTAAAGAAAAAAAATCCCTCTCAATTCTGTTGTCAGCATTGATTTTCTTTACATGGCTGAGTGGTTGAACAGAGACACGTTACACCAGCTGTCTGAAATCAAAGGTAACACGACAACATGGTAATTATTGTTCAATTGTACTTTCAGTGTTTTCCCTGCTGAAGAGATTAGTGGGTGGCGCAACTTCTAATCTAAACAAACGATTAGCCCAGTTTGTGCCTCTCATGTATTTTATTACTTTCAAGTCGCAGAACTGAGCATCTGAGTGCCTGCTGATCTTTGAAAAAACACGCATCAGTAATGCTGTGTCAATCTTGTTTGCATTTCCAGAATCCTCAAAAACAAATGGCAACTAAAATTAATTTAAATGTTAAATGATGAAAACAAACAAAAATGTATTTACCTGCTTTCCAAACAACAGCTCCTCTAAAGCAAAGATGTAGAGGAAAAGAATGATCCTTGCCTAATTTATACATGGCTCTATGTGACTCTAATAATACGCATCATCATGTTTCATCTTTAATACACACTATTTATGCTTGCATCAAAAGGTGTAAAAAGATGTATTTTGACCACCTAAATTGGTAAATTCAAAGTGTAATTCAGGAAAAAGGTTAAAAATATTGACCCGAGCAGAAATAAGAAGATTTTGGAAATCCTTTCAAGACATCAAGAGGGGCTGTTAGAAGACATGATGTTTTTTTTGTTTTTTTTTTAAAGCTTTCCATTTATTTTGCAGCTATTTGTAATTTACCATTGGTCCTGCTCAGACTATATCAAAATCACTCAGTTAAAAGAGCAATGCCAGTGTTTTTGCATGTTTTAGCCCTTTGTAGAAATATGCCTCAAACTAACAAGTCTTCAAATGATATTATTCTTTTAGAAATGTTTCATTTTGGCAAAAGATTACCACCGATGAGTATTTTATTTAAACATGATGCAAAATTATTCTGACTGATTCTTAAAATTTGCTTGAGAAGTGTGAAGCCTGATGCATTATGTTATAATTCATCACAGTGAACCTCTTGTTTGTAACATTGTAATTACCACACGATGATTTTTTATGAACAAAAGTAACATCAGTGTCACCGCAAGGTTGTTTTAATTAATTACTTTAAAAACTAGATAGATAAGATAGATAGATAGATAAATACTTTTATTGATCCCCTAAGGGAAATTGTTTTGACTCAGCAGCATAAAAACAAAGTACTATGTAATAAAAACAAGCAATAAAATACATGATTGAAATTAAAAAAATTAAAAGTGCAGACTCTTGCTCTAGTCCGGTTGTAAAAGCCTTAACCGAACTACTCACTATGGTGCCCCTCTACCCCCGCCTAGTGTGCTGTTAAACAGTCTGATGGCCCTGGGTAGGAAGGAGTTCCTGAGTCTGT
>JAOXYM010000003.1:14808831-14822973 GCA_028567055.1 Leptatherina wallacei | reverse complement strand
TTGGTGTTGTTTTACTGGGAAAGGTTTAAAGTGAAATTTATTAGTTAAAAATGTGATTATATTATCCCCATTCAGCTGCGGTGTATTCGTTTTCAGCACAATTATCAATTTAAACTTCTAAAACACTGGATCCAACCATTTAAGCACATTTATAGCTGCTGAATAAGAAGGAATTTGTGAATTATTTTTTGCTTTTCTCAAGAGGACTGAAAATCAATCACTCATTTCACAACTGGTACATAAGGTGGCTAGGTAAAAAAGATTTTTAAAAAAGGATTTCACATGTATCAAATTTAAGAGTCAAGACTAAAAAAAAAAAAAAAAAAAAAATCACCCCAATGGAAACCTGACATATCAGATCCAGATCCATATATACTGAAAAAGCCACAAGCATAAAAAAGAAATAATTCCTGCAAAAAATATATTACTTAAGCTGTCAGAAACAAACTGCTCAGAGCCTTTATGGTGCATTTGCGTGCCTACAAGGGTGACCCATCCTTTTCCTTCATTCTCTTAACATGCATCCTTGAAGTCACTTGCATCATTCCAACATGAGAATGGGTATAAGACCACTCTGAACAATGCCGTGCAGAATCTTAACACTTCATTTATCAAAATGCCTGCATCACCTGGGACTTCCCTACTTTAAATGCCATGTGCATTTATATCTACTTCAACATTCATCTGAAAACTCAGAGGGATGACAACTGATGTCGAACCCAGTCTGAAAGAATGACACAAAAATCACCTTTCTCGCTAAATATATGGCAAGAGGTATGTGTGTATATGGTTTTTGATTTCAAAATGGTTGAAACAATAATAAAAATGTGGGTCAAAAAGAATAATGAAGACATCACCTTTACTTAAAAATAACATCTTGTAATGTTGCACAGACATGATTGTTCTCCTCTACTAATAAATAATATAAAATAATTGTTATTCAGAGAGAATAGAAACATTAAATCTTAACTTGAATGCATTAACATTAATCAGATTGATCTGACAGAGAAAAACAGACATCAGCTCAGCATTACAAACATCATACTTTAAGGAAACCCCCTCAACCAGGAACCAGACAAGTCTCAACAAACCCTTGACCTAATGCAGCTAAACTTCAGGCACAAGTAAAAACCTTCCTTCCCCTTCACCACTGACATGTTCCCAATTAACCAGAAAGGATGTTGACCTGCACTCCACAATGTCACAGAATCATCCTGACAAACATCCCAAAGAATGAGGCAGCAGTGGAACACATGCATGCTCTCAGCTCCCTCTGAGCTGCTTTGTGACAACAGTGTTTGCAAGGAGAGGGCTTGCACTAAAAGTTGAGCAAACCTCATTTAAACAGAGCCTGCACTGAAGTTTATCCTAAAGTCAAAGGGTCAAGAGTACTTAAAGAACAGAAACATTCCTTCTTTCGACCTGGATGGAACCCATGAAATAATCTTTCATCTTCATTTCCTTCATCCTCTAAATTTATTCATTCATTTCCAATAAGAAGTTAAATGATCGCATTTTGCATGTAAATCTAAAAATCTGAATGTAGTTGCACTAATACCAATAGGGGGCAGTAGAGCAAAGAACATGTGGTCTGAGTACAACGACCCCAGCTTAATATTCTAAAAACATACACTCACCTGCACTGTCTGTCGGTCAGGTATTCCACTGTAAACAGATATCTGAGGCACTGCCTGTCTTCCTGCTGTAGTGCTACTACTGCTAGTGTTACTAGTACTAGTACTACTACTGCTGCTAATATTACTGCTGCTAGTGGAAGTAGCAGAAGTAGTAGTGGGGGTGTTAGAGGTGCTGCTATTGCTAACAGCTATGGTGCTGGGTGAGCTGGTTGTTGTGGAGGAGGAGGAGGTGGTGTTGGTAGTGGAAGTGGTCCCAGTACTGCTTGCAGTGGAGACAGGGGCCCCGGGTTCACTCTCCATGGTGCCCTCTGCTCTTCTCACCTTCGACCCCCGGCTCTTCTGAATGGCTCTCCTGTGCCTTGAAGATAGAAAAAAGAAGGAATGCACATGAGGGAAAGGCACAGCAACATGCAATACTTTCTCCGAGCACAAATTTGCAAAGCGAGTTTCTACAATTACATGCTAAAATATATCAAAACTTGGCAGAAAATAAATATTAAGTCAATAAAACATTAGTAATAAATGTGCAATGTTAAGTTAGAAAATCAAAAAGTCCAATCCATGTTAATTATTCCAATATGCAGAAACTCTTATTAAAGAGGCTGTCCTACCTAATACATCAGATTCATTATAATGTTGTTGTTTTGTTTTTTTTTCTCTTTGTTTTTCCTAAATTTGTGAGTAAGATTAAAACCTTAACCTTTTTATGCCATTTCCCTTTGGAGGAATAAACATTCCTAGGCAGATATCTGATTTCAAGGGGTGTTCTTGTTGTATTTCCGAATGGGAACTCGGAGAATCTGACAAAACGAACGCGCCATTATTCCATAGTTATTATTCCAAGAGCCATCGCCATCCTGAACTCTCATATGTAACGTCCCCGTTCAACAACATACATGTGCAATATAAACGTTACTACTAAATGTTTCATGTTTTTTTAAGATCCCTACATTTTGATACTTGAATACATTCTTGACACTTTTAAATTGTTTCCCGTTGGTTGTACTTTTTAATATATATATTTTTTTTTAGGACTTTTATGTGACCTTTCCTTCTAACCATTTGACTGCACTGGAAAGGAGATGCTTTTTAAAATTTCATTGTACACAGTACAATAACAATGAAAAAAAATTCTATTCTATTCTATGCTAGTTCTTCTTATTGATATGCTTTGGCGGTTGGCAAAAACAAATTGGTGAATTACTTCCGCCAGGTGGTCTGGAGTGTGGACCAGAATGTATCCAAGATCCTGAGTTGTTTAAACATTAGTTCCTCTGCTATATTTTCCCAATCACATGCGCCCCTCCTGTAATGTTGTTGCCCCCTACAGAACCACTGGACTAATGCCACTGCACTGAAAGAGCTACATGTAAATGTTCTGGTGTCATCATGTACATGCAAAAGTGTGAATGCAAATGGGTTTGTTATATTCTGGGAACATGACACTGTGGTAGTGAAAGGCAGCAGAAACTGCAGACCTATAGCTGGCAGTGTGCTCTGAACTAGCTTTAATTTTATTTTTGTTAGTTTAAATAGGACATGTTCACTGGGATGAAGCTATTTAAAGTATTGGACTAATTCAGTTGCCCCTGACATTTTGGCGGCTCCTTAAGGGTTCATTTTCATTTATTAGAAATTAGAGGTCAACCGAAATGCTTTCTTCAGGGCCGACACCGATTAGTGGTAATAATTGAGGCCGGTAACTGATATTTGGAACGGATATGAAATTAAATTAAATGGAAAATTCATCCTTACAAATTCATATTCATTTGAATTAAAATTTTTACTCTTGACCAACTTAAACCAACTTTTGGTTTAAATCTTGTTTGGCTCAGCAGCATCATAAGTTAACTGAACAAATGAATGAATGAATTGACTAAGATTGGTAGTATTAGTATTAACATTATACAATATTAATGAAGACTGTCCTGCTAAATAATCACACTCATCATAACTACAGTATAGTCTGCTGACTGTCTCCTAGTAGACAGGAGAGGGTAAGTTAATCAGCCCTATCCTGCATTAAAACTAATCTGAAATGATTGGCTTTGATTGGGAAATGCTGCTCTCTCCCTCACACACACACATACACACACACACACACACACACTTGTTACAACAGTGTAATTGTTTTGATCAACGAACAATCTTGTAGCGATACAGACAGAAGAGGAGGGGGACTCAAGGAAGCTAATTGCTAAGCGCTCCCTTCACGGTGCTTTCAGGTGTAAGGTTAATATATCGGGCCTTTCAGAAACATTATTACTTGTCATGGGTTGTAGAAGCGTGTGATATTTATATAATCTTCAGCTTATTCTGAACTTACCACCTAGCCTATTCGGAGCCTGTCTGCTCCGCTGCATTTTCAGACACATAAACTCGGTGCAGCTTCCACAGCTGATTGTGCAGAGTAACCCTCCCTGTGGGACAGACATTGCTCAAGACACAGAGAAGTGAGAGCAAGCCAGAGGAAATACAGTCGGCTGCATCAGAGCCAAAATAACCCCGTTTTAAGTGGATCTATCATATAGGCTGTCTGAAAACTAAAAAAAGAAAAAAAGCTGATAGCGATAAACGTCAAAATGCCAAATATCGGTGCTGATAATTGGTCAACCCCTACTAGGAATTATGAGCTTTAGAGGTTTGTGAAACTTACTGAAAAACTTCAGGGTAATGAATTTACCAGACCAATAATACATAGAAAAATAAAAACCCTCTGAGACTTGTCTTTCTGGTCAAGATCAAACAAAAAAAAACATTGTCCTGCAGGTTTTAAGGTTTCCTTGCTTCAAATTATAGGTCAGTGTATAGAACTTGACAAGAAGCTGTTGGATCCATTTTATGTGAATCAGGTGTATTGGAGCAGGAAAGTATACAATAACAGCAGGGCGGTTTTATTATTATTATTATTATTATCATTATTACTACTACAGCCTAAAACAAAATACCCTTTCCATTCATCTCTATTTAAAGCATGAACCTAATAAACAAGACTAGGACTGGGTATCACCACTAGTTTCCTGAATTGATTCAATCCGATCTGATATCGATTCATTTGCAGATACTTATGTAACAATATCCAATTTTTTTTTAATATTAAAAACATTCTCAGATAATTATTTCTATAAAACACTGAGCTCGTTCACATGACCATCAAAATCAGATATCTGGGAGCAATCAGATAATTGTTATAAGCTGATATGACGCATCTGATATGATGCACTTCTGAAATCAGTTATTCAAAAGATCGTTGTCTACATTTACTAACTCATTTTTGGATTTATTTCACAGTATTATTGTGCGTGATGAAGTCACTTCCTGTTTTTTTCCAGAAACATTCTGGGTTTTTAGAATCAATATTGGATTGATTAAATTTGAATAGTTTCAAATCGATATCGATTTTTTTTTAAAACCCAGTTCTAAAACAAGATCCATACTTACAGTACAAACTAATTATAACTTGTTTTAAAAAAACAAATCTCTATCACAGACTTTAGAATTGTTTCTCGTTGTCAGTTACAAACATTAAGGAGGAATGATTAAGGCTCCTTCCATTGAAGCTTTTTCAAAAGGCTCACTTCCTGGTGCTCTTCTATCCATTAATAGAGGAGCTAAAAGCACCCTGCACTCTCTAGGCTGATGAGATAGGGTCATCAGCAGGGATGTTATAATATGTGCAAAAGAAAGCAGGAGAGAAAGCATCCCTCCCACTAGTACAGAGACTGAATTATTCAAAATATATAGAGAAAGGCCAGCGATGTAACTGCGTTCTAGTACAATAAAAAGGGAAAGAGAACTCATCAAAAACTTGACTGGTGTCAAGAGAGAAGTGGGATTAATGAGTCTGGGTGGAGAGGGATTCAACTAAAATGACAACTGATGTTACAGGACTTAAACAGGGCATAGATTGCTACCTTTGAGGTTAGAGGTGATCACATTGAAGTTATATTGGCTACAAGGGGAAAAGAGTAAGTGAGGTGTGAAGGTTGAGTGCATAGGGTGAGGATTTAAATGGGGTGGAGTGGAAAGAGGGTGTGATGGAAGTAATTAAATAAGGAGCAATTTTGCTGCTATCTATCCTTAAGCTATTTCCTCCTCCTCGTTATTCTTTTGAGAGGATTAAGGGCCAAAGCAAAGCTCTATAGCCCACTTATGTTACAAAGGAGACTTGGAACCAAACTGCAGTCTTCCTAAACCATATGCTACTCCTTAAATCAGCAAAAGCAGAACAGCCACAAATAGCGATGGAGAAAAATAGATCAGGAAGTACAAAAGCTAATATCAAAGCTATACTGGTGTGTGCAGAAATGCATCATTTCAATAAAAACTTTAAAAGCAACTTAAAGGAAGGAAACTGAAATGAAATCTGAGAATTTCAGAGCATCGTGGCAAAAATCTCTTTAGGAGATACTGAATGGAACAATAAGCATTAATTAAAAATTCCAGCCAAAATTTAGCAATTTAACAGTTTAATCTAAATGCCAATGCAAAATTCATGCCTACATATTTGGGCCACTAAAAAGGTTCAAATCTAATCATTTGTGGGTTTGTGGTAATAAACAAAGCACCACTGCTGCCAAAAACCTTCCTGCCTGTAAGTAGTCATTAGCCTACATCCCAGAGTCTGCCTCCTTATGTGTGGAGAGGGGAGGGAATCCCCTCTGGTAATGATGGCTTAAACCCCTGTCTCTCTGAGCGAAGTCATCCATCCGCCAGTGAAGGGGTGCAATGGAAAACACCCCCCACCCGAAACCCAAATCCCACGTCCTCATCTGCAGCCACAGTCTGGCTTTTAGTTGGTTCCAGGAACAAAACAACAAAAAAAAAAAAACAGAACCAGGGGAGAGTGGTAAAGACAATATGCCCGACAGAGCAGGAAACCAGTACTAGTGCCCAGTCATCACAACAGTTTCAGCACTTTGCACCTATAATAAGAGGACATATTGATCTGCTCATGCTAGCATTACAAGCTTGCAAGAACTGTCAGATTTGTGGAGAATCAGCACAGCCAGCAGGATGATGAGAGCTTTTAAGAGACTGTCAGACAGACTGACTGTCTCTATAAAGCTTAAATCACAATAAGGAAAAGCCTCCTCCATCAGGGTCCATCCTTCAGTCTGCTTATAGCACTCAGATGACCCTCATCAAAAAAACCACATGAAAGCATTTGTCAGCTCCACTTATTGACCGATGTCTAATGGTTTTTAATAACGAGGATATTACAAACATACGCCTGTTTGGATATCTGCGTGTGCAAAGATACTCTGCTGCTGAGACAAAGCCCCCCAACCATGATGCTCCCTACCTCCTCCGACACCCCCAACGCGATGCAGGGGTATGATGCCCCATCCCCCGGGAGTGTGCCGTCCTCCTGTACAATGTATCTCGTCTTTGTCTGTCTCACTGAGTGGCAGGCTGGCTGGCTGACTGAGTGAGCGAGTACGAGGGTGTTTCTGTGCTATATCCAAACCCCCAGCCCCTCTCGTCAACCCCCAACACACAGCCAGCTCATCGTCCCAGCATCAACACACCAGTCTACCAACCAGGCCACGGCCAGCCTCCTGATTATGTGGTATCCTAGCGACAGCCAACGGGGTGCTTATGGAATCCCCTTGCAGAGCAGCATGCTGATTGGACAAAAGAATCCTCTCTAATGAAGATGATGGTAATGATTTTACCATCTTTCTCCTCCCCCTCTTATGCTGCCTGAACACTGAATGTTTTCTATTAATTCTTAAAGCCTCTGCAGACTGTTCATCACCTGAATTATCATCAAAAAGCTACAAATTTAAGTTAATAAGGATGTTACATTAAAACAATAATCCTGCGATTACATACTCTCTATTTTGTTTAGTCAAGGTGTGAAAAGCTGGAAACTGAAAGAATTGGAAGTTTTTTTGGCTGCAGGTTTAAAGGACAAGTTTTATAGAAAGCTGAATTTTGCTTTGTGTATCATAACATTAGCTAAACAGAAGTTAAACTAAATGATAAAAAAAAATGTGTTAACCAGTATGCCTATTATGCAATAACAGGAGTTGCTACAAAAAGGTAATAAAAGACGATCTTTCACTAAGTTTTCACCAAACCCACTGAAATAACATTATTTATTCCAAACACAACATAGATTAAAAAAATTTATGAAATCAGAACCTATGAGGCCCATGCCGGTCAGATCACAGCAGGAAGGCAACAAACCACCTACTTGCTGAAATAAAATGCAAAAACGATAATTGAAAATAGCATCCCTTCATAAAAGTGAAATGGGACAGCTTTGCAACTGAATTTAAACCACTCTTTAATGACGTGAAATTTAATGTATGTGCAATAAGGTCTATAATACCAGAGGATAATGGGCATCCTTATGGTCTGCTCCACCACATTGACACACCATCCAAGTGTCTAGCTATGAAATGTAGCCATTTAAGTCATTTGCCAGTGCTGTGTGGTATTGATTGGGGGCAACCATGTGTGAACCTCATTGATTATCATCTTCTCATTAGCATATAGATTAGCTGGTGATGCAGCCAGAAATGCAAGCCTGGAGTCACACACTAACAGAGCTGTGCAGCAGAGAGGGTCAAACCTAAAAGAAAATACCAATGATGGGATGTTTCAGTTTTGATATGAGCCGTTTGATGAGGGGCCTCAAAACGTGAAAGCCTTGCCACAGAAAAACAGAGCTGCAGTGATGAGAGGGATGAAGGGTGGTCCAGCAAACAGCCTTTTGTTCCAAGAACATTCAAGCTCATTCAGAATATACTAATCGCACCCAAAGCACTCTGATAGGCAGTTTACAATTAAATTATCAGTATGAAACGTGATTTTTAGGTTCCCACAATAAAGATTTTGCCAAGTAGTGGACCAAAGCTTTGCCTGAATGGAAACAGACCCCATTCTCATTACGGTTCAGCTTTAATAAAAAAACTAAAACAATAATAGGAGTCATTAACTCACAAAATGGACAGCAATAATCCTTGACTATTCATTAAACACAAGTTGTTTAAAAGTGCAAATTATTTGCCAGCAAAAGGATTTAAATATTCTCATTGAACAGGTTTATCTGATTGCCTTTAGTTATTTGGTGAAGAGAACCAACTTCAAAATCACACAAGGTGGATGTGATCTGTTAGATTTGCCAAAAAGAAACTGAATGTACCATGAGATCTGTCATCTTTTACATATGACTGGTTTAACGAGAAAAACAAAACAATGGGAAAAAAAAAAACTCAATTTTGAGACAGGTTGTTAAATAGAAGTTTAAAGAAAGGAACGGTTAATAACATCCACAGAATATTGCAGAGGCTACATATTTTATTAAATGTAAGACTACTCTTTCAGACATTCTTAAAAGAAAAAAAATGATGAAAGAGGCTGGTGTAATTTATATATATATATATATATATATATATATATATATATTAAACCAAAAAGCCATCTACTAGACCACATTCTCTCCAGAGCATCTTTTGCTTTGAGGACTATTTGGTGATGCTGGGATCTTCCCCTGAGGCTGATCATTGATGGGCCATGTCCAAACAGAGTAAGCAGAGCAGGGTCTTTGTTAGAGCATATATGATAGAGATGTCCCTGCCTGATCCTGAGGCAGAATAGTCGGGTACACGTAATTGAGCCATCTGACTCAGATGGACATTGCCTTCCACAGCTCAGTAGACCAGCACAAAGAGTCTCTGGCTGCGTTCCACCTGAAGTGTGCACAGTGCATGCACCATTCCAGCACATGTAGCCTCATGCTGTGAAGATACAAAACACTGGACTCATTCACAATCCCCGTGGCAGCTTTATGTTAGCTTCATTTAGCAAAAACCTAGCTTGGAAGGAATAAAAAATCTCTAGCATATACAAAAGATCACTTAGATTGTTAACATCTCTAAAAGTCTACATAGAGAAAGTAAATGAAAAAGTAAGCAGGCAGAGTGAGGCGGCTACAGTACCGACAGAGGAATGGAAGATTCTCCTTCTTATGGACCATAAACACCACAGTTAAATAATTCTGGCAAAGCTTGTAGATTCCTAGCATATTTCTGTCCAGAATGTTTTTATGAAAGCCATCTCTCACACACAGTAAGAAAGGAATCATTTTGAAAGAAAAAAGAAAAAAAGGCCAGGTTTATTCTGAGATGAGCAGCAGGACATAATAATGTAGTACTTCACTGCTGTCGTCATAACTTTAAATCTACATCAATGCCAGCAGTGGACCAATTATACATCAAACAATAACAGAGAAGAAGTTTATGCAATTCCAATATTACCATTTGTAGACTGTAACACTGTGCCCATAATGACAAAGAAATCTAGTTTTGTTAGATTGCTTTAAGGTCACAACCTCATCAGGTTTAAGCCAACCTAATAATGTATAAGCCTATTCCCTGTGATGTACACTGCTCAAAAAGTAAATAAAGGGAATACTTAAAAAACACATCTTAGATGTTGATGAATGAAATATTCAAGTTGAATATTTGTATTTGTTACATAGTGGAATGTGTTGAGATCAAAATAACATAAAAATGATCCATGGAAATCAAAATCATTAACACATAGAAGTCTGAACTCAGAATCATACTCAAAACTTGAAGCACTCAGAGTGCAGACCTCTGCCAAGCCATTGTCATTTTTCTTTTGACAATGATTGTGGGCATTATTTTTGACTTAAAAGATCCAATGGCAAAATTATCCCTATTTCACCATAGTAAAGAATCCTTTAAAAAAATTCCTGGAACCAGGTGATGATCCGTATCACCCCAATAAGCTAAATCACTTTTCTTTATTCCATTTGAGATATTTCATGAAAATGTCATTAAACCAACCCAGAACTTTTTGAGTTGTGTTGCAAACAGACATGCATCAGAAAGAACCATGTCCCACTGCAGCAGCATGTGGTCTGAGGATCTCATCCCAGTACCTAGCAGTCAGGGTACCTCTGGCCAACAGATGGAGGTCTGTGCACCCCTCTAAGGATAGGCCTCCCCAGACCATCACTGACCCACTGCCATACCGGTCATACTGGAGGATGTTGCAGACAGCAGAACGTTCTCCACGGCGTCTCCAGACTCCCTCACATCCATCAAGAGCACAGCAAACCTTCTTGCCACAGAACACATTGATGTGTCATCCTGGATGAGCTGCACTACTTGAGCAACTTTGTGGGTTATAGACACCGCCTCCTGTTACCTCTAGGGGTGAGGGCACTGGCAAAATGCAAAAGTGACCAAAAAATCTGCCAAAAAAGGATGAAAACGTGGAAATGGTCTGTGGCCACGACCTGCAGGACCATTCCTTTATAGATGTCGTCTTACTAATTGCATCTCATTTCTACCTGTTGTCTATTCCATTTATAAACAGCAGGTGAAATTGATTCACAATCAGTGTTACTTCCTAACTGGACAGATTTACATCCCTGAAGTGTGACTGACTTTGCGTTACATGGCGATTATGTGTTCCTTTTTTTCTTTGAGCACTGTATATGAAAGCATTGAGTTAATTTGTCGCTCACCACATCATAGCAACTACATAAGAGGCTGTACGGCACTCCCTCCACTGGCTTCCTGCTCAGCAGAGGATTGATTTAAAAAAAAAAACTGTTTACTTTTAAATGCCTTGATTTTGTTGTTGTTGTTTGTTTTAATTCTGTGAAGCTCTTTGCTGTACAAATAAAAGTGACATACTTTAAACCAGGGACCTTCAGCTCCGGTCCTTGAGAGCTACATCCCTGCAGGTTTTAGATGTTTCCCTACTACAACATTGAACACACCTCAGTCAAATGAAAAATTCTGCACAAGCCTGTTAATGACCCACTGATTAGAGTCAGGTGTGTTGCAGCACAGGAAAAAAATTAAAACCTGCAGGACAATAGCTCATGAAGAACGGAGTTAGAGATCCCTGCCAACTGTCCACATCTTACAAAAGGACTCACTACCACTTGTAATAAATGTATTAAAGGGCAATTATTCTCATAAATGTATGGATGCAAATTGACTTCCATTCAAATGTTTTAATTTACAAATGTATACAAAGTTTAAAGAGATTGACATTCTGTACTAGTAACAAAAAAAGAAAAGACTAGGTCACCTGCACAACATATCTACAATGATATGACCCACACTTACTGAAATCTTGCTTGATAATGAAATTAAATGCAAGTTGATGGGATTTGTGGAGGGGGTGAATACCTTCACAAAGCACTGCCTCTGGCATATCATACACATCTGGTGAGCATTATGCCAACCAAGGCATTCCTAGCAATCCTGATATTGCACATGATAAAATATCAGTCCAATTATCAAGGGTGCCGAGGCACATCGGGCAGTTGGGAGGGTCATTATCATAACTAATAGATGGAGGCACAAAGGACAAGTCAATATAAAGGATATAGATGAGAGAATGCTTGAACCATGTCCTATGTGAATAATCAAATCTCAACAAAACCTGGGAAAAGTGTGTGGCTCTCTCCCTCTCTTGTAGTATACACAAATCAAGCATTTCATAACTCTAAAAATTAGCATAGAACAATTAATTTTAATAACAGCTCACCACATCAGATCTGGTGTCAGTTATGAGAAAGGTGTAAATAATTATCTGGCTGTTAAAAAGAAAAGAGTCACTATTGCATAAGAATAGCTTTCCACGCTTTTTAGTCAATAAGTCCCCAAGGAATTAACCCCCACAGCTTTGATGAAAATCTATAAGCAGCTTCATCCAGCCTGTTGCTTCTTTTCGTTCTTGGAGCATGCAAATCATATGGCATGATCTGACCCTCCTGAGCAAAGATAATGAGGAGGAGGTGTGAATCATAAAAAGATGCTTAGGTGCAAAGGCAACACCTGACAAACTGCCTCAATAGTTCTATTGTGTCCAGGAATAGTAAATCTGAAGTCCCTTCCACAAAAAAACTGTAACATCAGATTATAATCTGTAATAGAACAGAGTACACGTGTGAGGAATCCAGGAGAGATCTCAAATTCGAAACAATTACATTTCATTGGTTATAAAAAGGTCAGATGTGCCAATAGACAAAACATAAATAAATACAAATGGTTAGTTAAGGATCACAACGCCATTCTGGCTATTGACCTTCATCTGTCAAAATATACAGCTTCTTTTCTGTGCCAAAGGTCGCAACCTGTGGGAACAAAGTTCCTCAAGCACACTCAGCACCTGGCTAACCTTGGCCACGATTTTGAAGTAACTAAGCAAATCTGCAGCCAAAATGTATAAGAAAATATGCCCTTGCTGCTTACAATATTGCATTTAAACGTCTCGCTCACGTGCTAATTTTCATTCATAGCTAATTGTCCCCAGTCCAACTAAAACGGAATTCCATTACAAAGCTGGTGAACGTTAGCTGTAGCTGATCATGATCATGTTTTGTAGCAGTTTGAGGCACTTCACATTAAACGTAACTGTTATGCCAACGTCAACATTAGCAGGCAAGCTAGAAACAAATGCTTGCTGTTTTTTGGGGGCCGAGGTAGACATTAGCTTGTGCGACCGTTTAACCTCACGCGTTCCGACACACACACACATACAAAGTGACTGACCCATATCAACACTGACATCCCGTGCCAACAAACACAACAAGTGTCGCCCTACCGTATTCGAAGACCCCGTAGCTTCCTTACGGTCGATTTTCTTCGGGGTTGCTCTTAGTATCCCACCTACAACGTATATTTCTGGACGGTGGCTCGCAGCGCCCAACAATCTCAAATCAGACCAGCGGCAGCAGCGGAGGAGATCCGGGGAGGCAGAGCTCTGCGGGGAGGGCCGAAGCAACTTTCATTTGCATTCCAGTCTATCAACGTCACGCAAGTATGACCAATAAGCACCGAGTATGATTTTGATCCCACCCTTCCTTTCGTCAACTAGGCCTGTCAAGTGGCGATCGCTGTCCTGATCTCCATGGTAACATAAGGGTTCCTGGAGCGACTTCAGAATGAATCCTTTTTCTCTTCCTTCTCAACAGCATATTTGTTTGTAGCTCCAGAGGGTTGCTGTCAGGTGTAATAGGCAAGATGCAAAACTTGGGTGTAGCTGTAGGATTACATGCAAAGTGGAGTTTCTGGATGGTAGTTTGTCGAACATAGACATTCGCTGTGTGTTGCCCATACTTTGATCCAATAACTTTTTATTTTTAAGAATATTAAACAAAAAAATACTACTCTTTTTAGAGTCCTAACCTAAACTCACAAGTTTTAGCAAGGTTTCCAAACTTGCAAACATTTTCTCCATTTTAGTTAAGATCTCAAATGTGACTCCAATTTTAGCCAAACCAATTTTATCTCGTAAGTTAACTTTCAGAGCATCGCAACTATTACTGAACAGTAATTTATTATTCTTACATATTCTGTTCAGTTTCGATAACTTGGCACTAGTTTCAATTGTTTTATTGAATTTCCCCTCAGGGATCAATAAAGTAAGTATCTATCTATCTATCTATCTATCTATCTATCTATCTATCTATCTATCTATCTATCTATCTATCTATCTATCT
>JAOXYM010000003.1:14786976-14797755 GCA_028567055.1 Leptatherina wallacei | reverse complement strand
TACTAAAGAGCGGTTTTAGCTTCATATGATGATAGTTGGCCTATAAATATTCTTGCCTTCATACAGCCTAAAATTTTCTTATGTTGTCTGGGTATTCTCTATCACTTCAGGCTTATCCAGCCCTGCTGGGTGTTTTTCTTTTCTTCTTCTCACAAATAAGCCTATTTAGGCTGCACAGATCTAAGATTTAGTTTGTTTCTGTGACAAATAAGGCTACGATTGATTTATACTTTGTTTTGTAAAACATTATTTGATTATAGTTAGGCTAGTATTATTTTAGCTGTATACTTCTTGGGGGATCTAATAGAAGTCTAAACGCAGCGGTCATAATACGCTGGTGGTTGTTTTAGTGTTTAAGAAGAGCTTTCACAGTTTGCCTGTCATATCTAGACAATGGCAGATTTACTACTATTAACATTTAGTAGAGGAACAGTAGGGTATGCGAGCTTTCGGCTCCTGTCTCCCTGGGCGAGGCCTCTGAAACACGAATAATTAAGGGCCTAACGCATTTATCAAGGTCCGCTCATTCATACGCTGGAATCGTATGATTCATCATCGTAACATCATTCCTGTGGTCAGATGTGTGCTCATTTCTATGTTTGTTTGATAAATGAGGGCCATTATGTCTGAGTACAAATATACAGCTTTGAGCAAAGGCAGGACAAATTTTCACAGAAGTGGGGACTATTTGAAAGTGACAGCAGAGTTTTTAGGGACAGCTTCATATTAAACATGAATGCAAGAAGTAATGTTCTTGTGAAATGAAGAACTATGCATTTGCATAAAGACAAAATACACAGTATATTCCCACGATGACAACTCTTGCCCCCTTTTGACTTCTGTGAATCGAATGCCGGCACTTACTGGAAGTTGGCTCAAAGTGAAAACCTAGTATATTTGGATCTCCAATGACTTGAGTCATGACTGGGTCTTCACAGTAAAAGACCAGATACAATCTGTTCCACCTGTTTTCCTTTGTTTGACACTTCACTAAATCATTCTAAATTTCAAGGGCCCCACTGTATCACTTTCCCTGCCCAGCAGTTTTGATATCATAAGCCAGTGTTTCATTATACAGATGCAAATAGCTGTCAGGATTTATAATTGCCTTCACAAACGCTTTTTGCATCTGTAAATGTTGTGCCATGTTTTAATATCTGCAACAGACACTACTAAACTCTAGTTGCAATGGTATTCAGAAACTGATTGGCATTACAACTGTCATTCACACATTGCAAATACTGTTTGCAATTAAACACTTAATTGTTTTTTCACAGCTGCTTTAAATCTGTGTTCAAAATGCACTATTTTTTTCCCCCCACAGCAGTCAGTTTTAACTGACCCTGCAGTTTACAGGTCCCACAGGTCCCCTCCAAACCCTGGCTTAAGTTGTTCTTGGTTCTTCTGAAGAAGCAAAGATTTGTTGCTGCTAGAGAGCATTATTACAAGTTTTCCTATCTTAAAACAGGCAGTGGCTCCATACAAGTCTTAGAACTGCATTGATCAAATATGGGTAACGTATGCATTATAGTGCTTTGACAACTTTCATTGACACCTCTGTCATTGATGTCTTGAGGAGCTTCCTTGCATGCACTTCTTGTCCTTGTCCCATGGATATTGCTCTGCATGCTATAAGAAAATAATAATAATAATACATTTTATTTGACAGCGCCTTTCTAAACACCCAAGGACACTTTACAGAGGTACAATAAAAAAAAATAAAAATAAAAAAATAAGACAAAACAATGAACAAAACAAACAAATATACACAAACTTGAGTGAATGGATTGTACCTACAGAGCGTTTTTTATGCCAGTATATAGAATTATAATAGTTCTAATCAAATGGATTTGGGGTTGGCCTAACAAATGTATATTTTTTTATATTACATTGTAACCATCACAGATGGCTTTAGAATAGCATAGAATTATCAGGATCTGGGATACTGATAATAATCACATAAACATGATATGAATCATTAAATTTGGGTTCCATGACAGCTCCAAGGATCAAATATGACAAAAAAACGAATACGTTTTTTCACTTTAAAACTTACCAAGATTAAGTTTCTTGGCAAGTGCTTCGATTTGGTCACTGGGATCCGAGCCCATTGAAAGGAAGCATATTAGCGGTGTAACAGGGTCACTTTCCTGCCATGTGCTGTGAAGGTTTAGGAGAACAGGCTCAACAAATCTCATGCCCATTGAGTCTCCCACATATTTTTTGGCCTGAGACAAGGTACGATCTGGGCAAAAAGACCTATGACAGAAACGGCTTTTAAGATTTTTTCATTATATCATATTGTTTTTAACACATAAGCACAGTCCAGCAAGCTGATCCAACCTTATCAACAAAAGTTTATGGAAGACATCATGGGAGTTGTAGCCATCTGGGATGGTACCTTCCTCTGGGGCATTAAGATTTAGCCACGCTTTCCAGTTTTTCCCATTTTGAGACACCTACAAAACATGTTAATAGTGACACTGAAGGCAAGACAGGGCAAGTTTCTTTGCATACAAGACCATTCAAAGTGCTTTACATAAAACATTCAAATGATTACAGATGGTGTAAAGCACTAAAAAGTAGTAAAAAGGCAGCAACCAATAGCAAAAATCACAATGAAATCACAAATTAAATTAGAATGATTAAAAGCAAGATAAGTTAAAAGTTACCATGCAGGTTTCATACATAGGCACATGAGAAAAGAAATGATTTAATGAAACATGTTCCACTTGCTTGCAGCATAACAGCTATATGCTGCTTCTCCATGTTTAGTCTGGACTCTGGCCTGGTCTAGTTGGACTGATGAAGAGTTAAAGAAGAGTTCACACGTTCGATCCGTTTAAGTGTGGCTTACCTGGTTTATAATGTTAGCAAACTGTGGCAATTTGCTGAGTTCAACCAAGTTTAGCCATACCATATCCTGGATCCAACTGAATGGCTTTGATGGACAAGTCTTCAGGTCAAGAGCAGCACCACCTGTATGTATAATTGCTGTTAAAAGATGTCATAACAAAAAGTAATTACATTTTTCCTGGTAGTGATAGTTAATTTACCTTTAATAAGAATTTGAAATTTGTTGTGTTCTATTTTGTGATTCTGTAAGTCGATCTTGAGGGCCAGCAAGAGTGTGAAAATAAACTTGTGGTTTTCATAAAGGCCTCCGACTGTGTATCTGAACACTTCAAATGTCAAACATTCTATTATGTTTGCGATCCGCTTCTGAGTTTTTGCAGACTTCTCAGACCTGCAAACAAAAATACAAAGACGGTGCAAAAATGTGTCATTATGCTACAAATAGAGTAATTAGTCAATTTGATGATGACAATAACACAGCTTGGTAACAGTTTTATTTTATGTAAATATTGTTCTTTTTAGATAGATTTGTTGCAGATTACAGTAAGTAATGGTTGGTATAGTTTCAAATGCAACATAATCTGAAACATATTGTGATAAAATTGTGCAGAAATATATCTTAAACCATTGTGAAACCATACCTTTCAAGCGACAGATCAAAGACTCTCAGGAACTGACCAAGGGAGGTCTGGTACATGACATTGACCATGCTCATCTCTGTGATAAGGAAGTAAAGGATGCTGCCTCGAGAAGCCACAGGACGATATTCAGCTTGAGCTATATTGATCTTCATTTCTGCTTCAGCTGCAACACTGAGCTTTGCACTAACTTCAGCAGCAGTTTGCTTAGTTGTGCTCAGAATGCCAATCATAGAGTCATCGTCAACTAAGGAACCTTTAATCACAGAAGCACTTAATTAGTTAGAAAATAATAAGATGTGGCTGAAGAAACTGGCATTTGACTATAAGGTAACTTGTAGGGATGTACCAATACCGATAAAAGTATCTGTCCGATATGATATGTGTCTACTTGTGCTCAGTATTCATTAAATTGTTCCGATACAACAGAACCAATACCAATGTGAAAAAACTAGGGCATGTTAACATGTTAATGCAAAAAGATTTATCTGTGGATTTAATACATTATTTTTTTAACACATAAACAACAAAGTTATTAGTCATGCTTTATCAATAATATGAATTTGGCATTATCTCAATGAGAGAACCGTATTTTGAACGTGTAGGTGTTGTCACAGCAGCGAACCTAATTCACCAAAAACCACTTCATCCTCATTTTTTATGGAGTTTCTGGTCATTTTGAAGCCTTACATTTAGAAGATGGCTGCAGGATGAACCATTTGATATATCACACAATTAACTACTTAGTCCTTGCATCTGGTCCACACTCCTTACCAGTGAACGGTAATGGGATTTATTAGTACTCATAATCTGTACTTGGTATCAGCAAGTACTGAAATATAAGTACTTGTACTCGGCTTGAAAAAATGTGGTGTTGGTGCATCCCTTGTAACTGTATACCTTCTGTGGTGCTGAGTTTGTACAGCAAGTTGTCTTCCAACTCCTGCATCTTTCTTTTATTTAAAGTCACATCCTCAATTAGCTTCAATCTTTCTGCCTCTAGTTCCTGTTAAAAAAGTTAAACCAGATTTTATGGTGTAACAACAATTTCAAAAACATTGATAAATGACTGATAAAGGTTAATGCCTTCAAACGCAATGTGTTTCTAACAACTAATAAAACTCCACATGAGGAAAGCCTATTTTACTGATGGAAGAAAGTAAAAAAAACAGACACTGACATATTTCTCTTTGAGGATGACTCGACCTAGCAGCTGGTTCTCCAGACCTTTCATGTTCACAGTGAAGTCAATAATGGATGTTTTGGCGCTCACTTCCGGGCTGTATGCTGGATTAGGCAGTTTGGTAGTGATATAGAGCTGGAATCCATCCATTACAATTACCTCTTTGTCTCCTACTTTAACCTAAAATAAGACAAATTCGAGATTTTAAGAGAGAATACTTTATAGGTTTGTATTGCTTAAACTGATGTGGTTATGATGGTTAAATACCTTAAAACTGGTCCCAGATTTGATAAAGTTTTTCTCTAGTACATTGTCCAGGGCAGGGTCCAGCTCCTCAAATATATCTTCAATAAGTAGTGGGTGTCCCATGGAGAGACAATCTTCCAAATGAGTGCGAAAGAACTTGTGGTTCAGTGATGTGATCTGAACAAGAGATAAGAGCTTACTCCCACAACATGGCTTATAAGAGCAACTAATGAGGATCAAAACAGCACAACTTAAACACATTTGACTATATACTTGAAGTGAATTAGCTTCTTCTTTTTTCTTAATCCAAGCCTTTCCCTGAGTCTGTGGATCGACGAGGAGGGGAAATCTGGTTGCCTTTGTGACAATGATGCCATTCTGAACAGACAAGTCATCTCCTGGGAGTCCTTGAAGATTCCACTCACTTATCTTAAATATAATCACAAGAGTGAATGTCACTACTAAAAAACAACATTTTATGGATCTATTAATGAAAAATAATAAAGCAAATTTCATACAGTGGGAGGATCCACCAGATCAGAAATTATGTTGAGGTTTTCTGTAAAAGGAATTTTGTGTTCCCGGAGTTCTGCCTCCCAAATGTCCTTCAACAACATATCACGGAAACTTTGGTTGAACGGACCACAGTACGACAAGAAGCCAGTGAGTTGGAGCACATCACCAACAAGTCTAAGAGGAAGGGCAGAAACAGCTGGCTTCATTTAAAAGCTTTCATGATCAAAAAATCTCTAATATGTCCTTAAAGAGCCGATCCTGAGTGATTATTAATATCTTCTATACTCTGTGAATCTCCAATATAACATTTCAATACAATAAAAACTTTTTATTTCAACTTGCCTGTTTATTTGTGATTTAAACTCTTCGCGCTGCTCTATCCAGCGTACTTTCTCTCCACTGAGTCCATTAATAAGTGCTGATGCAGTCTGCATTTTATACCTACACATGTCAGCATCATCCAACAAGTCCTGAAAAACAGAATAGATTTGTCATAGAAAATTTCTAAAGAAAGAGAAATACAGTATTGACATATTTGTGCTAGACCTGTTTCTCTTTCATTGCGGCATCACATTTGGCCTGGACTTTGTCCAACTCTGCTTGCTTTGCAGCCAACATAGCCTCAGCCTTCTGCAGCTCATTGTTGGCCACAGTGAGACGTTTTTCTTGAACACACAAGTTATCCTGGACACAAAGGACAAGGAGGTTTATAAAATCATAGAAATTAAAACATGCATATGGATGATCAATTTGCCTATTTGTTTACAATTCAGACCTTTTTTTAACCAATATCAAACTAGGATTATTAACCTCTTTACATTAAATCTGTGAAACCACAAAAAGGCTGAGGGCCAAAGCTTACCATGAGTGGCACCACTTCTTTGTTGATAGCATAGAATGCGGCCATAGCACGGGTCCATCCAAGCAGACCAGCAACGTTACCACACACTTTCTTGGCATTTTCCATTGTGTAATCATCCATGTCAAAGTATGGCTGCATCAGCTCAATAGTTTCCTCAGTAATACTGTCCTTTGGAAACTGCTGAAGTGACGCCATAAAACCAGTACTACTCATAAGCTGAAGAAAGAGAGAAATAGAGAGAGAGAGAATTACTTGAAATGCCAAATAATAATAAGCCTTTTCTCAATGTTTTATAGGATAAAATGGGAAAGTTTTACTTAAAATTACATATATTTGGATGTCTAAACATCCAAGCTTTTAGCTGCGCTACTCACAGCAAATTCTAACATCACATAGTTCACTTAAATGCTTTATGTACTAATTAGGACATCCAAAATATAATTTGCATTGTTATTATGTACCCATAGAAGTACCAGTACCAAACTGTCTATGGCTATACTGCAGATGAAGGGAATATTAGTATCAGAGAATGATAATAAAATGCCCAGTAAAGTGTTTTTATATCAGTTTGGTGTGTGCTAGTATGAGCTTTCAGACTAAGTATTGCATATTATGACGCAAGTATGTGCTTCAAGGGCTGTTGAGTAATTTGTTTTTACGTGCCCATACAATTTACACATGTATGATAGCTATACACTGCAGAACAGAGCTGAAAAGAATTCACCCCTACGAGAGAGCTGTTGAGTGATGTTGAATTATACGCCAACAACCAGTTACTATAAAATTTAGGGTTGAAAAAGAGCTTTTGAACTATATTTCAGAGTTTTTTTTAACCAAAGCATCACTGATATTTTAATTAGAATTAAATTAACTTGTGAACAAAGGGCATAATACACCCCAAATTAATTAATGAATCTGTAGGTTTCATATATTTATTCTTAGCAGAAAGAGCAACAAAAAAAAAGAGAGAAAAGTCATAAATCTTTTTTACCTTTAGTGCTTCTCCCCATGATGGTTTAATACAATGGTGTTCTGGATCAAGTGTGACAGAGTCTATCTTTTTGTTAAATAAAAGGAGACAGCAATCCATAATCCTCATGATCAGATGTGGAGGTTTGGCCAATTTTCTCACAGTGGCGATGTCAGCTGGCTTGATGGTCTGTCAAATTATTTAGCATCCAAGGTTAACATATTATAGAATATATACTATAAAATGGTATATAAGTCTATTTTAAGGAAATGTCTCACGTTCAGTGCAGCTGTAGCTTCCTGTAAAGCAGGCTTTGCAGCCTTCAACTTTACTTCAGCCACGGATTTCTCTTTCTCAATTTCGTCCACAATTTTCTGGGCTTTGTCTTTTACTATTTGGACCTCATTCTTTACAATGTTAGCAGCTTCAGCACTGACTGTCACTTCTGCCAGCACCTATCATTGCAAAAATATGCATTTCTTATCTTATAGTATGTCATGACACACACACATAATGTGTTCAGCCTTTTGTTTTTACAAAACAAAACCTTTCCTGTTTTTCTTTTGTTCTTGATCTGTCCTGCCTTGTTAAATAAAGGTATAATATTTTAATTACCTTGTCAGCTTTGGCAGATGCTATAGCAAGCTCTTTTTCCTTCACTTCAAGATCTATTGATAGTTGTGCGACAGACTCACTGGCCTCCATCAGTTTGTCCAATCCTAGAAATCAGTTACATCAAGTATAATAATTTCCAAATAGATTTTAAAATTTATAGTTCAATTCCATGCCACTGAATGGTGTTAAATTTCCTTACCAACATTCATGCGCTCTGCCAGCATGTTGATATTATTGTACTTTTCTGTGTACAATGTTTTGTAGCCATTTATAAATGACAAGTAAGATTTCGGGGTGACATGTGCTCTTCTTCGAAACCTGACAGAAAAAGGACATATATCTTTAAGACAATACAATATATAATGCTGTATTTTTCTTAATAACGATTAAAGAAAATATACAAAAAAATCTTTACTAGTAAATATACAAACTAAATGTGAACTGTGTAAGCACCTTTCGAAGTAGGTCTCACATATGTCAGATACATTGCCATGATAAGTTCCCATGGTGGTCATTAGTGAAGTCTTCACATCAGGGGAGCAAACTATTTGAAAGTTTGATAAGAAATGGGTGGATACAGCAACTAGAGCCTCATTGGGCCAAGGGGTAAACCAGTCCATTATGCAGCCAGAAATCAAGCCTGGAAACTTCAGACATCTGGAGCGAAATTTCTGTCCCACCTTCAAACAGGAGCAGAAGTTATGCAGACCGTTAAGTTTCTGACAAATGTCCCTGTTAAAGAGGGAAAATATAGTATGAAATCACATAAACCTATTGTGCATACGATATTATTTTTGATCTTGACCATCAAGATAATCAAAATTTAACTAATAATAATTTTAGTGCACAGCATACTTTGCATGATCTATTTTGCACACTGATCAAATTATGTAAGTCAGCAGAGTCCCAGTCAGAAACACCTCAGCTTTACAATTACCATCACGTCTGCTGCAGCTGCAAAAGAAACCACTTTAAATCATCCAGCAACATCTTACAACATGTTTGAGTGAAACAAAGAAATGAGATCAGCAGCTCAGGGGCAGAATCAAGTGAATGAGCACCTTTGCAGATAAAAATCATACTCTGTAACAGTGCATGACACAGGATGAACAGACTTGATAAATACTGACTGGTTGCTAAAACAAAAGTTCTTTTTTTAACCTTTTTTATATTTGGTACACCACTTGTTATCAATTTCTGTTGTGGTGTTTGATATGGGAATTTTCTGCATAGTTCAATACAACTACATCGTATAAATGTCCTAGCTCAGTTGCATGAGTGCTAACTATAATATCCATGAATGTGACTAAAAAGAGCTTTGTGGATTCCACTGGAGTGTGCACAATTTAGTGTGAGGCATACACTATTGACCGGAACATTGTTTAATGTTGTCAGAAACAGTTGCAATTCCTTCATGTTTGTCAGGAAAAAAACATCATCATTCTATTCAATGTTCGCAGAAAATATGAGCACCACTCGTGGATCCTCACTTTAATGCTTTTCATGCAAAATATTAGTAACAAATACACAATGTTTTAACTTACTGGCGAGAAGCAGAGAACAACATGAAGGTTCTTCCTTGACCTGGATATAAAGTAGTCATAAAGATTGTCAAAAGTTGGTGGAATACGAGGAAACTCCTTCTTCATAACCGGGATCAGATTCTGGGTGATCTCTTGCATCTCATCTTTTGGAAAAAGGTTGGAGACCTGCACACAGTGTATTTACAATACAAACTAAATCAGGACCGGCAACGGCTTTGCTTGGGAGGCTAGATTCTGTCTGACCTATTTCTGTGAAATAGAGCAATTTCAATCTGTTTCACTCTGACTAAAGATTCCTACATCTTCTCAGTGCAAATGACAAAATCCTTAACTGTGCATTAAGGCTTCAATGATATCTCTTTTTATCTGTATGACATCTCACCTCTCCTGAAGAAAGAACATTGTTGAGGTGCTCAAGGAAGGCCTCGTCCTTGATCTCATTGTCAGTAAAAATGAAAGTGATGCCTTTGCCGTGAGCTCCAGCTGTATTATACAACAGTTTCAGGTCATCCATGAAATTACTCATGTTGTATGTTCTATTTGGATAAAAAAACAAAAACAAAAACATAAGGTCCCATCATTTTATTTTCAGTGTAAATGCAAGGAATAAATTATGAACAATTACAAAAAGCTCATGCCTTCATGGGATACTATATCTTGTATTTTAATGAACAAGTCTTGTGAGTCTGAAATAATAAATAGCATGATCACTTAAGTTACTTGTATTTGGGGGGACGAGGGCAGAGAAGTTTAAAGAAAAAAACGATGTCCAAAGACCAAGAACACGAAGTTAAAGGTGAGGCGGCGAGCGGGGAAAACGACAACCCCGATCAGGCCCAGGCATTACTCGAGGGATTCACGGCTATCACGAAAGAGATACGTGACCTAAAAAAGGAGATAAAACAAGACCTCACGACATTCAAAGAGGAATTTAAAGAGGAGGTGAGGCGAGAGTTTACCCGCTTTAAGGAAGAAACTAACCGAGAAATGGCACAAAACCTCGCGGAAATTCGAGAGCAACGGAAGGATTTAACCGAGGCACAGGTGCGAGTGGCGGAGCTGGAGGAGTGGAACATCGAGGCGACGGAGGCCATCCTCACTCTGCTAAAACAGCAAACAAAACTTCAAGAGAAGCTGACTGAAGTGGAAGGACACGGAAGACGCTGTAATTTGAGAATTTACAATGTGGCTGAACGGGACAATGAGTCTGTGACGGAACTGGTGGAGGGGCTCCTCCGCCGAGAGCTCATGTTGCCGGAGGGAACCGAGCTCCATATTCAACGTGCGCACAGAAGTCTTGGAAAGAAACCGCCACCGGGTGCATCTCCGAGGTCCATTGTGGTCAACTT
>JAOXYM010000003.1:14765832-14786876 GCA_028567055.1 Leptatherina wallacei | reverse complement strand
ATGTAAGGATGAGTGCTTAACTATGTATGTATGATATACCCTGACCTGTAATTGTTGTAAGAAAAATCAATAAAAAATAAGTAAAAAAAAAAAAGTTACTTGTATTTGAGAATGTTGCATTGTTATAAAAGTCTTGAACTATACATTTTCGTTTTTTAAAAGCTGGCACCAAGTCATCAGAAATGAATCCGATCTCCACCCTCCATTTTTTTTTTTTTTTTTTAATAAATTAAATTTCATTTTTATTTTCTGAAACTACCATCATAGTTATAAAAAAATGATGTACATATTATTATGTTTGCCTTCTCATATATACCAATAGAAATAATAAAAAAAAAAGAAATGAATAAAGCTGTGTTTTTAATAAGCTAATCATATGGTAACATTTTCTTATTGTCATTTTAAGTTATTTTACAATACACACATTTCTTACTTAATGAAATAAAACCAGCAGTGAGACGTTGTTAGTTTGGTTCACAGTGTAGTCAACTTCTAGATAAGTGACAATTAGTTAAAGTATTATAGTTATCTCAGATATACACAATTTTCAACAGAATAGCATCATAGAAACCATCTGCTAATTAAGGGTAGTTATTTGTCCAGATCCCGTAAATGCATGTGACTGGTTGAAGGCATAAACACAGCTGAAACCCACTATTACCAAACTAAACATTTGAAACAGATGCTTCCTCAGATCTTAACACTAACTTTCTTTATACAATAGGTACCCTTTTCCAATTTCATTCACTGAAGGCTGATGACAGTCATACCATTAACTGTTCTCACCTGGTCAGTGTGATCTGGAAAATGCTGTATCCAGCTATGTATGAGGCCAAGCGTGTAAGACTCTGTTTCCCTGATCCTCCCACTCCCACAAGCAGGGCATTTCCATTGTCAGTACGAATGATTCGTGAGATCTAAATGTGGAAAAATCTCAAATAAACCGTCATTATCTTTTAAACAAATCTTCTATACTAACTTTAAGTCTGACCTTGACAAGATGAGTCATAGCATCTTTGAAGAAGACCAGATCCAGGGTGGCGCCTTTTACTATTTCATTGTGATGACCTTGATGCATCATCAGCTTCTCTGACAAGATTGTCAAGTCTGGCACCTGGAAGATCACGTGTTCAATCAAATTGCAGTGCCAGTTACCTTTAGTTTACAACAGTAATAATATCATACAGTGGAGTTTGAAATGCTAATTTCACACCAGTTCATAGATTTTAGGGGCATCAAAACAAGCATCCTCTTCTTCTTCTCCAGTTGGCTCAGGTGCATCTCGCAGGAAGTCCACAAAATACGGCTCAGGATGAAGTTTTGCGACAAGGTTTGGGTCCAAATGCTCTTTGATCACATCACATACAGCTTTATCAAACCAATCACGGTCCTCAGGGCAAATAAACCTACAACAAAACAATGTCTTGCAGTAATTCTTTTTAAAACCTTTTTTTTTTTTTTACTCAAAAGATTTTCTGTATGCAAGCACAGTACCTGTCTGCTATCACCCTTGTACATTCACACTTGAAAAGAGCAAGCAGGGTGGAGATATTGTCACACTCTTCTGTACTGACGTTTAACATTCCTTGCCAGATCCTGGACAAGTCTCTCAAATTGAAGATGTAGTGAAACTTTGATGGTGTGGGAAGCATTTTTGCCTTCAGTGTGACATTGTCAAACTGGTTAATATTCAATACTGATAAATCTATTTCTACACTCAGTTTCACATACTATTCACATTAGTTACCTTTGTCCACTGCCATACGATCCTCCCAGCAGACACAAGCCGCTTAACCATAGATGATACATCTGGCTTGAATTTCCTGCATTCATGGAAATATCCGGAACCAATTACACCTGCATAAAGAGCATGAAAAACTGTTAATCGTCAAATGAAACCCACTGTAAGCAGATTTTTTTTTTTTATAACTTCACAAAAAGCTACCAAAGATCTTATCAATGGAGGTGTTGGATGGCAGAGTACAGTTGAAGACTGTAAACTGTCTCTTCAGTCTTTGTGGGATGTCATTTCTCCCACCACCTGGGTGAATCATGGCAGCCAGTATCTGTACATCCTCAATAGTAGTGAAATCTCCTGGTTTGTCCAGATTGTACATGCCATTCATTTCCATCATCTGGCGGACAATTTCATTTGTGATCTGATTGGATGGTCACATGACAGTTTATCAAACTGATTTGACTGAACATGAAATAGTAAATGCATTTTTTTTTTTTAAATCAATGTTCATAAACACCTGATCTCCCCATTCGTTGACAATGGGCATATTTATGTCATCAATGAAAATCGTCATCCTGCGTCCTCCTGGGGGTCCATACGTGCTGCCAACTCTTTTCTCAATGTAGCTTTCAATTGTTCTCTATGTACGAAGAAAGTTTTCGCAAAACAAACAAGAAGCAACACAGGACGGAATGAATCTAAGCATACAGAACATTCTACAATATGTTTTACCTGATACATCAAGGGTTCAGTGGCAGATGAGAAGTTCAGGGACTTGAACAGGTCTGTCTCAGGATCGTATTTTTTTGTGTAGCCTTTGACCATCACCGTCTTAGCTGTCCCTTGTTCCCCAATGAGCAGAACAGCCTATACACAAACAATATCTTTCATAGATATACTTTCCAAGAAAAAATTGAATGACTCTGATGATAAAACATTTTGGTTAAAGCCAAACAGATCACCTTGCGTTGCTTGGCAATGGTGTCTAGCAAGAAAGAGGTTCTTGTGTTATCCACATTTGGCACGAGAATGGAGGTGTAGTTTGGCACATGGTCAGTTGGATAGACATACTCTTCCACAAGGCTGTTCCAGTGACACCATTCACCTAAAACAAAGAGTCCGGAGCTTACAATCACACATAAACATGTTCTCATTCCAAATACTATAGTTTTGTCAAAGCTGATAACAAAGAATTTCTGGGATCTAAAAATTGGGTATACACCCCTTTTGCAACGGTTTGTGATGACAAGACACATTATTACACCATTCCAGAGTATGCTCTTATGAACAAATAAGGAAGTTTATTTAAGGCAGATTAAGTCACAAGAACTATGATCATAGGTCCTGAAAAAAAAAAATCTTTTTACTTATATCTTTACTCATTGTTTCATTTGACTAAATTTCCCTAAAATTACTTTGTTTTAGACACGAAAGACAAAATACAAGTCTTCACTGCATTTACCTGTCTCAGATAATAGTGAAAAACTTTTTGTTTCACATCTAACCACAGATTAACTGATGCTAATGGTTACTCTCAGGTGTATATATCCAATACAAATAGGTCCTGATAAAATAGCAGAACCAATTTCTTTGAGAATGAGACCAGATTCTGTATACCAATGACAGTCTCTTCTTGATTCCCTTACCAATTGTTATCTTGTTAAGCACCGTATGAGCCTAACCCAAATGCCACAGAATAAGAGGCAGGCACACGTAAGGCAGTCCAACACAAGGTTAATACAGAGACAGACAACCATACACAGTCATAGCTATAGTGAAGACCATGTAGGTCAAAGGAAGACATTTAAACTCTGCATGCAAATTACAGATCATTTTTGGTTTAATGTGCTGGCACAATTCAAAACCTTAAACAATGCATGAAAAAAACAAAACAAATCTGTGATATTTTCCATGACTGTACCATTTGTGTTGACCATGTATTCAAACATAGTTTCTTTTGGTTTAGTTTGAGGCACATCCATGCAGCTCTCATGACCTCTTATGTAGACCTCCAGCTTATCCCTGTCTTGTAATTCCAAAAGAGCTCCTAGGCTCCACATCAGGCAAAAAACAAAGAGCCGCTCAACGTGCTTGCTTCCGGCTGACTCCTTGGCTGGTAGGAGGCCCTCCAACAAATTGACAGACTGAAGATGGAACATTAGTTGGACATTTCAGGTCTAAAAAGGTAAACATGTTCAGGGGTTCCATCTAAAGATGTTCTCATTTTCAGCAGTTTTCTAAGTACACACCTGTGTTATGTAGTTACACTCCAAAAGCTCCATTTTGGGTTTAAGGTTTTGCTTCATATACAAGTAAACATCTTCAAACATCCTGTCATACAAACCCAGAATGCTTTCTGCCTCTTTTGCCTTGCACTTGTTGACCCATCCCTAAAACAAAAAGTTGTATTCCATTTAATAATTCTATTTTTTACCCAGTATAGTTTCTTTAAAAAAATGAAGAAAAAAAATAGAAAAGAATGAATACACAAACAAATAAATAAATACATAAACAAATAAATAATAGTAATAAAAACAAAAACAAATGAACATTTTAATTATACAACTGTACCTGGAGTATGGGTTTCCAGCTGAGAGCTGAAGAGCTGATGAAAACCATGCCAACACGTGACACAGTAGCAGGGGAGGCATTGTCCATGTTGTGAACCTCAAATACCAACTTACAAGATGGTGACATGGTAATGCGGTCACCGTTAGCCAGGGTCAGTGTTTTGTTATCATCCAGCACTGAGTTCAGGTTCTCGATCCATATGGCATCCACAGGGCCATCAAGCACAATCCATATGACTTCCCCTATAGCATACGCATGTGAAAGAAGTAAAACGTTTATATTCTTAAACACTTTCTGCCATTTTATGTCAGTCATACATTAGCTGCTGTAACATTGTCAGTCAAACTATTGGCACTCGCTTACTATTTGGCACACATTTGTTCACTACTGGGCGAGCAAGTGAATTCCAGGGGCAATAGCTCACACTCATTTCCAGGGCTAACGAGGGGCTGGACTGAGGCTTCCCCAGGGTCAGAGATTCTGTTTACCTGAGCTATGTGGTATGAGGCAGTATGACTGTGAAAGATAAGGCTTACTTGTAAGAGACTGGGTGCTTAAAAACAATGCAGCTTGGCAGCTCATCACCTTATGATTTCTTTAAGTTGTAACTCTCTGAACTGTACTCTATATGGTTCGACTGAGGATAACGTACAAGACAGATAGATGGTACTGGCACCATCACCCAGCAATCAGTAGGGAGGCTGTCCAGGACATGGTTATGCCACAGGATTTAGATTGCCAGTGTTTTCTGAATTATAAAGTAGAAAAAGGTTTTTTAACCAAATATCCATATAAAGATATACTAGATGCGTGTTAACTGTACAGCTTTGTGCATGGCTATTTTTGTTAAACAGGACTCCAAAATGCTTATGATCTTTTCTGCATTGTACTTAATTCAGAGGTGCGTTTGCTTTCTGGCTATATTCAGGAGAAAGAAGATTTTAATATTCGTTAAAGGTCATAGTTACAACTTTTTCATCAAAACAATAAATTTTTTAAAAATAATACATCCACAGAACATCTAGTGGGGTGCAGAATAAAAGTATTCATTTTACAGAATAAAAAAAAAAAAAAAAGTATATAAATAATTGTTTTAATCAATTTTGACGGGTCCAAAATATATAAATATTTACATCTGGTTACGATGGCAACGTCTTCACTATAGGATTCTATGCCAATAATTCCGGAGTTTCCAGATCCATAGTTGTGTAGCTAGAAATAGCATCTACCTTCCATTACATTTCTCAAATTCGAGTAGACCAAAAACAAAGCAGGACAAGGGTTGGTCAAGCTTTTGAACCTTGGTGCCGACTGAGGTTGCCGCTTTCCATCTGGACACTTAAGTTAAACGTTTGCTAATGCTAATTAACGGTCTGCCAGTACTGTAACCTGGCACAGGCTGCAGCTGGTTTGTCTGCAGGTGAGTTAGTGTGAAATGATTCAGATGAATTTTCAGCCCTTGGCAACACAAAGCTGCTGCTTTTTAAATACGTTTGCTTTAGTGCAAATCTTTTATTCAGCAGAAATAATTAGTGAACACAAAACTGTCAGTAAATAGTTGTTTACATGAGCAAAAAGGTATTTATAGATCCAGCCTCTTCATTTTGTTCTCAGTGTCTTGTTGGGATAACATTACTATCCATTACTACTAGCAAAAACAGCTGTTTTTTGTTTTTTTGTATGTTTGTTTTTTGTCTTTTATTTATTGTTAAGCTTGAATTTGGAGCCGGCCCAGTGTTTTTTTTTTTTTTAAAAGCCAGTGGAAATCTGTGCGCACGGATGAAACTCTTTTGCGATCCGTGCTTAGGATTTGATAAACTGATTGCAAACAGAAAGCACGTTTTAATAATCGGTATGCTTAGATTTCACCGGCTTTTTTTTTTTTTTTTTAAATCGCTGGCACTCACCAGGCTTCGTTCTAGGAAGGAGTGGAGGAAATTCACACACAGCGCACCTGGAGCAGACCCGCCCAGCACGCAGCACAGAGCAAAACAAACATGAAATGGGAACTATGCAAGTCACTTGCTTTTCCACTGTTTTGCTAACCCTCCTCTAGGCCATGAGCATTTTTTTTTTTGATGAAGCCAGCGAAAAAAAATTTATTTATGGAGCGCTGGATAACATTATAAAACATATATGATACAGCGTTAATATTTGTGTAGTCTGAACCATGATCAGTTCACAGGTAACATAATATTATTAATATTATGACGTTATATAGGCACATGGAAAGGACATATTATTTAACAATTAATATATCATGAAAGACTCTTTGACATCTCTCTCCTCTGCCCACCTGTGGTAGAATTGAAGGTTGAAACGAGAGCGAACGAGTGTGATTCTATCATCTACTGGCGGGGAGGAACTAAACTTGTAGCTATCCCCTCTAAAATGCTTTGGTTTAATGCTAAAAAAAAGCTGTGTTACAAACCCTTCTTAGCTTTGAGTGACCTCCGCCACAGTGTGGAAAAGATTCCATCAGTCCAATCATTTGTGGCTGCATCCAGACGACCAAACATCTGAGGAGCAGTAATTGCTTTGGGGTTCATACGCATCTCTCTGTGTGGGGTTCCACATTCACTCAGTGATCGCATAAGAATGTTGATAACTTTGGTCTTCCCAGATCCACTTGGGCCTAAAGTCATCAGCCCATGACGCACCTGTGAAGACTCATAAAGCTGATGGCAACAATAAGTCATAAACTATTAATGATCCAAATAACAATATTAAAGTAATATGTGTTAAACAACCAGGTGAAACGATTTTAAGGTACCTGAACAAGCTTGAGGTTCCACGGAGGGTGGTTGACAAGACCAGCAAGCTCAACTTGATTGGCAACAGCAGATTGAAGATCCACGTATGAGCTTCCATCCAACTGGATTCCAGGAAACAGGTCATTGATAAGACTGAGGAAGAGAGGCTCATCCTCATCCACCTGGAATATAGAGAATGATTTGTATACACTGCACTGCAATCTTGACATGCAGTATACACACAATACCCACAATGCAACACGCTTCAATTTACCATATCAGTGGATCAACACTAAATTTTTGTCATACCAGTTTGGACAGATTCATGTCACGAAGCACTCTCATGACAATGCTGGACTCCGAGTCATCAGGGCGAGCTCTTTTACAGGCCCCGAGTGTTCTTAACACAGACAGGATGTTCCTTAGTCCAAAGTCATAGTGAACCTGACAGATAGCAAAGGTTGATAGGTCCATAGTCAAATAAAACAGAAATCAAACATTGCTAAGAAGGAATCTTACCTGTTTTGTAAGTTGTTCCTCACACAGTTTGTATAGGACAAAGAATTTCTGTGCTAAGATTACATTGTCATTGAATCCACAACTGGCCAGTTTGACTCTCATAATGATCTGTCAAAGACAACAAAGATGAGACTGTACAGACTCTCACAAACAGAATATTTTCTCTCTAGCAAAAGTAGCCTTGACCAACCTGTCGGTCTGGTACCATCATAGACACTGCCCTGAACTGCACTTTTAAATTTTCAGGAAGTTCCTGACGACCTGCGTATCCAGGGTTCTAAACAAAAAGTAATATTTTTGAATTAACTTTCAAACAAATGTTTTAGACTTTGTTTCAAGGTGTATATTATAAGACCCCTGTGCATCTTACCATAGTGATGAACAGGCCAAATTCTGGATTCAGAGCCACACAGTCTCCATCACTGAAAATGAAACTGGTTTTGAGTTTCTTGCGTGCCGTCAGAACAATTGAGATTTGTTGTGCAGCAACAGAAAGCACCGGCAGGTCGATTCTGTTGAACTCATCGAAGCAGCCCCAGGACCCTGACTGTGCAAGGCCTGACAAAAAAAACAACGAAAAAGTGAAACTCCACACTACTATTTGAGAAGGAGTTTAATTGCATAAGATACCTTTATATATCCTGCCAAGTCCTCTGAAGTCCATCTGGTCTGAGCAGTTGAAGACGACAACATACTTGCCAAGGCAACGGCCCATGTCTTTAGTGGTTTCAGTCTTACCAGTGCCGGCTGGCCCAGCAGGAGCTCCTCCCATGCTCATGCCCAGGGCCTGGGCCAGTGTGATATAGCACCTAGGTAGATAAAAAAGCATTGTAAGAAATTACCTCTGTAAAGAAATATCAGTTGTTAAATAGCCAAAGAAAAATATGTCCTCTTTTCTTGCCTGTCAGTCAGAGGAGTGATGACCAGACGATCGGTACAGCCTAAGAACTCGTTCTGATAAATGAAGTCCACATTGGTAATCGATACAAGAACCCTGTCCAGGTCCTCTTTGAAGTAAAATCTGCTCTGCTTCAGCCATTCAAAGTCGCTGACACATTTAATACGCTTCTTGACCTAAGAGCAAAGTGAGATATAAATCCTAACATGCTACATAATCTTCTGTTAACAGTCATTTATTGATAAAATATATTATCACAACAGTAATCTTAGTTCTGTGAGAACTTACCAGGTCATCAAAAATATCACTCTGGTGTACATGAATTGTGACAAGTGTCTCATATTTCACTCTGTCAAATTTACTTAGGTCGTAGGTGGTTTGTTTGATGAGCACACTCAGTAGATTAAGAAATCTCTTTTTGGTAGAAGGCATGATCTCTTTGTCATCTGCAGCATATTTCAGGGCTTCTTCTGCATCTCTTGTCCAAAGCATCTGGATTCCCAGCAAGCCCACCTGTTCAAAAAATCCATACAATGCCTAAAAGATGAACTTTAGGGAGACCATACATGCAACGGCAGAGTATGGGCTTTTATTATAATATCAAGTTATTTCTCAACACAACAAAGGGTTTACACAGTTGTTATTTTACAAGCTTTTCACTCAAAGTATTGATAAAAGCCATAGCAATGTTCAGGCAGTCAAAGTCACTGATGGAGATAAAAACTAAATTGGGAAAAAAGTAATTTTAGCAAGTACTTGCAATATTCATTTTCAGGAATTTTTGTGAAGAAACTAAAAAATATCTGAAACAGTGACCATTATGCATTTTCAACTCCATTTAAATATCAGTGGAAGTTTGACAAATGAGTCTGTTGTGAGAAAAAGTGATGGCACTTGTAAAAAGGCCACATCTCTTTGGCAGACTACACTTTTTAAAATGTTTGATGCTGAAGGATTTGAATGGAGCCGGGTTATACAGAGGACATTTCTTGTGAGAATTAAGCAGTTAAAAATCTTTACTACAAACAAATAACAGAACACCTCCAATGGCATGTGAAATCAACATGCAAATACTAACATACGTAATATTGTCTTCTCACCTGTGCTTGATACTTGTCAAGGAAGGAAAATAGGTCAAATTCTTCATCATTAATCTCCAGATCTGAAGATCTGATGATGGAATGTAATGAGACCTGCTGTTGATTCAACAATTCCCCAAGCCAGAGCTCCACTGCTCCTTCTGCCATGACAGGCTTGTCCAGCTGAAACATGCTTACATTAAATTCTACCGTTGTGATTAGTGACGGAAACTATACACTTAGTTACAATTTTTTATATGTTTGGTTATTGTAAGATTTCCTTTACACTTGGTTTTGTAAAAGCAAAGAGCCAGACATACCGGTAATCTCTCCCCTTCTTGTGAGAGGAGAGCTATGATCTTGTTATAATTGGCTGGATGAAACTCTGCTTCATTTACATTGTCAAACACTCCAAGAAGATGTGACTGAAAAGTAATTGTACCAAAAAATTACTTTGCTCATGTATTGGCAAACAAACACAAGAAATCAAAAGTCAGCAACAGGAATTGTAATAATTATTGAGAGGATATAAAGAGTACATTATTCACTAGAAATCTATGCTAAGAAATCATTAGTGTGAGAACTTCTATTTTTGAAATATGTTGACAAGATTTAAAACTTAATGCTGACATCCAAAGAAATTACTTATTCTTATTGACAAAAAAAAATTTTTTTTGTAGTGACAACTTGATTAAACACGTTCTGACCTGAATTGTGTGAGAATCACTTGCTTGTCCAAGGATTTCCAAAAGAGCCGGATCTGACACAAAGAAGAACCGTGGAAACAGAAGCCTCTTTTTCTCAAGATAACTGTTGAATTGGAAGTGCATATTATCAGTGTCTGTCCTGTTAGTTTATTATAAAGGTTTGTCTATTTAACTCAGAATGATCTTTTTCTTTCAGATCAAAATCATTTGAAGCAGTGTCAGCTAAGAATTACCCTGCAAGAGATTTCTGACAGAGATCTAGCTGTTTCTGAAGTTCTGGCAAGTTCTCCACCAAAATTGTATCACCAACACAGCACTCCACCACATTTGGGACCCTGTGAGCTCTCTGCATGATCTTAATCCAGGACTTGTCAATATCTTGAAATCGTTTTGCCTCCTGTAATAAGGATTACAAAAATAAAAAGAAGATATGAATAATTTACTTGAGGAAGTATTAAACAGTGTAATTTTCATAAAAATACACTGAAAAGAGTATGAACTGCACCAGTGGGAGGTCTTTGGCGATATCACCCCCAACAAACACAGCTTCCAAATACACCCAGAGGTTTTGTACAATAATCCATTGTTCAATAACTTGAAATGAAGTCGAAAGCTTGGAGACCCAATCTTGGATCTCTGCTTTATAGAACGCACTGTACCTGTAAAAACAGACAAGGACAAAATTTATTTAAGAAGTGAAATGAAATGAAAAATACTTTGTTAATCCCAGAGGGGAAATAAAAAAAAAAGAAAAATAAAGACATAATTGGATTAAATGACTTAAAATATGTTTCTCAATAGAAGGACTTAAAATTAACTTAAGACCTACCTCTATAGAGACAAAATCAACTCAGTATCAATGTCTGTGTGTGATACGTGGTTTGTAAACTGTGTAAACCATTTTGTGTGTAACTTGGGGTACTTCAAAATTAATGTTAAAATGTACACACTAATGTCAAGAAATTGCGTACACAAAATAAATTTAAACATGCACAAATTACAAGAACTGCAACATTAAGGTAGATAGAATACCAGCTACATATTTTCTGACTGAGAACAGACTTCATGCAAATGATCAGAAAGTTTATGAAACATCACACTTTGAAATGTTTTGCTGTCTTATTACTTTTGGTCTAAAGCCAGTATTTAAATTGGTGACTTCTGTTAGAAAACAATGAATTTGACTCACCTGTGTCCACAAGAAAAAACAGAAGTTCAGACTGTCTTGTTTAAGGTGTTTACAATACAGATTATCAGTCACAAGTTAATCTGCTGCTTGCTCCAGTACTCATGCACTTGTAAACGTATCTGTGCATAAATGCAGTTTTGTTCATGCATACCAGATGATTTGTGTACGAACCATGGTTTACACAGACAAAATGACACTGAGTTGATTTTCTCTCCATTTTCTTCCTCTTGAAAAACTGGGTACAGTCACTGAAGTGTAGTAATTTTTCTTTTATTATTCTGAACACTTGAGGCTCCAAAATAAATGACTGAGCCAATGAAATCAAACTTTGAAGCTTGTGTTTGATTTATGTTACCTGTTGCTGAGCAGTGATCCCAGCACCATCAGACTATCCTCCAGGAGAGTAAGTATCTCAAGTGTATCTGCCCCTTTCAACATCAGTTCTCCTCTATTCTTGAACGTCATCAAGTTCAGGGTTTGATTAGACCACTGTTCTTTTACTTGTAACATCTTGGCCTCAATGTCCTTCTCCTTCACAGCTGATATGCAGATGTCCTATGAATGCAGAATCCCAGGCTTAGAATGGTGGATAGTATACAAACAAGCAGATTGAATACGGTGGCTGGGATAGTGGTGCAAAATTATACTACATGAAACTGCCAACAAACCTCAATATCGTCCTTGTGCTTCAACAGAGGTGCTTCCATGATGTTCTGCAGTGTAAAGGTGTCGGACTCCACCTCAAAATGATGTCCAGTCAAGTCTCCAATCCGGTCCCAGTGTCTCCGCATCATGGATTTGTTTGCCATCAGTTCAAGCAGTGGACAGGACTCATTGAAATCATCAATGGTCTTCTTTAGGTCAAGAAAGGCTTGCCACTCCCTCAGTGCTTTGGGTAGCTTCCGACACCTACAGATAGAGATAAACGATAAATATCATAAAAAGACAAAAAAAAAATCAACAATGTTGCTACGCAGCTTATTCCAAAAGTTTAGAAATATTCCACCTGTTCTGAAATTCCAAAAGTTCTGCATTGATCTTTTCAATGTCCACATGTGTCCACAGAATTTTATAGTATCCATTGATCTTCCTCATCACAGCATCATACAGACCGTAGAGTTTTTGAAGCAGTTCAAACTCTTTTCTGAAAAAAAAAAAATATTGGCTGTATTTATGCCATATCTTTACTAGTTTTCATACACTGTTAAATAGAATTAATAACAACACTGTAACCACAGTATTAATACAGTTGTGATTGTTATGATAATGAAAGGACCATTTTTGTAGGACTGTAACAAACTTTTTTTGTTGTAAAAAGGTATTCTCTGTAACTGGCAAACCAAGGAGCTGCTCCCCAGATGTATATGTGATTGAGTTTCTCCACAGTTCATCAAATCTAGTCTGTAAAAAGAACAGTTATAGATTTATATTGAGTAAAACAGCTCTTTAAAATTAGATTAAACAAACAATAAAGCACAGCAAGCCGTTTAAAAAAAGCTAAATTGAATGTTATATTAATGTACAGCAGATTTCTTCATTGGACTTTGTTAAATGTGACTTTCCTTTTATTTAAACTTGCATGGTTAATCTTTATCAAAAAGTTTTATCTTGTTCTTTAAACAAGATGGCTCCTAAGGACTTTTATTCTTGTTTCTACTTTTCAAACATGAAAATATAAAACAGCACTGAGGAGCAGTGTTACCTTGAAGACTTGAAGCCGCATGCTGGCTACATGTGGAGGTATACCTTTAACCAGGGGCCCTTCCTGAAATGCGAGACCACACATCCTAATAAATACATTTTAACCTTTTTGCGAAACATACAAACACAAACTAAATCATTCACAGATTACTTACAGAATCATAGTCTTCCATGTAAGTGTCAACCTTATTTTCGAAAACAGCAACACACTCCAGAAGGTTTTGTTTGAAGCTGGGCTGCCGACGGACAAGCTCATATTGCACTGATCTCTAAGAAAACCAGAAATCAAACATTAAGGTTATTGCTGAGTTACAGAGGAACATATTTTAAATTTAAAAAAGAAAAATATTAATGTCTATGTTATACTTACAGCTTGAGACTGAAGCTCTGTGAAGCGATGCCTCAGATTGTCCACACCCTCTACTTCGCTTTTGGTCACCTCAACTTCATTTTTGGTCAACATTTCATAGGCTTCCTGTAGAAGACATAATTTTTTTCTTTGTAGCTGCAACCTCTGCAGCTGTGAAGGTTATAGATGGTGCTCTGTTTAAGATACTTTATATCCCTAACAACAGATAATTGTGCAAGTTATACCTTAATGGAAATCAACGTCATGTCAGTTTGTATTTCAGCATCTCTGAGTTTTGACAGGGCCCCCATGGCACGACGCACGTCTTCCAGATTCGAAACAGAATGAGTTAGTTGCACAAAGTATTTATTAATATGTAAGCTGGTGTCGATCATTTTCCTCCTGTACTCCTCTTTCAGGTATCTGCAAATCAGTTTCTTCCAGGCTTTGGTCTCAACTGTCAAGGCCTTCTTTAATGAGCCTGCATTGAACAGTAAAAATTAAATTCCAATGCAAAACTAACATTCCTCCCCTTGAATGCAAAATTAATACACCAGGTACAACCTACACATGAAGGTTTAACAATGACAGTTTTGTACTATGTAGATTTTTCAATCAGTATTTGCTCAGATATTACACTGTCATTATTCATGAAAAGAAAAACTAATCAAAAATGTAAAAGCATGTACTGTTTTAATTTGGCATATAGTGTGGAGATTAGAATAAATATGAGTCAGTGCAACATTCACTCACCATCTAATACACATGAATAATTTACCTGTTGACAATTCGGTTTGCCCAAAAACAATCGCAGGCTTGATATTATCAATATCTTGCTCAACGGAGTTGTAGTACTGGATTTCAGATTTAAACTGGATCAAGGACGGATTGCTGTCCATGAATTCCTTTCAAAAGGGAAGAGAATCACATCGTTATTGTCATAAGAAAAACTGATTTACTGACAAAGTCAACATAGAACATGTTGTTTGCAGGAAAACAAACTTTGACTTTGAGGTTCTTGTCTTCTTCCCAAATGGCCCGGAAACGATCAAACTGCTCCAAAACATCACATGTTTTTCCCTTCTCAGAGGTGATTGCTGACTTCAGAATAACCATGGCCTTTTTAATGTCCTTGTGTTCAACAATGCACTGGAAAAAATTGTCTTTTTCTGTAACTAAGGATGAGATGAAAAGAGAAAATATAAATAAAAAAATAAAAACAAATCATTATCTATCAACCAAAGCTCACACTTCATCTCAATCATGTCCCATCAAATAAAATGATTTCTTAACAGACATTTACCATATCAACAAACTCATATGCTATTAGTCAGTCTGTACAATCATTACCTATATTTGAAAATAACATTTCAACACCAATCTCTCCCCAAAACACCATGTTCAACAAATTAACCAACTAATTTAATTAAGTATGCATTTAAAAAGACTTTACATGATAACTTACTCTAGATGACTTCATCTTGGTCATGTACAAGGACATTTGTTTTCCCTGTCAACTGTTTTTATCAACTTTTTTTTTCCATGAATGTGCATGCTGACAGTTGGTTACCTTTGCTTTTTGAGTCATCATATCTGTACTCCTGCTGCCACGCAACATCCTTGCTAACGCCCAACACAAAGTCAGTAAGTTGATTCATAGCTTGCTGGATCTCATCGACATTAGGAATCATTATCTGAAGGCGACAAATATCAGACACAGAAACAACAATTTTCCCTGGAATTTAAGGAAGGACAGAATTTCGGATAATCTCTTTGCACTGTAACATACCTGCTGCAGTGAAAAAAACATTATCAGTCTATGACTAGTAGAAACTCACCACATTGGGCTTTTCCAGGTAGGCTTCAGATTTAATTAGTGGGGCCATCTTGAGGTGAGAGTTTGACTTCTGGTATGTACTAAAATTCACATTTATTAAAATCATTCTTCAAGACATAATTATCATTTCTCTTTGACGTCTTTTCTTTTTTTTTCAATACAATATACTTACGAAGTGACACAAATTCTCCTTTTAAGGGCCTCCAAGGATAACTTAGTGGTTTTCATAAGTGCATCAAATACTTTTGTGCTGATGAGTTCATAAACTTTCCTAAATTCCTAAAATAAGGATTTTCAGTTGAAGGATTATCATGTGTAAGCATACCAGTTTTGTATAACATGAATGTTTTGCAGCTAAAAGTAAACATACCTTTACAAACTTGATTTGATTATCTTTGAATTGACCTTCTAAAGTACTTTCTTCAACCTTTGTGGCCTTCTGCGGGCTTTCTCTCATGAGTTTCCTTGTCATTCCTAAAACATGAAAAAGGTGAGATGAAAATGATGCATTCAAAAACTTTCAAACTTTCACTCAAATGTCACACACCTGGTAGAGGTTCCTCCATGGTCTTGGGGCCTTTTGGTTCATAAATAGCGCATAACACATCACCCAGCTCCTTGACTGCCCCATGAACACAACTACATTTATAATCGAACGTCTTTGCCCACTCCTTACATTGAGCCTAAAATAAAAAACAATGAGAAAAACTTCAGTATGAGTAATTCAGTAAAACAAAAGTTGTTCATAGTTGATCTGTAAAGGCAAAGGTTTAGGCAAAACTATACAATCTTAACTAAAGTATAAATGTTATGGATTAACTCCATTTGATTTAGAGAACAGAAATAAGATGGCCATGCCTCATTAAGGTGGATTAGATGCTGTAGTGAAGATGCGTGATCTTCTGGGAGCTTAATCAGCACCGTCTCAGAGATTTCTTTAAGGACATCTTCAATGCCAGTCTCATAAATATCCAGCACCTGAAAAAAACACAAACACAAACAAAGCACCATGACGACTATCTAAAGTGCTTAATACAAAGTGGCAGTGGCTTATAAGTCGATGCCTTTCTCACAAACCTTTTTTACAAGATTTTCCAGCTCAAACTGAGCAATTTCCAGTTTTTGGAAGAAGTTGTCCAGGAGCAGGGATGACCAGGTTAGCTGCACTAACCCATGTCCAAGAGCAGATTCCACCTTGTAATTTACAAGAGACATTAAAACAGTCTAATCAAAAGCTTCTTTGGGACATAGTGTCAAATCTTTTTTTCCTCTAAACATAGGAACGTTGACTAAACTTACTAATACTGCCAGCAGAAAGTTTCACATTAACTTGCTCAAAACCCTGTATAATACAATCTGATATTGTCTTCAACTACAACAGTTTTGACAAATCGCGTGGTAATAAATTGTAAACTAAAATTATTTTCAATTAGTTTTTCACTTTTTTGTTAAGGGGCCACATAAAGACTTCAGATTAAAAGAACTGGACTTTTTCGCCACATTTTTTCATGAGTCAGACTTTACAGTATTAAACAGAGGGAGTGTCAATGTTGTGAATGAATTCCAGAGTTGAGAAGCAGAGCGTGTGAAGCTGAATACTCTCCTTCCCATGGTACTGAGATGGCTGGAAGGCACAGAGAGGTGGAAGGAGGAGGCTGACCTGATCGAGTGGGAGGAAGTAGCAATAAGCAGGAGATCTGACAGATAAGGAGGGGCAAGGTTGCGGATGGCCTTGAATCCGTGCAGGAGGATTTTGAATTCTACTCTTGATTAAACTGGAAGTCAGTGCAGCTGCTGTAGGGTTGGGGTGATGTGGTGCAAAGAGGGGGTTTCGGTAATGATGCGAGCGGCTGTATTCTGGACCATCTGTAGCTTATGGAGATATTTTTGAGGTAGACAGAAGAAAGAGTTGCGATGGTTGACATGGGAGGCGATGAGGTTGTGAACAAGATTAGAGGCAGTATGGGGGTGAGAGAGGGGCGAAGACAAGAGATGTTGCGTAGATGGAAATATGCAGTGGGAGTGACATTACTGATGCTAGCATGAAATGATAATGTGCTATCAAGGATGACAACCAGATTTTTAAGCTAAGTGGAGGGATGGGGAGCTGTCCATAGTGATGAAAAGACAGAGGAAAGTGCTGTCAAATTTGGAAAGTGCAGATTTGGTTCCAATGAGGAGGGTTTCTGTTTTATTGTTGGAATTATTTTGGATAAGCAGGCGGTGAGGAGGGAGGGAAGCTAGACTGGAATAGTTCATATTAGGGGGTTTGGGTCAAATGAATGTGGAGTTGAGTAGCAAGTTTTTTTCAAGAATTTTGGAATTGAAAGGATGGTTAGAAATGTAGCAAAGGTTAGCATAAGTTGTTGGGATCTAAACCAGGTATTTTCAGTATCAAGGTGACAGCAGCAGTTTTAATGAGAATGGGAACACTTCCAGTGGAGAGTGAGAAATGGATGATGGCCAAAATATTGGGGAACAAATAAGAACGATAAGATTTGACCAAGACTGTAAGCAGGTTAGGGCTGAAAGATGAGGTCTGCGAAGTTTGAAGCATTTAGGAGTTGGGAACTGGAGAGATACTGACAGGAAGTAAAACGTTTGTAAAGGGAAACAGGTGAGAATCAAAATTGAGGAGCTGGTGATTTTTATTGATTCGGGGGGGGGAGTGAATATATATACATATGTGTGTTTCAAATTCTTACATTTTTAATTTTTGAAGCCAGCAAGCCGCTGAAGTCTGGGGGTATGCTCTCAAGTGTGGATTGATAATTCTCCACAATGGTCTAAAAAAAAAGTATACAAGTTCATTAATATTAACCTTGACAATTCTTTGACAAAGAGATTAATATATATATTATGATTTACCTTAAGACGAAGGTGATTTGCATTTATTTTCCTTTCCATATTAACAAGGCGTAAAGCCTGCTCTGGCACATTTAGACCCATTTTCAGCAAACACTTGGCCTCCCGAATGACTTCAGTCACTTTAGGATCTAAATTGACGACCAACTTCCCTGTCTCTGGGTGTCGAACCAGCAGTGTAGTGTTCAAGACTGACATGAAAAACAGAGTTTAGCTCAAGCCAAGATTAACAATGCCCCATGAGTGCATTTAACAGCATCAAAATACATTATCAAAACAAGAGAACCAACCAGAATCTAGTTTGGAAACATTCTCCAGCCATGTTTGGTATAGAATAATCTCAAATTTTACCATCCCAGATGCAGTTTGATTGTACATTCTGACCAGAACTTTTCCCTCAGCAGTGCTCAGGATATTCACGTTTTCCTGCAAAGGACAGATTTTGTCAAAATTCAACTATGCAAGTACAATCTTAAGTTGTTTTGGTTATGTTGCCTGTCAAAATTTCTCCTCACTTTGATGTATAACATAGGCTCTTCTATCTTTTTATAGAGATGTCTGACCCAACTGATCCTGCCAGCAACAGGGGGCATGTTCCTTGATAATGGAGGATCTTCTTTTTGCTTGTCAAAGACCTGCAAACAAAGATAGCAAAATTCAATTAAACCAATGTCAATACCTATGCATAACTTCTGATTTAAAGATAGTTTTCTATTTTATTATCAGAGTCTATTTGGTATACAAATTCAGACAAACTGGATACCTTTTTTAGATACCCCATTTCTGACATGTACTGCTGAAGAATAACACTCAAAAGGTTGGGAATTTGCTCATCAATGCAGGGAAGGTTTAGCTTCTGAAAACTATACACAAAGACGAAAATTTAGACCCTTAAGAATTATCTTATCCTAACAGTTTAAATGGTTAGAACTGAATCTTTATGTAATATTTCTATACTACTGTGGTCTATACTAACCGCTGAAGTAGGCAGAGAGCTTGGTGAGATGAAATGATATTGGAGAAGCATGAACTCATAAATGTTTTGAGTTGGTTCTGTAAAAATGGACAAAATTATTGATGAAAACATTATAAAAGGACAATACTACCATCTATCTTTAGCTTCAAGCTGCGTTGATGCATGCACAATATGCTTATTCCTTAAAAAAACTACATTATTGACCCATATAAGGAACTTACTCTAAAATACAAACAAATATAAGCTACCACAGCATGTTGTTGTTATTAAAGAGCAGTAGATCATACATACCTCTATATGGCTGATTTGATCCATGAATTTCACAAAATTTGTTTCAAATTCAGTTGACCTTGTAGCCAATATATCACTCTCTTTCCTTTTCAAATCCATGGATACAGTGCGGAATTGCCTGGCCAGATTCTCGATGCCTTCAATATTTGATTTTCCAAGAGATTCAAATGTTTTGAACACTGGGATGATCTGTTTGATCTACAAAATATAATGTTTACGGTGACTTGGCAAGGCCTTGTAATGAAAGTGGAATTTAGATTTAAAGGATAACAATGAAAACACCTTTTCAAGTTTCTTGCAGAAGCTTTCAAACTTGCAAAAAATCTGCATCTCTGAAATGTCAAAGGACCTCATTCCAGGTTTTTTCATTGCTTGTGACTTTGTTTCCTGAAAGCAGCCCTGATACCGCTCGTACAAGCATGTGCAGTCCTGCTCAAGACAAAAGAATAACAAAAGTTACTGTCTGTAGATGTTAATAGATCTTTAGTGATATCCATTTCACAGTCACCTGTATTTTCCTAAGGAGGTCCTCAGCATCTTGGTCCCATATTGGAGATTTCCCATTGTCAATAATGTAGGATCCGCACCCTTTTACCATCTGGTTTGTGACCTTGAAAAGTTTCGAGCAATGTAATTAATTTTAGAAAGGGAACAAAATCTTAATGTCTTTTTAATAAAGACACATTTTCTAAAAACAATTAAAATGTCTGCAACTTACTTTGACAAGCAGTGCAGATATCTTTTCACTTGTATTGTAATACCGTGAAAAACTGTAAATCATGTGAATGGCACTGATGACATTTTGAATGTCCTTTGTCATGGAAACCTGAAATTACATACGAGATAGGACCGTCTCTAGTACGAACACCACTTGTATATGAGATTAACACAATGCTTCTGATTGTGAAGTAAACAAGTCGTTGTTTACTGACATACTCAAATCTGTGGAGAATTGTGCAGCTGTGTATTTTACAACATATCATTTCTACAAAAAGAGATGCGTTTACTAAAAACTTGATGGAAAACCGGGGAGTTGTGTATTAACAGTAAGGTTACTTAACAGGATTGTACGCAAACATAGAATGTACACTGTGTAAACTGTGTAAAATGTGTCCTCATCATCTGGACAATGCAAAAAATGTAACAAATACATTCTTATTTAAAACAACTAAACACAGGCTTTTAATTAGCATCAGACTGTATAATATAAAGTACATACTGGATCACCAATATAGAGTGGATGCAAGACTTTGTCCAGTGTGGAAAGGAATTTTACGTTGTCTTTTGCCTCATTGACACGATCGGTTATCCTGTTATCCAGATCCTGCCACACCTACATGGGTATATGGTAGTGTTAATGAAGACAGATTCAGTTCATCTTTAGGACTTAAGAGAAGATATACAGATTTTCTTAACTCATTCATTAGTTGAATTAAGTTGAATTAAATACATTAGTCCTCAAACACTTTTATCAAGTTATATTACATCAAAAAGAATATAAACATCGAACAAAAAGTTCGGAAATGTGTGTTTGGTAGATTATTTCTCTGGTGTAACGATGCTTCTTGGCA
>JAOXYM010000003.1:14752644-14765732 GCA_028567055.1 Leptatherina wallacei | reverse complement strand
TCATCCCACAAATGCATGTTCCTTACAAATAGGGCACCATTTAAAAGGGAAATAAACAGGCTTTCCAACAGTATGAATTTATTGCCCGGAAGCATTGTTACACCAGAGAAATAAACCGTGAGAACTGTATCGAACAATACAAAATATTGTTGTCCTCTGATGATGCGCTCAGTGTTGAAAGCTCAGTTCTGCATTTGACTACTCCGCCTAGGCCACATCATCGAGCGCAGATCCACAGAGTGCTACCAACATGCGCTCAGTGAAGCAGGGGTCGTGTTAACCGAATGTTTTCCATCATTGATTGTTTTTACTAAATTAATGATGGAAAAATCTGAAGACAATCTGTCATTTTGACAGTTTACAACATTGAATTAAAATTAATTTCAATCAAATTAAAAGTTAAAAAAAAGGCAGTAAAAAAAATTTTTTGTATTGAAAAAATATTGAACCGTGACACAAGTACCGAACCGAAAATTTTGTGTATCGTTATATATATATATGTATATATATATATATATATATATATATATATATATACGGTTGTCTGCAAAATTATTCATACAGTTCCATCAAAGAAAAAGGCAAAATTCTTAAGAGTAATTCAAATAACTAGAGACTGAAAAAAGTAATAATAAATATAAATTTATTAAATTATAATTTACTGAAATAAGACATTGTTTTTTAATCTAATTGAGTTGAAAGAATAATAAAAAAACAAACAAACAATATGGTCCTGGACCAATGAGAGCACTTTGCTGATAAGCAGTGAACCAAAATATGAGAATGAACAATTTTGCAACTGTATTATAAACTGATTGAGATCAGCATTTAAATCTAAATGGCAAAATACTGAAATTAGAAATAATCATTGATAATTACTACAATTTAGCCGATATTATTATTAACTGCCATATAATTTGCACATATCTATATTTCTCTACAGTATAATATCATTTTTATTTTGCAAAGCACTTTAGGTTGCCCTTATGTGCTTGATAAAGTGCTGTATAACTAAAGTTAACTTGAGTTAAGTTACAATCTTTGCCCACTTATATTTATCTAAAAATCAAAACTTAACCACAACACAAATTCACACAATGTGTAAATATAAAACAATTTTGATAATCACTTTTATTACCTTCATAATTTTGGAATGGCTGAGATGAAGCACAGTGACCACTGCTTTACACTTGGGGCTTTTGATATGACTGAGAATTGAGTTGAACCTTAAAAACATCCTTTTCCAGTGTTCTAACTCACTCAGCGGCCCTGCAGAACCATCTTCTTCCCTCAACAAATCACTCTCAATCAGAACCTGATGATAATGGAAACAAAACAAAACAAAAAAGTAGAATGAATTAACTTATTTGCTTTAACATTTCAGGAAAATGTTCTGTATATCGGCCCATCTGCAGTTTTCATTTATATTTTGGACAACCTGTATCTTGACATCTCGATTAAGGCTTTGTGTAATGATTTATTTATTTCCAATAAAAAAAAAAAATTTCTATCACATTCCCTTTGTCAATCCAATAAATCATGTTCAAAGCATCAAACTATTACAATACCCACATTCAATTACTCTTATCATTCATCTTTCTGTCTGTTGAGCCTTTCAATAATTACAGATTGATTTATCATGTTAAACTGCACCAGTTAAAGATGTAATATCAAATTTAATCTCATAAGTCTACCAACTTGTTCAATTTGTTTGCACCAGTGCCTCAGAATTTCTTCTAGCCGTTTCACTTCATCAGCGTTGGCAGCTGCAACCTTCATATCCTCAAGGCAGGCCAATTTGGATAAATCAAAATCTGTGACTGTATTCAGATGAACAATGCTCTCATTGTTTTTCTGGATTTCTGATGTAGAAGTAAGACAAAAAACAAGATCATTGAAATTAGCTAAAACTACCATTTGACTACTGTGCTTGTTGTTAAACAATTCAACAAATTACAATTTTGAAACAGTCAAGTATGATTAGCAATATAAAGAAACTTACCATCTAAAGAGCTCAGACAATGTTTAAAGGAATACAGGAAGTTTTTTTTAAGCTTTGCTCCATGACTAGACTTGTCTAAGACACCCCAATCTTGTCCTTCCTCAAGGGCTGGCAGAAACGTATTGTAGCAATCCCTTATTCCTTTAAGAAGGCCATTCCTGGCATCAATCATTGATAACAAGATTTCCTACAAGGCATTTGGATAGAATAGCCCATCACTTTATGAAAAAATGAACAACATAAAAACATAAAAACTGTCACAGACACAAACATAAAAACTGTGACATGATTTTGTTTTAAATTCAATTGGAAAATGGGTATGTTGCCTGGTGCATGAAGGCATCATTTGATGCAGTTCAGTGAGTTTAAAAAACTACACACCCAAATGGTATGTGAGCTGTGCTGTATAATGCATGTACAAGATGTAGCTCCACAGAAAAAGTAAAAGAACCTAGGTGTAGGTTCCTAAACACCTTTTCTAAACATTTCTCAATGTTATTATATTAAGGAAAAATGGCGGAGAACTATCCAGCCAGCACGTCCATGAGGGACCCAGGGGTTATATTTGGGCTCGGTGGGTACTGTGTGGGTACTTTCCATTCATCTCTGCTACTTCACTGCTTAATCAAAAAATAAATATTTCAGTTACAGAAACAAAACGCCTTTGACATCTGTGACTATCTTACCTCATGTATGTTTTCTGGATTCACAGGAATATCCAATCTAGTCCTTGTGAATGTGCAGCAAATGCCTGTGAGGCATGTGTTTCCCAGATTATCTAAAAACAACCTGAGGACCTGTCCCCCCTCGGCTGACCCAGGATATGTGCGCCCACACTCTGAAATTAAATCCAATGGTTTTGTATGAGATGAAAAACATTCCAGTTAATACGTTCTGTGTTGTAATAAATCACATTCAGTAGACCTGATATCTGTCTGTAAGATAGTGCAAACGGGCTAAATTTAAACAGTATTGCAGTTTTAGAGAAATGGAATTCTGTTATCAGACAATCTTATACCAATGTTAATTGGTTGTTATGTAGTATTTGACAGCTGTATAACTGATTCAAATGAATCAGTTAATTGTTGCAAAAGTTGAAGTCTAAAAATGGCATTGTTCCAGATTTATTCCTACCTATTCCTGGGACTTCAGCCTCCTGATACACGAATGAAATAGTCTTGCAACCTCCCTCAGCAAAGAAATGATCAAAAGCAGCCAGCTATTCAACAAGAAAAACAACAAGAAAAAGAAAAAGAGAAAAAATGTATTAACACTCATCATATGGTAATCTAAGTATAAAGGAAGAATAAATAAACTTGAAATAAAAAAAGAACACATCAAACCAAAATCTAGAATTCAAAAAGCCACAAAAACATATTAGGAATCAAGTCCGAAAGTACCGATCGGGTATATGTTTTTTTTTTCATAAAACCCTTTTTTTTGTGAAAGAACTTCTGGCTTATGCATCTGACTTATGACTTGTGGAGGTTAGATATGTCTTTTATCAATGATTATTTCAGATTTCAGTCCTTATGTAAAGACAATTTATTCTTTTATGATTCATAATTTTCAAACTGTTAACATGTGCAATACACAATAATTTGGAAAATTATATTTTTTATAAAAAAATGAAGTCCATCCAGCTAATAAAAATTAAGAAAAAGAAGAAGCATTGAAGCACTTATTTAGGAAGAACTTACAGATGTTGAATCTAAAATAAATTCCTCTACTTCTGTTGGTGTTAGATAAAGCCTTTGGGCCAGCATATCAAATATGTATTTGTGTGCAGGGGTGAGCCGTTGTTTCCGCTCCACTCTCGCCTGCTTATACTTGGCCTGAAAAGTAAAAGAGCTGTAAATAGTAGTAACTGTATTTCTTCCAAGTAACAAGAGTTGTATGTTATTTTGAATAGGCAAAATTAAAAAACGCTGCTTGAACTCCATATGACTATAGTTAAAGAAAATAGATAACTTGCCTGAGATCCAGACTTGTTTGCTTTTGGATTGTGTGTGTCCATCATCAAAGCACTTGGAGGAAAGTATCCTCTCCTTCGCTGCAGGAAAAACTCAGCTGCTCCTAATATTTCTATATAAAATCAGAAAACACAATTAGTGAATGATGTTAGAGTTTGATGTACAACCATCAATTTCATTGATTACACAGCTACACTTGCTTCTGTCTTGTTACTGTGCTAACGATTTGGCAAAGTAATAACTCAACCGCATCAAACTTTGACAGAAACTCGTCTTCTGAATGCTGGATGGATGCCTTCGCTGTAGCAGTCTACTTAAAGCATTATTGGCATCTGTACTGTCGACGTGGTTAGCTAGCTGTTAGCAAGCTGCTGAGATGAGGTGTGGTTGTCTAACCAATGAGAGAGCTGGTTAAACGTGATGAGCAGCTGTGATTGGTTTAACTTGGTTTTAAGTGCCCCAAAGACTCTGTTTAGACTGCAATCAAATGTGACCCATATCTGAACTTTCTGCCCTCAAGTGACATAGATCAGATATTTTCTTGCCAATACCTGGATCGGATATCAGCTCCAATATTGCCTAATTAGCTGGATTGGATATCAGATGAATATGGGCCGATCCAGCATTCCAATCCAGTCATTTCTTTTTTTTAATTAACATCATACACAGCAATACAGTTACAGCAATCTAGTCACTTACAATTCTATGTTTGCAACGCCTGTTACATCGCAGAGCACGCACAGCAGCTAGCAAACACAGAGCAACATGGGGCAAGTGCCAGACCGAGCCAAATCAAGCCTGATGCGTTCACTCGCATGGCAAGGTATATGGTTCATTCATTCAACAGTAGTATCGGATCGGGTATCGACCGATACGTTCAGCCCAGGTATCGGTATTAGATTTGATCGGAAAAAATAGATCGGTGCATCTCTACTTCAAATCTGATCTTTTCCCATCAGATTTGGGCCACATCAGGAGGTAATCCAAATCTGATCTGTATTCAATCTTTTCAAATGCGACCACAGTCTAAACAACCATGCGACATGTATTGGATATACATCCAACCTTGACGTCATCTTTGGGCTGCGCATGAAGAAGCTTTGCAGCTGATCGCGGCTATAATCAATGGGGCCGGTCCCACCAGGCATGTGGCGCAGCGTTTCTGAAGCATCCCAGAAACGCTGTTGCTTTGCACTTCTCTAAAATACGCAGCTGTTCTATTTGTGCCACTTGGAAACCTCCTCACGCTAGAGCGGAATGGATCATTCAAGCAGGAAGCCAGTCGATGAGAAGCAAAGTGGATCCGGTCAATTTTAAGAATAAATACATTATAGACTTTGGATTGCTTTTTACTTTAATTTCCCTGGTCCCCAACGGTTTCTTTTCTGACCTCAGCAACTAGGTGATCTCATGTAAATGACTTGCTTGAAAATCAGCTTCTTTTTTAAAATTCTAATTCAATCTAGACACCGGTTAACCGGACATATATCCGCGGCATATCACGGTATGTAATGTGTCATATATCAGCACAAAGATTTAAAAGAAGGTCATTATCTGTAGCGACAGCATCCGGAGAACAGATGTTTCAAAAACGTCTGTCAGGACATTAATGTCAGATATCAGCCTATAATTCATATTTTTACATTTTAGATTTGTTTCTATTTCTAGAGATATGTCCAGATTAAAAGATTATTTAGTTTTGATTGTAAAAAAAAATTCTCTTGGATAATCATTCATTTTAGTTTAGAAGTGTGTGTGTTAATAACAATATCCCTTGTGTGTATGTGTGTCCAATTGTAAACTAGTTGTCAGTTGAAATTGCAGAAAAAAGAAACATTTTAGATATCCAGTGAATTTTTAGTGCTCCAAAATGCAAAGGAGAAAGAGCCCAGTTCAAGGTATTTTGATAAAGATGCCCATAAGAGAGGAATTAAAAGCTGATGAAAATGTATCAGAATGGTTTCATTAGGCAAAGCCAAGTCAACTTAGCAGAGACAACTTTAGTGTTTCACAGATAAACAGACAGACTGATCAGATTGCATACAGTAGATAAATTGATAGTTAAAACATTTATAATTCAAACATATAGGGGCTGTGCATTATTAAGTTGCTATATTTTGTGGCATAGTTATAATATCTTGTTGTATTTTTGCTTGTTCACACCACAGTAAAATCTAAATTTTTGAAGAGTAGTTTGATATTGTTGGATTATTATAGAAGGTATCTACTCTATAATTTTTTAACTCATATTGAGCTTTAATTTCTGTAAAGCTACTCTGATGGACTATAGTGGAAAATAGAGCCGGGTGCTAAGAACTTCTGTTATATGTGGTAAAAAGGTTCATCATTGCTACCTTCCACCTGATACCACTGTTGAGATCACTGGTTGAACATAGAAAAACTTGTTAACAGGAAGAATATGGACTAATACCAATGACTGTATAATAAAAGACTAATACAGAACAATGCTGTAACTACTAAAATTAAATGGGATTTTCGCCACTGGCTCCAGCGGCAGTTGCAGTCGATATCTACATCGTTGGTCAGCCGTTTTAAACCAGCGACAGACGGTTGCTGTCAGAGTTGCCGACCTCTGGACACTTTTGTTTTGGATTTGGCCATCTCTAAATGATTTGCAAATAAGCTTATTCATTCAATTAGCTAATAAATCAAAGCTATTTTCTGTCTATTAAAAAATGTATATACGATAGCTTAACCGTTACCCGTTAGCAAACTGGGTGCTACACACTACACTGCTAGTTAGCAACCACTTTAGCTTCTGTAGGAGATTACTGTACTGTGTTCTTACCAAAACTGGATTATGCGATGAAATCTTCTATGGGGCAAATTTGGTTCTTGTGCCATTTCTCATTTTCAAGTAGGAAAAATAAAACAATAAAGTTGAAGTTGCTGTCCTCTTTATTCCTCTGTATCCAGTTGTAAATTGCAACTGGTTTCTAACGTTCACGTCACGTTAACCGTTGAAACGTCTCGAGCTCGGGCCGTTGATTAGGTAAAGACATAACATAATAGACACCGCATAATATATAATAGACACCGCATTGAACATAATAGACACCGCATTGAACATAATACTTTCATACAAATACAAAGTACTTTCAATGGCTGCAATACAATCAAGAGTCAAATTAAATAGATTACTGGCCAATTAGTAGCATATACCTTCCATCAACTCTTATGGTCTGTTTTAAAGGTGGAATTACTCCGCAGTGGCAGTTTTTTACTTTTAGGTAAATCAGGCCATTAAAAGCTGAATTTATTGCTATGAAATTGATCGTCATCAATGAACATCAGTGGAAATGAGTCTTTAATAAATTAACACATAGGCCTACATCATATAGCCTAGACTTTATGTTGTAAACGGAAAGAAGCAACACATAACCAGAACAGTGAAGGAGCAACATGCCTTAATATCGTTTCTGGTTACAGCACATTTCTTTGTCTGTAAGCAAAACATGTGTTTGCTGTTCAAATTGACATAATGTCACCTGTATTTTTGTGTCATGACGGTTTTGTGCCGAATAGAACAGCAGCAGACGCGAGAGAAACCGAGCGACCCGCGGCCGCTTAATCAGTTTCTGGCAGACGATCACTTTTCGGCACAACTCCAACAAAACAAAGAATTTGAATTTTAACTGTATAATTTTGGAAAAATATTAATCTAAATTCTGTTATAAATCAGTAAGGCATTATGTTAACCGACCATAATGAAGGAAAAATTCTCTATGATGAATGATGAATTATGGCATCTAAGTCCATTACTGATTTACAGATTTTACATGCGTATTTCTCCAAGATTCTACAGTGAAAATGTAAATTCTTGAACTTGGTGGTAGTTGTGGTCATTGTGTACAACATTCAAGTGAAAGTATGTTACCATTTATAGAAGGGCGGTAATTCATCATCAAATATGAGTATTGCACTACTACGACCCAGGGTTCGCAGCTGTTTGCCTCATTTTTTCTGCCACGTCGGGGACTCGAACCCGTGTTTCTTAAACCCAAGCCTACCTTTGTAACCGCTAGGTTGCCATCCCCTGTGTTAGCGTAATATACGACGAGTATGCGCACTCCGATTTACATCGCCGGTCAAATGCGGCTGGCTTGACCGTGTTTTCTATTGATGGCTCACTTGACTGCAGTTAAGTTCAACATTTGTTCGGACTAAATTGTTCTACGAACTGGAATTAGAAAGTTAAACTTGTAGCCTATAGCACCACTTCACCACAAAGTATTCTCAAGGACCATTTGAAGTTAACATTGATTGGACTTATTGTAAAACACTACATGGATTTTTATTTATTTATTATTATTCAGTGTAATTTTGTTCAAGGCTTCATCAGCTTCACGGCTTGTCATGATTGTCATGATATAAAAGTTATAAAGGTTACATTTGGGTAAAAAAACAACAACAAGAATTTAAATCTCAATCTTTTATGAACTTTAGTTTTTGGCCAATCCAGAAGATCCCTTTGATTTATGAGTATTTTTTCTTTCAGTAGATGATAATTACTTGATTGAATCACATGTACTCATATGTTTTGATCATTCTGCAGTCAATCTTAGTCTGGTACCCATGCATGTGCAAAAGTTCCATCTACTGGATGTTTGAATTTTTTGTTGGGGAATGGACAAAAAGGAATTCCCAGTTGCCCTCATTATTTATTTTATCAACACATTTATTTAAGTCTTGTTTAAGACCAGTCAGACTGTATTATCTACAGTTTTGAGCGTTCTTCATACACTCTAAGACTACAAGCATTAAATCTGTAATGTGTATCCAGATGGAAATGACCCAGTGTGGTAATAAAAAGGACATAAATTACTTACTAATGTTTCAGTGGGTCGCGATTGTGTTCCCTGCAACATGAAGAGGGAGAGTATTCATTTGTCTGCAAATACTGAATAATTTATCAGCATATGACTAATCCAGGCAGCCCCTGAGTTAATTATCTGCTCTTTCATACCTCCCTTGATACCGCGCTTGCAGCATCAGTATGAATACAGTCAGTTCCAGTAATATGGTTAATCCACTAACAACATGTTGTGGGTTGCCAGCCAGGCATAATAATGTATTAAATTTTAAAGCAGAGAGAACACTGAACTCGAACACTACTCTGCACATCTTTAAGTATACATATGTATGTGAGTGTGTGTATCTTTGAAGAATATATATCTTTATGCACTAATGTGTTGCACACTTAGTGGGTACAAGAACCTGCCTTTCCTCTGTCTCAAATATACAGAAGTGTTTCTATAAATAGTAAACAGCCCACTGGGTTTTGGCAGTTTGTTTTGGTGAATAATTTTTATTTATGATCTTCATGAGGCTTCCCAGACTTTAAAAAACTACATAACAGAATTGCTATGGCACTTTAAAACCAGCATCCAGTGATTGATTGGCTCAGTAAATGCTGGTGGAAAAAATATTGAGATATGGAAATTGTTAATTTTGTCATCCCCATAGAATATAAAAATGGAAGACATGAAAATTATAATACAATATGAATTAAAGCAGATGTTATCTTCATTATTGAATTTCCAACGCTTAATGTAAATAGAGAAAACACTTGACTTTTATAGCGTATGTTGCAGGGTTACCATTAAATGGATTCTCAATGATATAAAAATGTCATTGGAGAGTCCTTATGTTGGAGAAGTGGCTCTTTAGGAAACATTTCTAATTATCTAAAGCTTTCAGAAAACTTGCATGGATTTTGCAATTGGACCTTAATCAACAGCAGACTCTTCACTCTGTAATGTGAAACTAATTTTCAACTAGAATCTTAATGTTCTCTCCACTAAGAAATTGATGATCTTTGCAAACTCTGAACTGTTCTCATTACAGATTTGTAGGACAGATTTTAAAAGTCAATGTCTCCAACTACAGTTTTATTCAGAGCCCTACAGTGTTGCTTTCATCATGAGGTATGATGAAGAGGACCAAAAAGTGCAGGAATATGGAGCAGGTGAACATAGAAATGGACTTTATGCAATCAAAAAAAGTGCTGCTGGATTCCACAACCACTAAAATAAAACAAATAAAAAAACAGAAGTTAGGCCAGGAAGAGACCTTTTTAGGAGAGTCTGTGAGGTAACAGAGATAATTAGAGCTGTGAAACTACAATAAGACATCATGGATGTTAAAACATTGCTGATGTGATGGACACCTGCATTACAAAGGTGGCAAACACTTTTGCAAATCAAAGCTTCACTTTTTACAGGCAGTATGTGGCCATCTATTGAACATACCTCAAAAATGTTGATCACAATTACCAGATTCAGTAAATGAAGTGATGACATTTAATAGCATTTCCTTCCTCGAATAAAATATTGAATTGATATGCTTGATCTATTTTTCTTTGTTAGGTAAAAAGAAGCTTTTCATGTCAGAAAAATAGACACCTCTACAATCAAATACAGAATCTAGTGGCAGAAGAAAATCTTTGTGAATGCTGTTGTTGGTGTGAAATGCTGAACCTTATTTGATCACTGCAGGCTGTCATACTCTCAGTGGCCATAATGTGTCACTATTGTCTAATGAATTTTAAGGCATACTAAAACTGTCAGTTTAGTAATATGCCACCAACTTTCAGGACATGCAAATAATTTTTCTAAAATGTCTATATGATTAGGGTTGAATCAATGATTTAAGATGAAGTCTAAACTTCTGGAATCCCCCCCCCCCTATTTCATGTTACTTGGTTCTTCAAAGGATGATAAATGAAATGCTTTAACTGATAACTAAGTTATTCATAAAGCCTTTTAGGTTTTTGAATGCCAGAAAATCTGAATGTGTTAAAACAGCGTGCCATGCAATTTGCAGATGTTAAAGTGACTTGGAAAGACTTCATAGTGTACTGGTAAAAGTGTACCTTAGAATTTAACACAAAATCATGAGTCAAGATAGAATTATAGGTAGAAGAGTCACAAAAGTTAAGCCAACAGGCAGTATTAAATGATCTAATGATGCAACTTTGTGCAAACACAATTGGTCATAATGTGATGCAGGACACACCTACCATAGCGGCTTTATTGCCCGTTTTATTAGGCTGGACATTTCACAAGTGAACACTTGTTTACATTACCTGTCTGCTTACAATCTTTTTTGGAATAATTATGTTTAGAACAGAGTGAGGAGAAACTCTTTTGCTGAATCTACTTTTTACACTTGAAACATAGAGTTGATCAGCAACAATATGGGTCATCAGGACATTTGAGAAAGTAACATACCAAAGGCAAATGTGGTTTGTAAAAGGCGTAGGTTGGATTCATTGAGCCATACAGAAAAGGTGGTGTAATTTTAATGTCTGATTCAAACAAGTCCTGCACAGACCCTGCGTATCATAAGATCCAGTATTACTTTTATTTACAGATGTCTCTCCAACTCAAAACAAAACTACTTCAGATGTCTGTTTCATATGAAGCTGCATAGGAAATAAATCAAAGGAGTCCAAAGGAGCAAAGTGAACCAGCCTTATATATGAACACTTAACATCAGGTGGATTGACCCATGTGTCCTATATCCAGTTAGCTGTTTGAACTGATGTTGCAGACACACTTTAAAGCAGGGGTGTCAAACTCCAGTCCTCTATGGCTGCTATTCTGCAGGTTTTTGTTGTTTACCTTCTCCAACACACCTTATTTAAATCAAATGGATCCAATACTGCCTTGTCAATTCCTTCAATTTCAGTCAGGTATATTGGAGCAGGGAAGCGACATGAACCTGCAAGATAGAGGCCCTCGAGGAGTTTGACACCCGTGCTTTAAAGCATTGGAAGTGTTTGTATTAAGATGTGTTGATTTGCAGGATCTTATGTATTAATGGTCGACACAGTATAATGAATGTATTTTGCTTAATATGTCTATGTATTCATTACTACTCCAATCCAAGAGACCCTTTTTGTGATTTGTGTAGGTGCTTGTTTTGCTACTCTGAATGTGCAGAAATATAAGTCCCATTCCCCATTTCTTGTATGTTTTTGAAGTTTTCTAAACTTCTGTTAATAACACCTTTGACTAAAACACAAACAAAAACTAAAACCAAAACACAGTCGATTGTGAATTTTGACAAGATCCTGGCATTTTTATCTTTTACAAAGAAAAAATTATTCAGACACATCTGAACTGCCGCTGATCTTTTACCTATGAGTGCCCCAAGATATGTATCTGACCTCATGGCTGAGCAGAAGTCTGCCGACAGACTTCTGATGAGAACCAATAGCTCTCCTCACACCACTAGATTTAGCTTCTTGGTGCTGATATGTTTGTTTTTCTTTCTTCTTTTTTTTCTTCCATTTTTGGCATCCTGTTTAAAATTCCATTTGTGATTTACAAGGCCAGACACCGTGCATTAGGGATATCTTTCATACTTAGCATTCAAAAAGGCCTCGAGAGTACAGGCATTTGTTTTACTTTGTATTTGTTGTACTTGAACATCAGCAAAAGAAAAAGTGTTAGTATGTATTATTTGATCAGCATGCACTGTTTCCACCTTTGAAAAAAAGCTTTAGGAGCCACCTCTAGACTTGCTGTTTCACTGTACTTTAGTGCACCTGAGTTTTCTTTAATCATTTATAAAAAAAAAATTCTTGTCTATATTTGTGATACTTTACAGTCAATCTTTAATAAGCTTTGTACAGATTTAATTATCATTATTTACAATTGCTATGATCTTCTGTGCATCTGAAACTATAAAAATCTTGCTGAAGGACAAAACAGTGAAATCAGACAGGCTGAATGTTCAGATCACATTCTGAATATTATCTTGCCGTCTTTGAAGAGAATATAAAAAGCCAAAGTTTAAAGGAGCATAGCGCAAGTTTTTAGCTTTTTTCCAGAAGTCTGCCCCCTCTGGCGTCAAGTGGATGTGACTCCAATGTTGTGCACGCGCATGTGCCGCTTCGACTGCGTTGGTCTTTGTTTACCTGAACTGCACTCAGTCAGAGCCTGGAGTTAGATGCACAAACTATAAAATCAATTTAGCTAGATGTGATTTTTTTCACTGTTAATTGTTTTATATTTTCAATGTCAAGACAACGTCTTCATCGTCCAAGGCAACACAGTGGTTTGTGTTGAAAATATTAGTTTATT
>JAOXYM010000003.1:14738034-14751960 GCA_028567055.1 Leptatherina wallacei | reverse complement strand
AGGGTCCCGTTTTATTCCCAGAGCAGATCGGAGCTCCCTCCATTTATGGAAAGCTGATCTGATGTTGACTCTCGTTTTACTCCTGCGGTGGTCAGACTCCAGTTTGGCCCTTTTTGCACACTAGACAATTTTTTTCTTTTCTTTGTCTTACGTGGAGTATGTGTTGGTGTTTGAGAGGCACTTGTTGTCTAATGGCGGCGGAGTAAACCATACAAAACTGGCAGCGGCCAGGTTAACGTGCATGCGCAGCACGTCAACCCACATGCACACGCCTGAGGATTCGAACCCGAATCCCTCTCATTGAGCATGCAGAAACAGTACTATCGAGGCAACTGCAGTGAATAGAGTTCGGCTCATCCTACACATCAGGAATTGTCAGAGGATGTTGGGGAAAGAAAATAATAGTATTTAGCATTTAAACTTGCGCAATGCACCGTTAATTAATTCATATAGAATCTGGAAAATAGGGGTTCAAGCAATCTCTGCAGAGTTTTGTCTGAAGTTGGAAATGTTTTCTTAGTTGCCATCATTCAGGCTGGAGAAAGGTGTTTAAAATAGTCTCCAGGAGCGAGGTTAATTGTTCACCTGAAACAATGAAAATTCCTCCAGTCAAAGGCTGCATGCAGTTGCTTTCGCCCTGGTCAGTTCTTTTGTGTTTGCTTTTATAATTTTCTTCAAAGACAGTCTAAACCACCACCTTACTGGCTTTTGGAACTGTTTTTCTGCATGAAAGGGCTTGGGAATGACGGTAGAGAGGCCTCTGGCATCAAAGTTTGCTTATTAGTTCAAGAATAACTCAGTTTAGTTCTCATTGTTTTGTAGCACTCTGATTTGTCACACTGCTGTTTGAATAGCAAGGATGACTATTGTGAGGAAGGATATTTAGTCTGATTCAGCCCCAACAGACATCCCCTCCCTGGTGCAGACAAAACTTCACAAAAAGGTTTGGGGATTACAAGCATCCTGTTCTTCAACCTCCAAGCTGGACACTTAGTCACAGTGTGCTTGTATTACAACTACCAATATTAACACCTGTTTACAACAAGTGTTACATAATTCTTGCTCAACATTGCCAAACCAGTTTGGAACAAGAACATGAGGAAGACTAGATGAGACTAAAAGAATGGCCTTTAGATTTTTCCTGATGCTGCAGGTCACATGCACATATCAAATAAGACACTTTCTGGCAACCTCCAAAAGATGGGCTTTTGTCTTCGGTGTCTTTTTAAAAGCTGCCAGCTTCTCCTTGTATGTATTTTGTCATGAAAACATGTGGTCCCTTTAAGTGGCATTAGTGGAAACACTGAATTACAGCAGCTTAAAATATCTCCGCCTTCTTGGGAGAGACTGAATGGCCGACTACATCGAACACACTCATTACTTCAATTTCCCCACACCCGATCAAAATAATAGGATTTTTGCCATTGACATGACGACATGCTGGGAAGTGTGCAGTGATGTGTGTGTGAAAGAACAAGGGTCCAGTGTTTAGTGGAGGTTTCATTGCCAGCAATTTGTCCATCAGCTGTTTGTTCAGTAAATGCTTAGGCTTTTGTGTTGCATTTTGGTTTGGCTCTCCCTCATAATTTTCCTCTCAGCTGTCAGCAATTCATGACTGAAAAAGGAAGGTCATGTCTGCTCCAAGAGAGGTAGCTAATTTGGATAAGGTTGGAGTTCTAATCTCTTTGTTTTATAACTCTTAACTGTTATTTGTCAGCAATAAGATCTAACATCCACTGCAATATTCATAAGCAGCACTACTGCTTACTCCTTGCCAAGTACTAGCCAATCATGTACAACTTTATTCAAATGATGCAAAAAAGGTGTCTAGCCTATCATTGCTTCTGTTCTTTTGGATGGAGGTTTAAATACTTTTCATAAAGCCCAGTGGAAACATCACTTTATGTTTCCACTGGGCTTTCCACCTTCACATACATGTTTCCACTGGGCTTTCCACCTTCACATACATGAGTGTGAAGGTGGAGTTATGCAGGTATTAAAGAAGCACTACAGAACTATCAATGGCTCATTCAGCATCCATCTTGCATCCTACCTGTACTGTAGGATCTTTCCAGCCTGTAAAAGACATTTTCTTTTCCCTCTGCATTTTCAAATCTTTTTTGCAAATGCATTTCCTAAATGGTTTACCCTTTCCTTGACCCTTCTGAGCCTTGAGCAGTGAAAACAAAGTTTAACCAATCATCGCTCTACAATGTACCCCACGTTAGTACATAGCATCAATGAAATGCTAAAGATGATCGATAGCTACATTGTTCTACAACCCAAAATAAAAATCTCAGAATCTTTCTTTGACATCGCAACATATTTTCACATGAACATTAAACATCGTGGATGTCAGATTCTTTTTGATTGTTTGTTTCTTTTAGCATGTAGATTAATGTGACTTATAAATCCAAGACATTATTCCAAGTGGTTTGTCAGAATGATGACGTCTAGCATATTAAAGCTTCACAGTCATAAAATCCTAGCTTTAAAAAGATGCTTGTAGTTGAAGGATGTTCAACTGCTTTTTCAACTTCATATATGTCCTGTTTCTCCCTCCCATGATTTTTTGTATTTGCCTGCTCCAGCCTGATAATCCCTGCTTCCTCCTTGTGGTTTTCATGGATTTTTGGCTCTTGGACTGTTGTATTGGATTGGAGTTGGATTCTGGACCAAGCTTGTTATTCCTTGTTGGATGAAAGGCAGGAACTATGGACCTAAAAGAAATCTCTGTCCTGATCAAAGTATAGGATTTTTGTCAACGTTCCAGTTTTCATTCTGGTTAATCACCTGTTCTCCTGTTGCTGGCAGCTCTCAATACCTGTAAGGATCTCATCACATCTGTTGGTACGTTCCTTCACTGCCAAAGTCACTTACGGTCATGCAGTACCTCACCTCTGTTCTTACAGTATGTCCACAGAAGAGCCAGCTGCAAGAATCAGATGTTTCTGTCAAGATATACCTGCTAGAACACAATAAAATCTAAATTGTCCAATCCTGAGGTCTGTGATCGTCTGTGGGTTCTATGCTGAGTTGTTACAGGAGGAGATAAAGACAAATGTTTCATTTTGCTATTATCTCAGTGTGACAAAGATCGTTTATCATAATAATTTGTAATCAGGAGAAGGCATGACTTGTCATACCAGAAAATATGCCACTTATAAGCACCATTCATTTGTTTTTTAACTTGTTAAATTTTCTCTTTTTAATAATATGACAGAAAACATTTGCTATATTGTACAAGCCATGCAATAGTAGGACCTGATTGATTAATCAAGTGTCCTGCTTTCTGTTTTCATTTGTGTGTGTGTGTTTTTTTTCTACATAGTAAAGACACAAATCTGATCACTCACCGATTTACCGGTAATTCCTGTGAATGTGGTGACAGCAATTTTGTCCCCACAGGTAAATAGAGATTGTTTCAGGGTTAAGACTTTGTTTTAGAGTCAGGGCTAGAATTAGCTCATGTTTAAGTGTAGAGTAAGGGTTAGAGATGGTAGAAGGTAGGTTTCTGCTTCCGGACCTGTATTTGGTTGACAGTGTGGGTGATTATGGCCATCTGCTGCAGCTCACTGAGCATGTGCAACATGCCAATGTGCACGTACACATTTTCTATTTCCCGTATGAGTGTTGAGGGTTTAGACCACAGAAGGCTGTGATCTGTGAAGAGGCAGCATGTGAAAAAAAAGTGAGAGTGGCAGCTCGGAAACCATAAGTGAGTCAGACAGAAAGAAGGAGAGTCTTTAGATGAGACTCAATGCACGTCCACCATGGACAGACACTAAACTGAAATTAAAAAGAAAACTGTATCAAAGTTATTGCTCTCTGCTTAGCAGAAGCATACATTATCCCATACTAACATTAACGCAAATCCCAATATCATTGATTCATTTAATTAAAGTTAGTGGAATTAACCTGAACCAACCTAAGTTATTCTGGTACAGCTACTTCCTACTACTGCGGTGTTAGGCTTAGTGATACAGCTACAGTGTAGTGCTACATGATGAGCTGCTTCACCTTGAATGCATCAATTTCTTTGGTTGACAAGATCAGATTTAGGAAAACACAGTGTAAATTACATTCATTTACTGTTTATTTCATTACACTACTTAAACACAGAGTTATTAGTAGTATCATTATAATAAACATTATTTATCTTGATAATATTGTTACCATGTAACCACACATTAAAATGGGGTCATCATGACTTCCCCATGTTAGATAAAAAAAAGAGACAACTGTGCTGAATGTACAAAACATTATTTCTTGATGTAAATTGCTGTGGGTTTCATTTCACACTTTATTTCAATGGTTGATTAACTTGCTCTAACTATACCAGCTTTGTCAAGCCAGTGGAAATTACCAAAAATACAAAAAGGGATTAAGAAAAAGAGAAGAAAAAGAAAGAAAAGAAACCAGTGGCAACAGAATCAATAACCAGGAGTGGTGACTTGAAGAGAAAAAAGAGCAATCAATGGACATGGGGATGAACCAGAGAGAAGCGGTGTCAGTGTGTGACTGTCATATCACATGACAGAGAGAGAGTCTAAACCAGCGTAGTCGTGAATGAGCTGGCTGTTCAGACCATCCCTCTTTAAAGGTAATGTTTTAATAATGCATCATCATCCTGCAAACAACAGCCATCCTCAAGTTTCTTGAGGTTTCCAGGGTTCACGTTTACTTAGATCACTTCATCTCACCAGATACTGCAATCATAGAGCATTGTGTGTTTAAAGTTGTTTAGGTTTATATTGCAAGTGGCTAATATTTTAAGTCTGGTAATTTTAGCCCATCTTACTTATACTGACACTGAGTTGTGCTGGGGGCAATCAGATTTTGAACATAGAAACATCACATCTTGCACACAGGTTGTTTTGAGCAAATATTGGTTATGCATGATTATGTATTGATGCAGATCATATTGGATAAATTGAGATAAGGTTCACATATTTTCATTAATCACTTTTCACTGCCTTTTAACAGTGTAATAGACGAACCACATACATGAACATTGACAAGACATATGGGAAGATTACATGAGAAAATGGTACTAGTGTGTCTTTATGACCCTCAAGTTTTGGTAGGTGGAATTGTCTCATCGTATACAGCCATTAAAATACACCCACAGTATTTAGATGCCTTGACCCTGACCCCCTGGTTGATCTTCACTACATTTAGCTTCTCCTACTTTTGCAACTCACAGCTATGAAACATTTGATTTTTTTTCCATTGAAAAAATGACCCATTTGTTTAATTGGCTTCTCTGTGGAGTTGTGTGAAATAGTTTTAGCTGTTTTTTTTTTTTTAATTTTTTTAAAATCGTGGGAACCTCTAAAGCTTTCGTGAACTATTAGGAGCTAATGTAAATCAGCATTGAGCCAAGAAGTAAAACCTATCTTCCATCTTTCAGATGACAACTTTCAACCTGAAGGCTTTTTCAGAAATTTCATAATCATCTTTCTACTCACGTGTCTGACCCTGTCTACATTTTTCTCAGTAATTAACTTGGTGAAGAAATATTGTTGCTTGTATGGAAGTGTAAAAATTAAAACCCAAGGGGGTAATTACCACCTGAACCAAAGCCCTGACTACTGTACTCAAGGTTGGCATTGCATGTTCAGACATCATCATAAAGATGACATAATGTAGAGAAGAACCATTTCTGGAGAAGATTTAAGGGCTGTGGGTTGAGCTTGGGTCATGAATGATGATTGGATCAACTCACATGCTGCTCACAACTTCCCCACAAGTTGGGCATGATGATGCTGCTGCAAGGAGACACAATCACCATTACATATGTAGTTTATAGAATATACACAACATGTATCTTTAGAGAACAACATACTCACCTTTCACCATGAAAGATGAAAGTAAATTGTGCTTATTTGTGGATTTACTACGAAAACATTGCATAATACTTCTGCATGTGCTGACAAATCCATGCCTTTTTTTTTACATTAATGAAGGAAAAGTGGATTGGAAATTAAAGGACGGCATGTGTGTTAGACTGCATATAAAACAAACAACAAAGGTGCCTCTTTGCAAATGTTCCTATCAGCTTGCAGGTCTGACAGTCACAGTGAAATCATCTTGGCTATCAGGCTGTATTTGTGGATATGTACTGTATGTCCAGTGACAATGCCGCAGACATCAACCCTGTTTTATTGTACTGCAAAGTCATTAACTGAACAAAAGGAGACTTCAGAGGGAGACTGCATACTTGCATGTCCTCCCTTTGGTTGGCTTGGGCTTCAGACCTCAGAGATGCTCCAGTGAATATTCAGCAAATACTGAACAAGCACACTAATGCAATGTGACAATCTGTTTTTCCATTTTGCACGGTACTGGAGGCAGCAGAGGGACTGATGTTTTTCTAATTGAACATAATGATGAAAAGAAGTGGGTTTTCTATTTAGGATTATAATGAGCCCAATTTCACTTATCTTTTTCATTTTTAAGGGATAGTGGTGTCTACATTGCTGTCATTGTCGGCTCAAAGGAAAAATCCTTATTAAGTTAGGGAGCTGCTTCTTTTTTGTTTTTGCACAACCATTACTGCAGTATCTACGAAACTCTTTATTCCTTTTCAGAAGAATTTGATCTCCTTTTCCTGCTGTGTTTATTGTATTGAACTATATGTCTCCAAGCCAAGAGACACTTAAAAATCTTGCTGTGCTTCCATAATGAAAATAATGATCTCGAATCAAAAAGCTGACCCCCACGTTTTTGTACTTCTGTGATTGTTGGGTACATATTGGTGAAAACCTAGGAGATATTTCAGGAATTTCTTTGCTTATTGAACCTGAGAATGCAAAGTGTGTGTGGTGACATTACCACATGCATTAAACTGACACAAGAAAGAGCTCTATCGGATGCCTTTCTTTGAAAAATACCAATAAATTAACTCCCTGAGTCACTGTAATAACTCACCCAACAGTACACAGTAAAAACTTGAATACACTAAACGATAACTTCTGGTAATGTCACTTGCATACCAAGTCAAACAATGGTAAAAGGGTCATGGGAAAGTTTACCAGTAAACATTTATATTGAATTTATCACTGTGGTATTATACACTTTTAGTTCTGTCTGGTTTCCTCTTCCCCCACCTCACCTTGTGGGCATCTTAATCGAGGCAGCTTTAGGGGCCCACAGCACCAAGGGCATAGTCTTTGTGGGCCCAGCATAGAAAGGAAAGGAGTGTGTCAGCAATTCAGCAGAGAATTAGAGCCTTGTTTGGCTTCTTGCCTGCTGCCTGGTCTACTGAGTTTCTGCAAAAGCAGTGGGCAGAATGGCAGGGGCTGCTAGGGTGAATCAAAACCTTGTTGGGTGTAGGTGAGTTTACAAAGATGTACTGTATGAGGCAAAATGGGGAGCAAAAGAATGGGCATTTAATTCTTGTGAGGGAATTCTGGCTGATTCTGGACCAACCGGTTTATTCTGGTTAAATTCTGAATGTGCACAGCATCCCCCAGTGCCAAAAGCCTGAGCAATGCTTGAAGGTATTTGTTCTTTTGGCTACATTATTCGGTCTGGCTGAGGCTGTGTTGGCATAAAGCACTTACAAGTTCTCAAAATGATGTTGCTCATGAGCAAAAACACATCCAAACTCAAACGCTATTTGATTAAAAACACAATTCAATCTCTCTAAAACACACATTTACAAAGTGATAACGTTTCTTAGACCCATTTCATTTTTAGCACATCTATAGAGGGCAAGAATTCGTTTGTTAGCTTCTGTGCTTTATCTTTCAGTTTCACAACCTCTCGGGCAATGGTGAAGTGAAATGAATGGGATTGAGAAACAGTCAGAGACCTTCATTAACATGCCAACTCTCCAAAAGGCCATCACACTCTTTGGCATGCTGAACTTAACAGTTGTTTGTTGCCTTGGAGAATGGCGGTGCCTTTTTTTTTTTTTTAAGCTAATGAATCACTTCAGTTTCATCTTGTAAAACCAGTTTTTGTCCCAATGGTAGAAAACCTTCTTCTTAGGTATTTACCTTCAATTGATGACTCAAGCTGTGAAAAATTGAATGCCACCTTCCAACCAATGGTCACCCCCACAAAAACAGAGAGCGTCTGAACAATGATAATCTAAATTATTATGTAAATATATGAGAACCTTTAACAGTTAAATTAATAGATGTTCTTAAGACATACTTTGTGATTTGAATGACTGAAATATTTCAAGTGGAAGTTTCACACCTTTTCAGCTTAATTCATGCTTACACATTGGGTTACTGCAGACCTACCGTGTGACGTGATGTGGATTTCTGATATTTCAGTGATTGACACTCCATAACTTTATTTGTCATGTGTGAGTTCTGATCAGGACACCATATCTGAACAGTTTTACACTCAAATATTTTCTTTAAAGCAACCCTACTTACGTTTCCACCCTTAAAATGCTTTGCGTCTGAGTTGTTTTGATGACACACTGACATTGATTATGCACATTATGCACTTCACAACTGTTTATCCAAGCCTCGAGCATCACGCAGCAGATGTGTTTTGCTATACGACGCCGCACCACACACCATCATTGGGATATCAACACATTGGCTGTTTTGAACACGTCATGGCTGATTCTGCAATGAAACCAAAGAGGACATTATCGGAAGACGTGAAGAAAAGAGAAAGAGATGAAGTGACAGAGCAAGAGCATAAGGCAAGAGCCAACATTGGACTGAATTTTACTGGCTGAGGAAGGAAAGTGTGCAAGACTAGCCTTCATTAGGAAATCTTTGGCAAAAATCTGTCAAAATTCAGTCGTGTTACTTTAACAGGAAACAAAATTGGCATAAAGCAGTTGGAGGATTGAGGGTTTGCGCGGAGGTGAGGGCTTATAACATGAAGTGCTTTCAAACAACTGTGGGAAACGTCCTCAAGATCAACTTATGATGACTGCTGTTGTCTTCTGACTGAAATTCAGTTAATACACTGATATATAGAGATGACAACTATTTGGTGAGATTCATAAACATTATTAAGCCTTGATTACACTATTTTTACAATTCAGCTTTCATCTTCATGGACAACTTTTTTACAATTTTCCTGCAATTATTCTAATCACCACTACAACTTGTGTGCTTTTAATTACAGTAAGATATAGTTTTTCTTTTTTCTTTTTGAATATATTTTGAATATATATATATATATATATATATATATATATATATATGTACATTGACAGTGATGGTGATGACGAGGTTGTTGATGACATCTGTTTGGATCATATGAACCTCACTGTATGAATTCTGTTTTTCCTCTATCTATTTTGGCTTGTACTGTTTCTATTTAATTTCTTTTATTCTTTTTGTTCAATTCTTTTTGATTCTTGTATTTAATGTTTCTTTTACACCTTGCTGTAATGCTTTTAATGTCTTATGTAAAACACTTTGAGTTGCATGGGGGATGAAATGTGCTTTACAAATGAACCAGCCTTGTCTTGCCATGTACCTCAAAAGAAATTATAGTCCTTTTTTTTGCCTAACATGAGCGCAAGAAACTTGGGCTTGGATGAAACACATGGAAGCTTGTGTGTATCAAGTTTGAAGTTGTTGTGGAATTAAAGTTTGTTCCTTTTGCATGTCCTTTTGCATGTCGTGCGTCAGCTATATTGCCCAACACTGGCCCTAGGGCAGTGGTACTACTCTATTTGCTCCATCAGGGGACGCATTCGCAAGGGCCCTGGAAATGGACCAAATTACGCATATAAAAGAAACAGAAGATTGATGAAATGCTCCATGTCTGTCTTCAGCGTTGAGCATAAATGGGTCTCAAGGTTGCTTTTAAACATAACAAAAAATCAGATTTACTACTGTAATTGGAAGTGGCCTGAAAAAAAAAATCTGATTTATGTTGTTCAGATGTCATTAAAAAAAATATTAGATATCGGTCACATATGGGCAAAAAAGCTGGATTTGGTCCTCTTTTGCCTGCCTACGAACATAGTGTTCGTAAAGCCATTAGATAACCAGAATCAGAATCAGAATGGGGATTTATTGCCAAGTAATTTTCACGTTACAAGGAATTTGGCCTGGTCTATTTAGTGCAAACAATAACACAGGTAAAAAAAAGAGCAAAAAAAAAAAAGACACAAAGTACTGCAGGACACGAGACCTGAATATAAAATATAGAATATAAAATAAAAAATATGAAATAAAATATAGAATATGTACACTAAAATATAAAATAAAATATAGAATATGTACACTAGTATGAAACTAAAAGTAAAATATAATACTAAAATAAAGTGACTGCAGAGATAGAGAGACAGTACGTTAATGTAACGTATAGTGTCAGTGGGAGGATAAGGGGTCCGTGTTTATGGGGGGGTGCAGCGGGCCTTGTTGGTGAGGCAAAGTCTACATAAAATCAATCAAACAGAACAGCTAAAATAGTCATCATGAAATATTTCATGAACAAATCAATGGACTCAAATGTTAAAAAAAAATCACAATTCGGGAACTAAAGGACGTGCTTTCATTCTGAGTGTACAAATACGCAGAGTAAATACACTTGGATGGTTAATAAGGAACTGGTGAAACACTTAAAGAAGGAAGGATGAAGTGGCACCAACCACTTAACATGCAGCCTACTAAAAAGTAGAGCAGAAAATGAGGCAACAGACTAAACCAAAGACTGTGATAGTTGTTTGTCTATTTGGCATGCTGCATTTCCACCCCATATTGTATATGTGAAACTTAAATGTAAAAGACTCCACTAGTTCAAAGCTTTGCCAATCTGTGTGTAGACTCTGTAGTTTCAAGTTTACCTTGAGTCTGACAAAAGCTATAGACTGAGCAGCAGGTAAACCATCACCTCAGTGTCCTCCATTGTTGAGTTGTGCTTGGTGTCGTAGACAACTCACATCATGGGGCTTTGGGCCTTGCTATAAAGACCGCATCCACATTGATGGGGTACTCAATTGTCATGGAAAGCAACTTAACCTGAGTGGAGCTGAGCCAAGTTGAGTTGACACGAACAGATTCTAGTGCTCAACAGAGCAATATAAACACCTTTTCACTAGTGTTATGGTGGTCTGGTTGCAGAGGTAAAAGTATGTGTGATTCACATTCACATCACTAGGCTACTGGCTACATATTGAGTCTGGTTTAAACTAAATGTTTATCAATGATCAACATATATCAAATAATTGACAGGTAAATTAAAAGTCAGATAAAATTGCACCTAAATAAGAATATTTCACCCAAGTCCGTCTTAATAAATCGCTCTCTTGTTCTTTTACAATCAAGATGGTAGTTTATCTTGCTTCTGCAGTTATGTCACATGGAGCATTGACCACCATCCAGCAGTGGAGAGAGACGTCAAGAAAGTTATGCAAAAACTTCGACAAATGCATGAAAACAAAGACATTCTTTGTTTTAGTGAAATAAGAGCTTAACAGTGTTTGAGTAGACAAATGCAGAAACAATCCTCATGTGTTCCCACATGAGTTTGTTCCTCAGTTCACATTACACTGAGCTTGAGGTCCAGCGATTGATATGCAGGAACATTTTGAACAATCTTTCTTTCCATGTTTAGGTGGGTGGTATCCAGGAAAGTTTGCAAATAGAGCAAACACTATAGTGAGATGATGAGTCTGATTCGTCTCTCAGTAGTTTAATATTGTAGCTTATTGGTGGATGCAACTAAAATTGCAAAAAAATTAATGTCAACAAATAAAATAATCTTCTCATAATTGCAATTGTATATATAAAGAAGTGCTTTGAGGGAGAAATTTCTCTCAAACATCAAATTATCTGTGATCAGATAATGTCAAATCTGATTGAGAACTTGTGGTTATTCAGATGAGCAGAAATTAAGAAAAAGCAAAATGATAACAGGATCACTTGTCTTTTGTAGTCATTGATCTATTTGTGTAGCTCTGAGTGCTAGAAATGTGGATATTCCTTTGATGAAAATACATCACTGATTACTCCTTACATGTGAAATTCTGTTAACATTTATCAGGTAAACATGAACTCAATTGTTTTCCTGGACGCCTAGGTTCAACATCAGTGACGTGAAATTGTGTGAATCCTAAAAATCAAATAATAATAGCATGTAAACAAACAAGCCAAGCAGAGCTAATGTAAAAACCTTAGCTCTCCTTCTTGTAACCTCATTCCCAGCAACAGAATGGCACTTTGGCACCTAGTAGAAAGGACTATTAATTTATGATTGTAAAAATTGTTTTGACATGCATGGAGGTGGCTTTGTAAGGCCTCTTGGAGGAGAGCCGCGGATATAAGCAGTTGAGAGGGATTGAGATTTCCAAGCAACAGCTTTAGAGGGTCACAACAGAGGTTTAATTGTAGAGTAATTCTAAGGACTGGGATATACTTGCTGTGTACTCAAACGTGTACGTCAATGTTCTGCACCTTGCCGCAGCATGACAGCAGCACAACACAGCCAGAACACTTGATACTGGAGGTACCGGAGAAGCCAAACCAAGACTCCTGCAAAATCAGCGGGCTGTGCTGCAGATCTGTCTACTAACAGCACCTCAAAGACTGATCACTACAAGTAATATGTACATAGTAAAGTTGTTTTATTGAACCATCAAGAAAACTCAGCCCTGTGGACTTTACTGGTCAATACCAGCCCTACTGATACCTGCAGATCTGGAAAAAAAACTGCAACGCTTTCCCCCTATGCTCGAGTATAAACACACACTGCGTCAGCTACAAGGGCCGACCTGATGCAGACACCGCGCGAGTATAAACCAAGCTTTAGTGCCAAACAAACGCTTGAAATGCGTGGTAGCCATGATACATATGCAGACGCTTTGATAACAGCAAGTACATCCCAGCCCTAAGAAAGGTGGGTGACTGAAATGAAAAACTTTTCTTTGCATTTTTTGTTGTGTAAAAGTCATGAAAGCACACAAAATTGTCAGCTGAGGGAATTAGTGCAGGTCTCTGGGTAAAAGGTCATCAGTAATGATGGCAGAAATGGAACGTTTTGGGAGATCGAATCATTTGGAGCAATCACCACAGTGACACCTGACCAATATCGAACTCAATAGATCGGAATATTTTCATGTGTCTTGGATCGTTTTGTCTGTTGTAACTTCTCGTGTTCAATTCAGTTTTATTTCCAACACTTTGTGAATGGACAAAGAACAAAAAACAACTTGAAATAGAAATGATAATAAAATAAAACTTTGTGTGACTGACAAACAATACTGCCCAAAAACCCTCTGCTACTACTACATGCTGCTTGTTTAATCAGAAAAGGGACTGAGAATTTATTAATAACCACAAAAAGAAGAAGTTGTTATGGACGCTGGCATAAAACAAACAATACTGCTGTCCAGAACAGATCACCTGCGTTGTTTGGAGGATCTAATTAATTAAGTTAGATAATTGATTACACACAAAACCCTGATTAATTTATGCTATTCTTTAAAAAAAAATCTCGGACCTTATGTCAAACTCAAATACACGGTGGGCCAAAATGTAAAACTTGGAAAAAGTTGTGGGCCAACGTTGATATTTGTTAAAAAAGAATTTTCCTCCAGATAAAACAATGAACATTTTCATATGGAGTCAAACAAGTTTTGTTTTAATTGAATATGGAACAAGCAAAGCTAAATAACACACTATTGAATGCATGCAAAATCAAATTTCTAATAACAAAAAAACACATTTATATGAACACATTCATATCTTAAATAGAATTTAAAGAAAATTTGTATGCCTCTCTTTTTTTTGCAGCCTTCTGATTTGAATTTCAACAACAACCTTTCTCCACAGGCTAATAATAAATTTAAAAATAAAATAATAATTAAACCTATTAACTGATGATAGTATCCTTCAATGAATGTGCAACCATTCAAGCCCATTCCTTTGAGGGACAAGAAAATGTTAATTATAGGTAAGTTTGCTTCACACTGATCTACTCTGATATTTC
>JAOXYM010000003.1:14707690-14723436 GCA_028567055.1 Leptatherina wallacei | reverse complement strand
ATAAATATTATAAACTCAGTAATTGTGTATTGGTGTTTTGTCATCTGCATCTGAGCCTCTGTCCCGCTCCGTGACAAAATCTGTTACCGTTCTATACATGTGATAGGACACAGTCTCAAAGGCCAAGCGTACTGGACGTGTATCACAAACGGCTCAGGATCCTGCTTTGGAGAAGGATGACACGCCCCCCATTTGGACTTAAGCAGCTTACACGTCACCGGTGCGGATGCTGCTGATGACTCAAGTACTGTGCCCACTGACAGAAATGTCTCTCACACTGACTCGGACCCCTTTTTCTCTACGGAGGACCCTTAACATGAGAGTGTAGACATGGCCCAAGAAATTGACCATCATGACACACATCTTGTTGACTCCACAACTACAAACCATTACAACTTCAGACCAAGATGTGCCCGAAAGGGTCACCTCAGGTTGGTCAGTTAATAGGTGGACCAACCCTCATCACACACAAAGACTTGACCTGAAATGACTTTTCACCTTTTTCCACATTTTATGATGATGTGACTGTCTTTTAAGTTGTTGGTACAGCTCATATCACGTTATGCTGTTTAACAGTTGGTTTTGTTATATGTTTCACTGAAATATTTGGGAAAAAAAAGGGGGGGGGGGGATTTCATACTTACCTTGCAGAGCATAATTTTGGGTTTATTTGTGCATCTTATTTGGTAATTTCACTAGATGAGACACTGTCATGTATGTCATATGTTTCAATGTTATGCTGCAATTTACCCTGTTTGGTTCAAATGTCTTAAGCTGCTTTGACATGTATGGAAGCACTTTAGTATCAGTCTGTTCCTCGGCAGTGTACGGCTGGGGACAACCTTTTTTTAACCAGGGGGGTAATGTAACAGTCATAATTGTGGAATGGCCCTTTAAGAACTCTTTGCTTGACCACTAAAAATGATGTCATGAAGCCGCACCCAGACAGATTGGGATACGCCACACGGACAATGGATATGCTCTTCTCTTATTCCCAAATCTCCTTGTAACATGCGGGATGTTCAAGTACTGTTTTGTTCATCTATGAAATGACAGCAGCTGTCCAACCAGGATTTATAAGGTTGATGAAGTCAATAAATGAAGACCACTGTGGAATACCCAGTACCAGTGTGCTCGTGAGTCTCTCATCACCAGTCTATTTCAGATACCAGGCTACAGAGCTAGTTTTCATGCCACACACGACCCGTACCTGTTACAGTTCCAGAGCCATGGTTTCAGATCAGAGGTGAAGGAGCATTTGTCCCTAAACTCTAGAACAAGGTGCCTGAAATCAGGTCAACAACAATGCTTGTTTACCTGTTTGCTTGATTTGTGGTGAGAAATTTGCAGAGGAATGAACAAACAAACAAAAATTTTTTTTACAGTGAAAGACATTTCCAGAGCAAACACATATTTGCTCAAAAGTACAAGCTGGAAATAAGTAAAAAAAAAAGAAGCTGTTTCAGAACTTCTGTGAAAATCTGAGCTGTGCAAACATACTTTAAAGAAGATGATCAAGTCCCCAAACTGAGCTACTGCTGCAATTTGGTGGCATAAGGATTTACTATACGGAAAGCCATTTGCAAATGGAATAAGAACAATTCATTAAAATATCAGCATAACAATATTCAATTGAAATATGACAATATTCTTAGACTTAAAAATCAAAACATGACAACAATGAGCAATAGCTCTGTTGTGTAGATATATAAACTTTGATATCGACGGGTTTGGCATTTTCTTTTATCATGACGCATAAAATGCAATAAAATGTTAAAAGTTTTTTGTGTTGCAAGTTATTTTTAGGGGACGTTTTGCGCAGGGATCTCAAACTCGGGTCCTTGAGGGCCACTCATATGAATCACCACCTGATTTATATGAAATGGATCAAACAGCTTGTTGTCAAGTTCTACACATTGACTCAAGTGTGTTGAAGCAGGGAAACATCTCAAATTTGTACAGTGAACCTTGAAGACTGGGATTTTATGTCCCTTTGCAGCTCTTAACTATAGTCATTTAACAGGTGGTAAAAATGGCTCCTTCATTAGTAAATGTTGCAGACACTTGTTCTATAGGAAACATACATTTTCATTATTTGTAAATTACTACTGACTCAGTAATCAATTAATCCAATCATAAAATAATATTTCTTGCCTCAGAATTTGAAAACAGACTTGTGGAAAATGTGAGTGAACAATATTTCTGTTCTTTTTTCTCCTTTTACATAAAACATATTGGTAACGGTTAGTTTAATTAGTCTCAATATGCAACAATATACTTCACAAGTTAAACTTAAACTACCACCTTTAACAAATGACTGTATAAGTCAAGATCTCAATTCCTCTGCACAATTGAATCAAGATTCAACTCTCACTATTGAAAGTATAGTAAAAGAATAGTAATAAAATGTATTTATAAATTTGGCCTAATGTGCACCTCTGAGTGTTTTTACATACATTTTTTTTGTACAGACAAATCTTTAGATGCTTATATAATATTTGTATAGTTGACATGTCTTTTTACTGTGGGAGTCAGATTTTTGTGTTTTGATACACAAAGTGAGTACTGAAGAGACAAGATTGCCTTTGGGACTTGCTGGATCCACAACCCTCTGCTCTAAGCAAATACTTTTTATTCCCTTGGAAATTTGAATAATTTCCATGATGTTTTTATTTTTTACCATTCGTGAGGTTTATTGCTCCATCCTCTCCATTTTGGAGGTTAGTCCAACCAAACAAACCAGTTTGAGCACTCCTTGCTGGCTGAGCAAATAGTTACTTTGAGTGTCTGTTAGAAGTAAGAAAGGTCCCCTCCACCATGTCGTGCGTGCAGTACTACCACGCCTCCTGTGTTATGTGCATTTTTCCTAACAGTCATTGGCTGCAACAAACCTAGTTGCTGAAAACCACGCCCCACACCATGTCACACAATTCCGTCAGTCTTGCCTTATATTGTCTCGCCTTGCTCCTGTCTCAAAGAAGTTGTTTCCAAACACTGGACAGGTGGTACAGCAGCTGCAGCTGAACAACTACATCCTGGAAGATTTTTTACACATCCCCGAAGTGTGGAGCTGAAGTTGCTGGAGCTCCAATTTGAAACGACGCACGAGGAAGAACCAGAGCCGACCCCCGAAGAAAGCTGCTGAGACACCCCCCACACACGTTTCTCTTTAACAGACAGGAAAATCAAGGTTTTGCGGCTATTTTTCTCTTTTCATCACGAAAAGTCTGAAAGATGACTGAGTTCTGAACTAAACCACACGGAGATCCGGGGGAAGTCCTTCCATCGCCACCGATTCTGACGAAAGGCAAGCAGACAAAGAAGACTTAAATAGCATATTTCCCCTCACTTGCCAGCCATGGATTCAGGAAAGGTAATTATACCTCAACACACCAAACATTTAGCCATGTAAAACCTGATAGATGCTAGATGCACTCTTTACAGCAACCTCCAGTTGTCAATGAGGCTCGAGTTCAGTGAGTTCACGGTATATATTTTAACACTTGAGACGCTGCCATGTGTGGCTCCAGCCATGACACAGCTAATATTTGCCACAGCTATTGTGTCGTCAACTCGTCATTACACAGTTGTAGCAATAGAATTTCAAGCGCGCGAACTTTTTTTAAAAGTAATTTTTGGGCTCTTACTAATGTATTTTACACTAGTGGGGGGAAAAGCTGCACATAAATTAGACTGTTGGGTTATTTCATAATATTCAGACGGGAAAATATTGATATATTTCTTTCCTTATACATCTTATAGCCTATATGTGTATGTATATGTCTGGCGTGTGGTTGGGGATGTAATTGAGGCTATACGGTGGTCTGTTCCTGTAAGAGGGCTACGTGACTAAAGTTTCTTCCGTTATTCATAATTGAGTCTAATATTATATCGTAATATTGTCTTATTATTAGTATATGTCCATAATGGACTGTATAACGCTAAAATGACAGAATTGTCGATTTTGAGTAGACGTTTTTGGACATACGTAAACGACGTCATCAAGATGCCCAAAATTACTTTAAAGGTTTACTCACGCCCTCTTTAAAAAGTATTTTAAAAAGTTCTGTATTTATAAAGTGAAAAATAATTATTTAATTATCAAAACGTCAGAGATATTTCCTTTAACTTCACATCGAGAGGGTGTTTAGTTGGGTTGGGGTCATGTCTCGAGCGTGTGCTTAGTTATATGATGCAGTAATACTTAAGGTGGTCAGTTCCTGTAAGAGAGCTACGTGACTGAAGTTCGACAAGAGCTATTCATACTTAAATCTTATATAATATCGTCTTCGTAAGACTATTAGGGTAGAAACATTCTGTCGTATCGGTGGCATTAAAACGCTAAAAAAGACTTAATTTTAAGTAAATGCTACCCCGTAAAAACTTAATTTGAAGGAAAGTAAAAATGACTGCTAACAGCTCAGGGTTTGTTTTACTCTTTTAAATTATTTGTCATTTTGTCTCCGTGAAAGGCAGGAAATGGTCTTTATATCATAGCCCAAGAAATTAATCAAAGATTTTGAAAATTTGCTTTAAATGACTGCCTGGTTATCAACATAGGTGCTACTTAATATTTTAATTGTTGCATCATGTAATAGCATTTGAGTGACAGGGCTGTGTCTATAATTAGTTGCAGTATTTATTAGTCAAAATGTCAGAAAATAGGAAATATGCAAATGTTTTGTTCTGTTGTGAGACTTTGAAATATATTTATTTGCTTGATTAGTACAAAATAAGCAACTGGAAATTCCAGAAAGCAGTTTTTTTACTTTTTGGCTTCATAAACAATTTATCAAACCTGGAGACGCTTTGTCCGTTTGATAAATTATCAGCTTGTGCATTGGATTTTGGACTGTCAGCGAGACAAAACAAGATATTTTAAAACATCAACATATCAGAACAATAGTTACTATGTGGTAATAATGAACTAAAGGCATCCCTGAGTTTTAGTTATAGATTGTGGTGCTCATTGTTCAGGAAGTAAACATGACTTATCTGTTGCCTGATAACTCTGTCTCCGTCCTGCTGAGTCTTTTGGTTGCTGTTTGGATGCAACAAAGTGAGGCATATATGTCAGAAGACTTTAGCCCTTTCCCTTGGCTCTGTTGTCATGTAAGAAATCTTAAACCCAGTGGAGCAGCCCAGTTTGACACAGTGGTCAGCAAATGTTTCCTTAGCTGTCCCAGTTTTAGTCTTTCATGTTTATTTTCTCCATACACTCAGTTACCTTCATGGTCCAACAGTTGTAAGAGTTTGTTGTGTACGTGATGGGAATGGGTCTCCCTGTTTCAACTTTCCACTATGACGCTCATAAAGTAGGTTTCCAGAGAGAGTGTGAGCCCACTGAGGGAATACGCCATCACTGGCTCTGTGTGTTAAAGCCTTGAACCCTATTTATGTTTTGTTACTTTCAGCAATGTTGAGCTTTTATGTGTGTGTCTGTTGTGCGCAGGCTAATCAACATCCCGTGATCAGGATTTTCATACCTGGCTTGGACTTACTGTTGCATGGGTTTCTGCAGATGAAGTACATGGCAACTTAATGATTACATTTCATTTAAAGAGCTGATATACTTTAAGAAGTAGTGGATACCATTTGAGTTCCAGTGATATGATTCTGTTGTTTAATGACTGTTAAAAACTATTGTTATAGGAAGGTGTGATTCTACTGATGCTACATAGGATGTTTAGTCCATGTTCATGGAAAGTGGATTTGTAGAAGTTGCTCTCTCTTTAAGTACACTTTTTTTCACTAGTTTATAAAGTTTTTCCCTCTCAACAATTCATATTTCTAGTGAACAGCATAATTCTGAATCAAATGTTTTTGTCTAAAAACTCCCCTTTTTATTAAATTACTCTTCAAAGACTAAGACGTAAAGAATAAGTAGAGCTCAACATATAGTCGATCTGCTCTGTTTTAAATAAGACTACCGTTAAACGTTTAATACACGACAGCTTCAACAGCAGCAGGTATTGTTGCCTAACTCCTTTCCATCCCCTGCCAACTCCTGCCTGTGTTAAAACAGCCCATCGGATTTACTTTATTCTGCATGGCTAGTTCCCCTCGGTATGTCTTATAATGTAACTGTCAGCCATGTTGTAATGAGGCATAATGAGGCTTTGCTGCAAAAGTTGGGATTAGGAGATTTAGGAGAGTCTTGATTATGATGAATAGTGAGCAAGGGTGCAAGTTTACATCAGTTTCTTTAGTGTTCACCTTTGTCCTCAGAGGATAAGTAGAAAACAGTTGGTTTTCTGATTGGTAGTTAACCTTTTCTGAGGTCATTAGCACCTTGAATGTCCTTGAGGCTCTATATGTTGTTGACCGGTCTGACCATTATGTGCACCACTGGCATCAACATGATTTAGATCATAAAAAGTGTTTCTGGGTTTCCAAGAGATAAAAACCTCTGTAACAATGAATGCCCAAACACATGCAGAGCAATGTTGTGTTCAGTATGTCGTATAGGGCAGCAGCGAGTGCATAGACCTTTACAAAGAGGTGACGAAACATAGACCAACATGGGAGAACATGCTACTTAGGTCAAGACTCACCAGTCCACCACTATCTAAGTATAAGGGACAGTATTTTCAGGTCAGTAATGCACACATTGTGGAAAGATAAGGGACCATCACTAAACAGTGATTATTGACTTGAGTAAATTCAATACAGCCATGAAAACCCGCCCCTAGGTTTTTTTTTGCCTCTGTTCACACCTTCATTTCTGTGAACCCAGGGCTTCACATGATGTCAGGTAAACTATATGTGTGACCACAATGACCCTAAAGACCTGCATGATGGCCAGGTGGGTCAACAACAAACATGCAGGCTCAATGACTTTCAAGGTGCTACTCACCCCACAAGAGGTTGAAAACCTGTATCTTCAGTTCAGTACAAATCGAGAAGGCCTTCTGGATGAGAAACTAATACGTGCTTTTAAGAACTATGGTAGAAGTCTGCTTGCTTTCTAGACGGGTTCTTTGGGTTCTGTATATTCAGATAAGTGGTTGTCAACCTTTTTGAATGAATGACATCACACCATGTAGGATGCTCAGGGCTTACAGGGTGTTGTACAGGGCCATTGTTGGTGTCTTATGTTTCTTAGTTCACAGTGCTGCTGTTGGACTTTTAGGAGACCCCATCTGTTAGCCAGAATCTTTAGCTGGAAAACTGATGAACAATCTCTATCGTTGATCTTGTTTTTCTCCACAACCATCTGGCAACCCCAGAAAATATTTCACTACCCTCTTGGGGTCCTGACCTTCAGGCAAAGAATCATAGTTAGAAAAAAAATCTGCAGAAACATGCTCATGGTAAACTTTGCTGTTGAAGAACTGCAGCAACCTTCTGGAGTTCTTTTAGCATGATTTACTAACTCATCTTAATAAATAACCAATATGGGATTTTCATCATTTGAACATTTGGTCACTGACTGTCCATCATCTAAGTGTTTTTATTCATTGGACTGCAGAAACAGTTTGAACTGTCTCTTCGCTCTTTGCGTTATGCTACTGTGTCACAATGTGACTAGACCTCTTACCATATGACATTAAGTGGATGAGAATGCACCAAGGCCTGATTTTAGCAATTCTGCCCCTTCTTATTCTAAGAATTGTTGGAGGATTATGAAGTTCTTACCAGTATTAGGTGATATTTTAGTCTCTATTTATTTACACACACTGATGACAATAATATATTTTTTATTCTTTGTCCCAAGCAGTAATCAATGTATTATTAACATAAGAACAATATACATAAATGGTCTCTCTGGAAAATATTGATCGTCCATCACCTTCCTAAAGAATGAGCACAATTATAAATACGTTTATCTTTGACTGCTTAAAGTGCCGCTGGCGCTGATAGACAAGACATTGAAGCACTTTTCAGCTGTGCTGACTGGCAGCATGTGTACAGCATGTTCAGTTCAGGTGAAAAGCATGCAACATATGGGTATCCTTTCCATCTGTCATTGCTCTACAGTGTATAGATAAAGGTGGGAAAAAAAAGCACAAGTAGAATGAAACTGTCACAGGATACACACCGTTTGATAGCAGATTAAAACAAAGAATGTTCAGTCTGGATTTTTGCTCAGCATTTCTGCATGGACCTCTTAATACTTCCCATGTGGAGGAGGGTACAAACTGCATGCATCTGGATTAATTTGAAAAAATATATAAAGCTGAAAAGTCTTGGAGACAATTTCTGACTTTGCAATTCATAAATGCTTGCATAAAATGGTTAAATCCTCAGAATAGCAGATTATGGAAGTATGATATGCATAAATGAGTCCTGGTATCTAAGCCTTAACTTCATTCATTTAAATGCTTACCATGTTTAATGTGTGCTACACTTGAAAAGGTAACAGTTCCAAATAGTCTCATTAGAAATAGTTCACATCAGGAGAGCAGGGTGTGCAGAATGAGGAGGCTGCAGTAGGAGGGCACACACTGAACTCCACACAGCTGTGTAAGCTGAGACTGAAGAGGTGACGTTTGGTGGGACGTGATAGTAGCAGTGTAGGCCAGCTTCTCAGATCTGGCACAGACTAGCAAGAAGGAACTGAAACAGGATTTTTTGGGGGAAACTTCTATGAGTCTGGGTGCCATGAGTCAAGTAGAGACACAGATGATCTCTTACCTGTGGGGCTGCAACAGTTTCTCGGTTTTTAGTTATTTTTTTGTAAATTTAGATGATCAGATTCCAGTTCCTAGGAGTAAATCGATGATTTCTTCACTGAAAGAGAGAAAGCAGCATTTTTAGAACTGAAAACAAGTTTTTAGCGCTCATCCAGAGGATGAATGTTAATCATTTATTACTGATCAGATATTTCATCATTAAAATAATCTGCTTCCTCAACTGCTGCCAGATCGAATGTGACCTACTTTATGTTTGTTGCAGTTTCAAGGCTGCCTTTTGGTTATTATCCAAACATGTTTCCTCTGTAATCCGCCACATTGATTTTACTTCATGGACAAAATATAATTTGTTCCTCATTTGAGACTAAAAGAGTCTCAACTGAAATGTGTAAATGTAAACAAAGAGAAGTTGAGAGTCGCAGATGCTGTGTAGCAAATCTGTTGAAAAAGTCTGGTCAGATGTTAGTTACAGAGATTTATTTAGTACTTTTAATCAATTACTTGCACGTAAATCAAGCATCTCTCTTTCAGTCTCCTTCATACTTCAGCTGTGCTGCAAGGAAATGCTGTAGTTACTTTTTCCTCCACTACATTTATGTGGTAGCCATAGTTTTCTAACTAAATATTGGAATGATATTTTTTTTTTAAATAACACAAGTTTGTCAGAGTTTAATTGTTAAGTATTTTAGCCATATTTTACCAAATGCAAGACTTATTTTTATGTCAGTGCTCTACCAGCAAATACCTGTGTTGGTTATCTTCATCACCTTTGCTTCAAAAATATGATGACAATCTGTTTTCTTTTTAATCCTCAGTCTTGTTTGAAGTCTTGCTAGAAGTAGCAGTGCTCATGCTCAGAAGAATTTACGTCATCTCTGTGTCAGCTGGCTCTGTTAGACAGAGCTTATGTTACGTTTCCCTTCTTTGGCTGTCTCTGTATAAGCATCGGGCTATGTGCTCAGTTGCACAGGCAATCACACTGAATTGTGAAAAAGGTTTTCACTTTAACCGCATGTTTTATTCATCACGATTCTTGCAGATCTGCTTGTTGGACGAGGCTTGGCTCGCACATGAAAAGTGAGATGCTGGTTTGTATTAGCCGTTCTGGTTACACACGTCCTGAGTTGGGGAGCTAGTCATCTTTGTCATTTCCTTGTCATGCATGATTAAAGTGGTTAGGTTTGTCTACGTGACAAGGAAAAGAAAAAAATGGTTGAATGTTAGCTGGTGTGTAAATCTTTACAGAACTCTATTTGTTCCATTCTCCCAATTTATGGGTGTGTTTTATTAATAAGCTTTGACTCAATCATCAGTGTTTCTACAGTGAAAGCCGAGAGGCTGGGGTTTGTTCACTTCAACCATGACTAGGCAGAAATGTCCTGGTTGCAGAGTCACATTATGCTACATGCAAAGAGAGAACATTTGCATGGATGCATCTAGGACGTTTTTAGATAAAGTAAATTCATGGAGGAGTAAAGGGACACTACTGCAGTTTGATTGTTTATGATACATTTTTTTTCTACATAAGTTGAATTTCTAAGCATTTGTTGACTCAGCTGTTAGGACTTTGCAGTACTTGTGAGTGACTGGCTAATCCCTTACTTCTTTTGAAAGTGTAAACACATCTGAGAGCAGCTGCTACATTAAACATGACTGTATTGTAACTATAGTAAGAGAACTGAGGCAGAGGTGGAAGACCAGTTTGTAGGGCCATCAACACTGTGATTGTCATAAAATAGCTCTCTTGGGTGTGACTCCATTGTTTCTGTAGTGAGGAAGTTGTGTATTATGCTGATCTCCTTGTATCATTGTATCTGGGCATGAGGAAACATAATAATCTCACCTACTTTCCTATTTTGACATTTAACAGGAGAGGTCCATGTTAAATGCCCCCCCCTGAATTTAGATTAAATATTTACATATTTATGATATGACTAGGACTGCACTAAACTTAACTAAAACCCACTAGGCCCATCTGGCCTCAGTAAGTGTGCACTGAGGCCAGATTGAGGGCCAGTTTTTGACTTGCTCCCATATGAGGCTGGATTCAAACATCCGCATTTAAGGAGTTTTTGTAAACAGATACAGCTATTCCCAAATGGGGCTCAAACTTTGAATAGACTCCAGTGATGACTTTTCCCCGATGGAAATGGGCAGGATTAGGTTGTTTGTTGTAAAAAGCAGCTGGTAGTTCAGTGAAAGCTTGTGTATTTTCTTGTTCATAATAGTTTCAGGATGACATTGGTTGTGGTCTGTCGAATTTGCAGCAAAGCCCCTTTAAACCTCCAGCCCACAATGCTGAAAACAGTGTGTGTATGTCTGTTTATATACGGTTCCTAAGAGACCCCATTGGCTTAGAAAGTGAAGACAGGTCTTTAAATGTCTTTAGCCTGTGAATAGGCCAATAGTGACTGGTTATACAAACGTCTTGTTCTCCTGCTTTCCTCTTCCTCATGCGGGAGGTTAACTCCGCTGAAAACTTACCAATGCCTCTTTGCCACAAAAAAAAAACACTATTTAAAAGTAGCCTGCAGCACTTTGGTTATATTTTAGGAGTACACATAATCCTTTGAAAAAGGTTTCTCAGGATACTCAGGACTTGTCTTTTTTAATCATACCTGGAGGCATTTTTGTTGTTGTTCATCTTCTTCTTTTTTAAAGTTTAATAAAAATTCCAGACAATTAGCCTGAAGCTTTTAGTGAGTCCCTCTGTAGAAGAAGCTTCAAGAGAAAAAATGGTAGGGATGACTTTGTCCTTTTAACTTGTTATTGCTTATTATTTGAAACTAACATTTAAGTTTTTTTGAGCCCTGCAAACTATTTTAAAATCTCTCAACCTATTGTTTAGGTTGTATAAATTGTAAAGTTACCAGAAGTCTTTACCAGTGGAATATCTGGGAGGACAAAAACATAGCTAGAGAAAGAGATAAAAGATGAATACAGGAATATATTTCAACAGGATCAGACAAAGATGAGTCCAAATAAAAAATAATGTTGCTTCACAACTGCTTAACATGTAATTTAGCAACTATTGGGTAACATGTTCATTATTTACCATGGGGAGTTCTCCAGTCTCAGACTTGCAATATTCAGTGTGTCAAATGTCACATGTTGATTGGTTAATACTGCCTAACAAATAAGATTTAGCTGTGTTTTTTTCTGTAGTACTTCAGAGTATTGTTTACAGCAATTTAAACTTTAATGATAAAAACAAATATTATATTTTTTACTATGGGGATGTTTGTTCTTTTATGTCATGGAGTTTTTTTTATCATGTATATTCTCTGGAGGTGGAAACAGCTTATCATTACTGTGATTAGTCATGCAAGTTTGATACATCAGAACAGATACACAGAAGTTTTTTTTCTTCAAATTTGCATCAATCTTTTTTTATGCAAACCTTCATCATTCATATCAAAAGCATTGATGAAAATCCAGTGCTGGATCTACAATGGCCCTTAAATGTCTTAAACTGACTCTACGTAACTTTCCAACGCTGGCACCTGGATATCAACCATTGACTGTCTAATGAATGGACAGAGCCTCCGTCACGTGACCCGTAGGTTTTTGAAGAGCTTAGTTGAGGCTCATTGGGCGGTTTCCAACCGTCGCCATCTTGGTAGCGTCTCGTAACTTCCACCCATCAAACTCTGAGCTGCCTGTAGCTATGAGCTAACTGAGTTAACGTGAGCTAACGTGAGATAACCAGATAAGAGGTAGGCATGCTAAAGGTAAGACGTGCTGCTAGCCGGCTAAAAACCGCGGTAGTGCTACCCGCTGCCTCCTTGCCGTCGGATATCTGGCACCTGTCAATCAAAAGAATATTGCCCTAATTATGAAGAATTTCAGGATTAAATAACATCTAAACGGAGGAGTTATAAATAAATTCACTCCCCCCACAGTTGTCATGAAGGTAAACTTGAACTATTAAACCTAAAAAAAGTTTTTGTACCAGGCTGTAAACATGTTTATTTCTGCTGTAAAGCTGGCCTTTTTAACATGGAAGTCTATGGGAATTGACTCCCTTGTGGAGCCAGCCCCTAGCGGGTGAGGGCTGAACTGCAATTTTTGGCACCTCAGCATAGGCTTATCATTTCTCAGCCGGAGGTTGCTGTTTGATATCAACGCATTGGTTGTTTTTTTTCTTACACCATGGCTGATTCAACAAAGAAATGCTTAAGTACATTAACAGAGTAAGCGAGGAAAGGAAAGAGAGAAATAAACTGAATAAGAGATGAGACAAAAATCCACATTTGACTGACTTTTACTGCCTGGAGAGAGCTTAGAGAAGGGACATGATGCAAGACGGATGCCGAATTAGCCTTGGGTAGGGGGCGCCAAAGTGTGAAAATCTGCTAAAGCTCAGTAGTGTTGCTTTAATTGCTATTTCACTGCTTGAAATGTGAGCAATATCCCACAGTAACATGCAGAGTATTTGTTGATGTCAGAAAAAAGGTTTGTTTAAATATATGTATTATAGATGTTGTGGTTACTGGTGCTGTCATATGTGGCTAAAACCCCCTTGATGACAGATGACCAGCCAGACTGGTTTAAGATGACAGAAAGACGATGGTACTCTGATAATCTCTCCTTATAACTCCAGTCTTGAGGGGGCTACAACAGCAGAAGACCACACCAGGACACATTTGTAGCAAGAACAGAAATCTGAGATTGCAGAGGGCACACGATCACCAAAAGTGAAATCTGGAAAGACATTGCCTGGTCTTATGAATTTAGATTTCTGTTGAGGAATTTGGCATCAACAGCATGAAGCCATGAAGTCAACCTCCCTTGTGTCAACAGCCAAGGCTGGTGTTGGTGCAATGGTGTGAGGAATGTTTTCTTGGCAAACTCTGGGCCCTATCACGTTTTATCATCTTCTTACAGCTACATAAAGATAAAAATGAGATAACTGCAGATTGGACTTTTCATCAATAACTATATTGAAATAGTATCTAATACGCCATTCAGCTTAGAGTGTCTGAAACATGCGGTGTCACACTACATTGCATTATTATTTTAGCATCCGGACTGAAAGAGAAGGAAAGCTGAACATTAGAAGCTCTCCAAACTGGTGCTCCATGGAGGATCTCAGCAAATAGACTACACAAAGAAGTGATTGTGTCTAAACTCATTCACCTTTGTGGTTTCATTTGTAAAATAAAAACAAACCAAACTTCCAAGAAGAATGACATTTCTTCCAAGGAAATGTTTCTGAGTTGAAAAAAAGAGGTGATACCTACTCTTGTGATGGTCAGGTCTTTTTCTGCACCAATATGAGAAATCTCTCTGGTGTGAATCAGTAGAACAAAGAATCGCTGTGAATCATGCGACTTAGGGAGCAACACTAATCATCAAGACTAGATGACTAGTTGGTGAGACATAAATGATATAAATAGTAAACAGTGTTTCTGTTTGTAAAGCTCTGAATTCAATCTTGACTATGTATGCTGGAGTATTGGGCTGATAATATGAAAATGTGTTTTTTACGTTTCCCCCCCCCCAAAAAAAGCTATAAGATCTCCAGCTTATAGAGGATATTTGTAGCTTTGGGTTGACAACAAATAAAGTACATATTTCCTTGAGGCTACTGTTTCCTTGTGTTAGAGAAGGAAATAGACAACGATATACCCCACAATGCTTTATTAACTTCTTGGTATGAGGAAAATCTCTGCTAATCTACTGGGCTCTGCTGAGCTCAATCTTAAAATGAACTTTGTAAAAACAGCAACGCGAACACAGACAATAGCATCAGTGGACCTGAGTCTAACCCAGGCCTGAAACTTGTCCACTCTGTTTGGAACTGTGATGCAGCCATGGTTTATTTTATTTTATTAATTTATTTGTTTCTATTTCCCTGCCATTTGTTTATTTATAGTTGTATTTCACTGTTTTATGGCATTTTTATATTGTGTTATAATACTTCAACAGAGCACAAGCCTATTATCATTGGCATTGATCATTGGAAGCTATGAACAGAAATTACATTTTGATTTGGTGTTTCTAGCTCTGTGAAAAGAATTTTCACAGATGATATGAATTGTTGTCTTTTTAAGCTTAGATTATTTATTTGATTTTGGGGTATTAGCTCATTTGTTTCTTTTGGCTTAAAACCAAAATATACCTACAGTAATGTCCTGGTAATGTCAGTATTTGGCATCAAACTGGTCAAGTAATAGAAGTAAGCTGCATCAAGTCAACAGTTAATAACAAGCATCAGTCAAACCTCAAACTGTTGAGAAGTACTTGGAAAAAGATGGAAACAGTTTCATCCAACTATTTTGAACCTGATGAAACTATTCTAAAAAAATCCTCATCTGTTAGCTGTTTGCTTATTTAGGTGTTGGTTTTACGTGTCTTATTTTATCTTGTTGCATAATATGACCTCATACCAGCCATCTTCTGTATAGTTTTAAATATTTTCAACAGTGTATTTATTTTATGTTATTCTAAACCTGTGGTGATGATAAAATTAGAGAATGGCCCCGAATATCATCACAGTTCCAAGTGAAAAGTCACACAAAGTTGATATTAACCCTGTTCTCTGTTTAGAATCTGACATACAGAGAAGTTTTTAGGTAAATGAAACCTACCATCCGACTGGAAAGGTGACACTGCTGTTAATCCTTTTGTTTGCACTCATGTGCTTTGCCTACTTTGTGAAATTACAGGTGAAACTGGTCTCTTCAATGACAACAATGCTTCTGTTCTCTGTTTTCTCTTGTAGCAAATAACGTTCACGTTGATGATGAGTGTCGGGGCCGCTGTGATTGGCTCCTTGCAGTTTGGCTTCAACACAGGTGTCATCAATGCCCCACAAAAGGTGAGCTGTATCACATGTAATATTCTGCTTACCGTACCATACCATACCATACCGTACCATACCATACCATACCATACCATACCGTACCATACCGTACCGTACCGTACCGTACCGTACCGTACCGTACCATAACAACCAGAGTGCACATCTGCATACATGTTGTTCAGATTAGGTCTCCCAGAGTGGCTTAATGGTTGTTGTGGCACTGGTATCTAAAGGCCCGGTCACACTGCGTTTTGCGGGCGTATCGCGGCTGAATCACGGGCAGAAATGTCTGCCCGTGAAGC
>JAOXYM010000003.1:14697325-14707590 GCA_028567055.1 Leptatherina wallacei | reverse complement strand
AAAAAAAAATCGCAAAATTTTACCCGTGATTCAGCCGCGATACGCCCGCAAAACGCAGTGTGACCGGGCCTTAATATAGATATATAGATAAATAGATAAACTTTATTAATCCCGAAGGGAATTTTAAACGCTGCTCATGCACCCTTAAAAAACTTCCACGCTACACAAATAGATCAGATAAAAAATAAATAAAAAATAGAATTACTAAAATCAATAACTAAATAGATTAAAAACATTATAAATAACTGAAATAAAACCTAATAAAACTAACCCTCATCAGTCTGCTCTAATATATTTCAGTCAGGGAAGCTCCATCACCACTCCTCCTCTGCCTGATGATCTAACATCCACTCCTCCTCTGCCCTCCTCCCTCTCCTCGCCCCTCTAGCAAGTTGTGCAGCCTGATAGCTGAGGGGATGAAGGACTTCCTCAGTCTGTCTGTGGCACATCGGACAGATAACAGCCTGTTGCTGAATGTACTCCTCCTCTGTAAGAGGACAGAGTATAAAGGGTGTGTGGTGTTGTCCATGATGAAGTCAAACTTGGACAGAAGTTTTAGCTCCGTCACCGCCTCCACAGACTCAAGCTTCAGTCCCACAACCGAACCAGCCTTTTTGATTAACTTATTCAGCCGGTTTAGGATCCTCCTGCTGTTACAGCTCCCCCAGCAGACCACAGCATAAAAGAACACGCTGGCAACCATCGACTGGTAGAACATGTGCAGCAGCGTGCTGCAGATGTTAACAGATGCCAGGCACTGCAGGAAGTAGAGCCTTGTTTGCCCCTTCCTGTAGAGGTAGTAGGTGTTTTGAGACCAGTCCAATTTATTGTCCAAGATGAGACCCAGGTATTTGTAGGATGTGACTGTCTCTACAGCCACACCCCCAATACAGACAGGTTGTGGAGAAGGCTGCTGTTTTCAGAAGTCCAGGACCAGCTTTAGTTTTTGAAGGGTTGAGGTGTAGCTGGTTCCTCCTACTCCACTCCGTGAAGTCCCTCGCCGACTGTAGTTTATAGAAACCAATATTTATAATGTTAATTGCTGCTACCACTCTTATGTTCACTTTGAAACAGAAATGGGTTCAGAAGAACAAGTCCAAGTACATTTGGAGTAACAGACTGTGCAACAGAGTTTCTTTGCCCAAAAAAGGATGTCCCCTGATCAGCAACCGGCTGGGAAATGGCAATGAAGTTTAAGAGAAATGCTTTGTGGGGCTTAGACAGTTGCCTATCCCCATAACAAAACATAATAATGGAAAAGATTTTTCCGTGCCCCCAACGGACTACATCTACTGCAGGTTTTATTAACAGACAGGTAGAGCAAAGAACTCATTTCCTTAGGAATGTCATCATTTTATCACGTGCAAATAACTACTGTCTGCTGAGTTTGGGTTGGTTTGAATACAACCTGTGGCTACGCAGCTGTCTCTTCACAGTTCCCAGGTGTGTTGTTAGACAGGCCAGGACTCCGCTTTCTTTTTTTATCTTTGACATATGCAGAGACCTCAGTGTGCTGAAAATGGACCGTCTCACTATGATCTTTAGTTGCAGCTGTTTACTATGAGAAAAGCCTTGTTTTAATATGAACTGCTCACACATTATCATCACATTGTCATGGCTATCCTGGACTTTGAAAGACCCTATTTGAATGAGAACAACTTTCATCATCTGTAGAAAAAAAAATGTGAAAAAAATAAAATAGGATAAGGTCCTTAAATTATACTGTAGACATTAACTCATCTACACCTACGTTGAATGCGAAAAAGCACTGTTTTTGGCTGGCTGTACAATGCGATAGCTATTGATGTAAAGTTTTCATTTATTTAGGTTATTATCAAGAAAACCATGGAAAATGGCTAGATATCAGCTCTAAAATGAAACTATTATGAGCTATTTTTGTTGTTATCATCATGTTTGTCCAAACAAATGTAGCTTTAGTTGTACCAGGCATTAAGATGAACATGAAATTGAAGAAAACATGGGTGGTCTAACAATTTTTGTTTGCGACTGCATAACCTTTATTTTTTAGTCTCTAAAGAAACTAAAGATTGGTAAAAGGGGAAAGCACAGAGACATCTTTCCAGATCTGAAAGGGAGCTACATACATGTGTCGTATCAGGTCTTAAAGAGTTAAAGGGTAGATGTGACAGGATGAAGGTCATGGGCAAGGTACAGCATATGATAACATACTTGGGCTATCACCAAGCGAGGTCTTGTGAGTGTAAGATGATAGTGGATGTGACCCAGGCTCTGTGGTCACAGTGTCTGAGAGTGTATATGTGCCCCTCCACCACAGAAAAGCCCTTGACAAGCGATAGCCTCTCTCTTTAAATGCTTCATCAGGACACTGCTGAGTTTTTAATTCCATTCGCTTTCACTCAGCTCTAGTACATTAAGATCCCTGGTGTGAGACACATGACAGAACCAGAGTGAACATTTGGTAATTATATTGGTTGGGTGCTAGAGTTATGGGAGGTTGCAGACTGGGGGTGTTGACCTTTCAGAGTTTCATGACTCAGAAAGTCTCTGGCTCTGTGACGCTTGCATAAACAAATGGAGGCGTTGCTACTTGAGCCCTGTCACCAGCATTCCTGGGCGTATTTGTCAACAGAGCTGTCTGTGGTATGACATAGTGGGGGGAGGGGGAAAGAAACTTGACACCAAACTGTGACTGGCAAACTTCCTGGTACAGCCTGGAAATGGTGATGGTTATGCAGCGCTGCCACCAGCTGGTCACTGCTCCACTAACGCTGTTTTTGGTCTGAGCAAGAACCAAAACATGAAGCACATGATCGGATTTTGAGGCACTTTTGTAACTGTAATGATCGCATTACAACTGTGACAAAATAAGTTGTATAATGATGACTCTTCATTTCTAAGTTTAAGTAACAGCTGTGTTAAATTACATAACATTATAATCTGTGCTTTTATTTACTTGTTGCAAAGCCCCTTCAGATGATATTTAATATGTATTTGTACAATGATAGCTAAATATGTGCTTTTCGTTTTTGGCAGATTATAGAGAAGTTCATCAATGACACCTGGTCTGACCGCTACCATGACACCATCAGCAAAGGCTCCCTCACCGCAATCTGGTCCTTCGCCGTATCTATCTTCTCTGTTGGTGGCATCTTTGGCTCATTCTCTGTTGGTCTCTTCGTCAACCGTTTTGGAAGGCAAGTAATGAGCAAAATCCTTCATAGTATTAGAAAGCAAAGAATTACCATAAGAACTTAAGCTGCGGTTACTGCTAGATTCAAACTCCAAAAAAAGAAAAGATTTAGCTCTTTTTCATCCTGGAAAGCTGCAGTGTTTATTCAGGTGAAACATGCAACACAGAAAGCATTGGGACAATATTTAACATTCTCAAAAGAGCCACATCAGAGCAAAATAAGATCCATGTGATCAAACTTCATGTGTAGTTTCCTTTGCTGTTAAACTAAAGATGTGTAATTTAAACGTGTAACTTGATCTTTTTTTGCAGGAGAAACTCGATGCTCATGGCCAATGTTCTGGCCTTTATTGGAGCCGCTCTTATGGGCTTTTCAAAGATGGCAAGCTCCTGGGAAATGCTCATCATTGGCCGTTTTGTGATTGGCCTCTATTCCGGCCTATCCACAGGCTTTGTACCCATGTATGTGGGTGAGATCGCCCCAACATCCCTACGAGGTGCCCTGGGCACCCTGCATCAGCTAGGCATCGTCGTTGGTATCCTCATTGCACAGGTTGGTGATCAGAAGATGGTCTAGCACGGGGGTCACCAACTCCGGTCCTTGAGATCTACCATACTGCAGGTTTTAGTGTTTCCCTGTTACAACACACCTGATTCAAATGAAACAGTTCTCCAACAACTCATCAACTTCTGCACCACTAAAACCTCAAGGACTGGAGTTGGTGGCCCTTGGTCTAGCAGATTTATTAGCATAGCGATTCTCATATTGATTTACAAATACACACTCCAGCTAAAAGATATGTAGATAACTCATCATGTCTGGGTTGATTTCAGGTGTTTGGGCTGGAGATGATCATGGGCAACGATGACTTGTGGCCTCTCCTTTTGGGCTTCACCTTCATCCCTGCTGTTATGCAGTGTATAATTATGCCTTTTTGCCCAGAGAGTCCTCGTTTTCTGCTCATCAACAAGAATGAAGAGAACAGGGCCAAGACAGGTGGGTTCATTTACACAAGATTTATCAGAAATGTGCAGCTTGTCATGGATATACAGGATTTAATTCTAGTGTTTATCTGATTATTTTCAGTTGTGCCTTAACAGTATGTGTAACTGTATGAAAACAGTATGTGAACAAAGGAAGTCAAATGTTTGATGATCGAAAGCCATATGCTGATGGTTTTTTTTTTTTTTTTTTTAGGTTTTTAACTCTTTTTTTTTTTCTCACACATTTCAGTTCTGAAAAAGCTCCGGGGCACCTCAGATGTGAGTGCTGACATGCAGGAGATGAAGGAGGAGAGCCGGCAGATGATGAGAGAGAAGAAGGTGACCATTGTGGAGCTTTTCCGCTCACCCCTGTACCGCCAGCCCATTCTAATTGCTGTCATGCTGCAGCTCTCGCAGCAGCTGTCTGGCATCAACGCTGTGAGTTTGGAGGCCTTGATATTTTCCTACTGAGATTCTGAAAACATACCATATTTAAGAGCTAAAATAGAAATAGCTGAAGATATGCTAAATGTACCAAAATATCAACAGTTTTTTGTGCTTTTTTCTTAAGGTATTTTACTACTCCACACTTATCTTTGAGAAAGCTGGAGTGCAGCAACCTGTCTATGCCACCATTGGAGCTGGTGTTGTTAACACTGCTTTCACTGTTGTATCTGTAAGTACGGTTGAGATATTTAACTTGTAAAATGAAGATACCAATACAATAGAAATGAAGTATAAGTTAAAATAATTACAGAGCATGAGATGTAATTATAAAAATATGTTATGTTCTTTTTAGCTGTTTGTTGTAGAACGTGCAGGACGCAGGTCTTTGCACCTCCTGGGTCTGCTGGGAATGGCTGGATCTGCCATCCTTATGACTATCGCCTTGGCTCTGTTGGTAGGTACATCTTTAACAAACTTTACAACACACCTTGACTTGGAAATACAGTGTTTATTGTCCTTTTATTCATCTTTTTCCTTGTCTTGTATTCCTGTAGGATCAACTCAAATGGATGTCTTATTTGAGCATCGTGGCCATTTTTGCCTTTGTCGCCTTCTTTGAGATTGGACCGGGTCCAATCCCCTGGTTCATCGTGGCAGAGTTGTTCTCACAGGGACCCAGGCCTTCAGCTTTTGCTGTTGCTGGTTTTTCCAACTGGACTGCCAACTTTATAGTGGGAATGGCCTTCCAGTATATAGAGGTGAGAAGACAAAAAACAAGTGCAAGTGTAATTCAGTTCCTACAGTTATCAATGAGGGCCAAATTTGCTAAAAAGTCAAAAACCACCTTTGGAACAGGATGTAAACATGTCAATTACAAATGGAAAGTTAGACAGTTTAATGCGGGCACTGATGTGGATGGCATCACATTTGGAGTCGCCCTCAGGTGGCCAATCAAAGAACTAGACTTTTAGACAATTGTAATTTTTAATAACAAATTTTGATAAGTAATAGTGAGGCTGGCTTCGGTGATAACTGGCAGAAGGATTAACTGAAAACAAATTTAAGGGTGATGAAAATGAACATTAATGGTTCAGTGTATTGACCTTATCGCATGCATCATCATAATTTTGTCAACAGTTTGTAACTTACTTAGTTTGTGTTCCTTGACATTTGAATTTCACAAATTGATTTTGTGGAAAAAAAACCTGCCTTTCAGAATTTTATTACAGAAACAGAACACATTTTTCTGTTTCTGCTATGTTTTTACCTATTTACAGTATTTACAGTATCTAAGACCAACAGGATGTCTTCATGTTTCCGGTCTCACTGCAGTCAAGTAGGATGTAACATCCACTTGGTAAAATAGATTTTTTTGTTGAGCACATGTATATACTCATCAGTGAAAACTGGAGCAGTCTGAGTTCTTCCTTCTCTGTGCCTGCATTTCTTTCCTTTGTTTTCTTATGCTTAAAAGATCTGAAAAGGTGTTCAATATTGCAACAAACACCCACTCAGGATGCTTTCCTACACAGCTACGTAGTGACTTTGTTTGTCTGTGTGTTGAGAAGCAAGGAACCGAGGCAACAAGGTTGCACTTCTGTGAGAGAGGGGCTTAGTAGCTGTTGCATGCAAATGTAGAAGAAGACATTGATATATTAATTACAAAAAAAAAGTTAGTAATGTAAATAGCTTGCCAAATACACATGAGGAACAGGAAGAACTCAATATGTTTGCTTTTATCCCATAACTGAACATTAAATCAGTACAAGAACTGCTGAAACATATGCATGAACGGATGCTTTGCTCCACAATAATTTAAGCTACTAATCTTAGTAAAAGAAATACAGTGATGGACACACGTCTCAGAACAAATTGTGCTTTATTATCTGAGATGCAAATGCAAGTTATCTGGTAATAACTGTTTTCCTTTTGTGTGTTGTTACAGGAGCTGTGCGGTGCCTACGTCTTTATCATTTTCACTATTCTGCTCCTTATGTTCTTCGTATTTACTTACTTCAAAGTGCCAGAAACCAAGGGCCGGACATTTGACGACATTGCAGCCGGCTTCCGCCAGACATCCACCATGGGAGGAGAAAAACACTCGCCAGAGGAGCTCAACAGCCTTGGAGCTGATTCTCAGCTCTGAGTGACTGTAAAATTTCTGACGAACTTTCTCACAGACTGAAGGTGAACTGGAAGGGTCTACTAACTAGAAGTAGAAAGATCCACAGGTGTAATAATTTTCACTCTGTCACCACATTTTGGGCGTCGTCACTGCACACAGAACAAACCGAAACAAAAGTGATTCTCCAACACTTCCTCCGTTGCTCCTCTTGTGTAGCAAAAAAAGAAACGAGACGGGCACCCCGATGTCCCCGTGCAAACGTGGAGAGATGAAGATAGATGGGGAGGGTTTTTAATGTTTTAAAGATTTTTTTAAGAAAGAAAAGGTGTGTCTGGATTAATCACGCTTTTTTAAATGACTTTTTTTCATCGAATATATTACCAATATGTGCTTATGCTTTATTCTTTTTGTTCTGTTCCAGCACAGTAAGGTTTTAATTATCTGGTTAAAGACTGCTGTAGCTGTAGAAATAAGGTCACTGTGCAAAAATTCTTATTTTTATTGTTTTTACTGTAATGCTGTATCACTGTAGATTTTAGCACTGTTGATGCTACTGTTTCTCTCCACCAGATGGTGCACTACCTTTACAAAAGGCTGCCATGCACCACATAGAAGAAATGCTATATGAATATATATATATTGAAGTTACTGACAACACAAACTGTGACATGTTCTTCAAATGTGGTGAGCATTTGAATGTTTTTAATGACATCCAGAAATTGGACATATTTAATAGCTATTTTATCCTTTTACTTTTCTTTTGGTTTGAAAAGACATTTCATACCTAAAATGTCTTGTTTAATTTTTTTAATAGAATATATTTTATGATAATGACAAAAATGTATCCAGATGATAAAAAGAGAGGTTAATTTCCCATTCCTGTTTTATTTTTCACCATTCCTTTTGTACAACTATGATATTAAGTGTTTGAAACAGGGAGTTGTATCTGCACAGGTCAGTAGCAGATCAGTGAACTTGGTAGGGAAATTTACATAGAAGATCATCTGCTTATTTTACAGTGACACAAGTACCCACTCACAGTTTCCACAAAACCAAGAAAAGTGCCTGTCTGAAGCCATCAAGCCACACCCGCCTTTCACCCTTATCACTGGAACAGTTTCAGGTCAGGGCGTCCTGATTCACACTGAAAGCTTCTGTCGTTGGTGGTATTTCACTGTTGAGACTTCCTGCAGAGCTTTCAGAGTCTGATGCTTTGGATTTGAGAGCTGCCTGAATTGTTTCGCACAGTCAGAAGCTGCATGCTGTTCCTCCGTGGCAAACATGAAGCAGCAAAAGAAATAATGTGGACCAAAAATGAATGCCAGCTTTGTGGAGGAGTTTCATTATCCTGAAGGTGATTGTCATCAGTCTTGTCTGAAACCCCCAGCAGTCCTTGTAATTCATTACTTGTCCAAAAAAGTGGATTCCTGTTGTTGTGGTGCAAGGGTTCTGTTTCGCCTTCAGTACTGAATTCTACAATTTTGTGTAGCTTTCTCTCTTATGTGGTTCTGTGCTATACTCTGTACAGATGGTGAAAAAAAATCAGTTTCACCTTGCTGCACAAGTTGCTGTCTATCACTGCTGTATCCCTTGTTGAACCTGTCTTCTTTGTCAGTGCATCGTTTGAGGAAAAGAATCTTTCCAGCAGCACTTTGTTATTCACAGTAATATCTCTATGTAACGGACACTGAGGCTGATTTACCTTTTTCTCCTTTTATGTAGTGTGAACGCTTGGTTAATACAGGGAGGCCGAAGTACTGCTAATGCATTACTTTGGCTTTTAGAGATGGTATTGTGTTGAATTGTGTCATTTGTTTATATCCCGGTTTTGTGTGCACAGATGTGTATACAGGCCAGCCGTTGGCAAATATGGCAATAATCATAGTCAGAGAAAGACACAAATCTAAACAAAAACCAGTAACATTTTTTAATCATTCCAGAATTGGTTGTTAGTTCTATGTATATAGCAGATCTTAAAAGTGCAGTTTTTTTGTCATTTGATGGATAATTTGCACAGTAATATCCATTCTGTGCCTTTTAATGTAGCTTTCACATATCTTACCCAGCAAAATTATGTGGTGGCACCAAAAAGTTTACTCCCTCACACTGACTGATATCTGTTGCTTTCATCAAAAACTGTATTTATGTATGTAAATCCACACATCTTTTTGGGCATTGATTTTTGTATGTAGTCTGTGATGTTTCATGGCATAAATGGTGGTCTAAAGACACGGGATGAAGTGAATATTAAACATACTTAAGTCTGTCCTTCTCCAAGTATAGCAAATGTTTAACCTTTCTTCCTTTTTTTTATTTCATAGATAAATTATTAATAGTGTAGAGCGTTACATCTCTGCATCTTTCTATCTTCTGTTGACTTCTGATTTGATACCTTAAGATATTCGTGTGGCCTTATATTATAATAGTTTTATATAAGATTTGACATGTAAGGATTCATTAGTATTTTAATTCTAGAGCACAAAGAATATTTTAATGTTTGTAATGAAAAAAATGTGTGCATGGTGTTGGAATGTGATCCTCTGTTGGGGAAATATGAATTGTGATGGATGATGCTGTAAATGGCTCAAGAATCTCGAGTAAGTGGTTTATCAACTGAATAAAAGAAATCACACAGAAATCTGTGAAGTGTTTTGGAGAATGGTTTGTGCTGGTTCTTTGATATTAATTTGTATTGAATTATTCATAATTGTTATACTCACAACAATATATACACACACACTCACCAGCCACTTTATTAGGTACGCCTTGCCTCCTTTCGCTTTCAGAACTGCCTTAATTCTTTGTGGCATTGATTCAAATGAAGTCAACTGGTAAACTTAGGCTCGGCAGCAGGGCCACGCCTCAGCCAATCACCTGATGAGCCTTCTTATCCCCACCCTTAACTGTCCCTGTTCCCATCCACTCAGTCTTCCCTCTTACATTCATCTCTCCTCCACTCCCTCATCCCCTCACCCATCCTCGACTTCTACCACCCCGTCCTTGTCATCCCTTGTTCCATCTTCCCTGTCCCTCACCCCTATCTCTTTGGTTGGCCGCAGGCTTTTCAATGTGCTATATAAATAAAGCTGACATTGACATCTCTTCTTCCTCCCTTGGTCTTGTCATAATGCAGGAATATAATGACCATATAATATAATGACAGACCACAATTGCAAGCACCAAAAGGATTATTAGTCTAGCTGACTGCAGACTGGCAGATAGGCTACGGCGGATCGGAGGACAGAGAAACTCGCTGGACACTCGGTTCTAGGAGAGGGAAAAAAAAAGAAAGTTAAAGTCCATCCAAAAGCTTGCAAAGAGAATCATCCAGGTAGAGGTCATAGAGAAGCAGAGGCGGTCCTGGCTAGTTTTGCGCCCTGGGCGAACCACCCATCGGCGCCCCCCCACAACTGACTAACAACAACCAACCAACCCCATCATCATGCTGTTCTGGGATTTTTAAACAATTAGTAGATTTTTAAAATCTATCCTCTGACTGACTGGAAGCCAGTGTAAAGACTTTAAAACTGGTGTGAT
>JAOXYM010000003.1:14666066-14676239 GCA_028567055.1 Leptatherina wallacei | reverse complement strand
ATATATATATATATATATATATATATTTAAACTTCACATTTAAAGTAAGATAAGATATATTGTGTGTGAATGAATGAAAGAAAGGACCATGAATGAATGGAATCCTGACCTCAACTTTTACGTTAACATTTGACAATGTGTAGAACAAAAATGTAAAACACGCCTGAAATGTCATTTTATTTGTATGCAATGTCATTGAAACATGCTAGATGTGGTGTGTGTTCTGCCACTTGTACTATAGAAAGTGTTTAGATCACTGAACAAGACTGTCCTCCCAAATTGGTTCACAGAGGCCGAAACCGCCTGTAACTGCATTAGCCGATGGAAGTTTATTTTTATAGCACATTTCATGTACAAGACAATTCAAGGTGCTTTATATAAAATATTATAAGCATGGTGCAGAAGAAGCATTAAAAAGTACATTAAAAACAAACTTTTAAAAGAAATAAAAGAAATTAAGAGATTAGAAGAATATGTTACCTCAGGGTTCAATACAGCACTTGCATGTACATTTTAAAAACGATGACCGTTACGGTAACAGTAAGACTGTGCCAAATTCCCCTGCAACATTCTCCTGTTGGTATTCACTCTTGTCATGAGTTGCTGATGATTGCTCTTCCCCACACTAAGATAAAACAGCAAATATTGGCCACCTGCACACTTCAGTAATTTTAATCTGTCGGGGACCTCCTACTGTTGGTAGTCTGTGGAAAAATCAGACATAGTCACAACAGCTTGGCATCACGTCTTCTCAATGTCGTCACCAGCCTGGTCACATTTTGTGTGGGATGGCATTCCATTCCTCCAACAGGAATTATTGAATGTCAACCAATGTGATTGTGATGGTCACTCTAGCATTTACAGTATGACCAAGCTGATCTGATAAAAGTTCACGCCATCCTCTCCACTTACAAATTCTGGAGGTACTCCGTGATGTTCCTGACTCTGTGGGGTAGAGCGTTGTCATCCTGGAAGATGGAGTTAGGTCCCAAATTCCGGAGGTGGAAAAAGTGCTGAAAGGTTACCAATCAGTGAAGTATGATACAACACCAACAGTATTACTAAAGGGGAGAAATAATTGACCAAACAAAACTTTATTTATTTTTTGTGCTAAGATAGTTTAGTTCCCTTCTGTTTTGAAGCTGCAGGATTTTTGAAATAAGAAACTGTTGTTCTCTTTTCTTCGCTCTCTTTTTCTTTTCTGTTTAATCTCACCTTTCTTTTTCCCACACCCCCTTGTCAACTCACCATTAATATGTAAATTCAGGAATAGACAAATCTAATAATAAAGACTAATACTTTAATTATCAAGAGGGGCATTCTATCCATAAAACTCCTCTTGGCAAAGCAAATTTCAGCACAGTTCAGAGTGAAAAATATGATCAGATTGGTTGCAGTTATTTTTCTGTCAGTCATTTTACCAATTTGTCAACAAATTCTTTGAAAAATAACAAAGGAGGTCAAGTTTGATCTGGAATTATTTCTACAAAGTGTATCCTCTCATATGATGCTGATTTATTTGTACAATCTGGAAAGTGCCGGTGGCTTGAGCAAAGGCAAGAGCCTTGGGAAACCGTGAAAGTGGAAGGGGTCAGGATTATAAGGTCAAATTATGGCAGGAAGGATAAATATATACATATTCACTCAGTCCGCAAAGAGATTTCCATAATTATTTGTCAGAAAGGTCAAGATGATCAATTTTTATTACAGTGAAGGTAATCTAATTTCTAAAGGTGCTAAGAAGAGGAAGACGTCTGAGGCAGAGATGACCTGCTGAGATGCAAGATGGTGAGGATAAAGAGAAAATATTATGAGAGTAATGGGCACAAGTAGGACTTAAAAAGTCAGCACCATGGACGAATATTCTATCAAGTCACACTTTTGATTGCCAGTCCAGTCATTTCTACAGCCACTAAGAATACAGCAAGGATCTCATCTACCTCACACACAACAGTGGATTGAATCAGCAAACCATAATTATGCTGGCTGAAGCATGCAGTCTAGAACCTGAACAGCAAGATTTCCTTAAACCTAATAGCTGCTGGGATAGACTCCCCCCCTGCATCCCTGTATTGGAATAGGTGGGTGTAGAAAATGGATGGATGAATGAATGTGGTGAGGTAAAGTGCTTTTCATTAAAATGCAGCGAAATAATGCCATGCACAATCACTGCAAGCTGTTTGTGTAGAGGAGCCAGCCACCAGAGGTCTGTCATCCCAAGTTTTAGAGACCCTTTTTATTCAAATCTAAAAAATAGACATGGTGTCTCTGGACAGGTGCAACTTTTGAAAATACAAGTTTAAAGTCAATAAATAAAAGCACAGATTTTCTTCCTAGTGTTTTTCTGTTTTATACAAGTGATGAAGAGTTTTGGGCAAATTAGGAAAACTGACAGTGTCCTTTAATGTACTGTTTCAGTCTAATTCTCCACATTTTTGTATAGGACTCATCATCAAGATCAAAATGTATCATAAAATTTCCCAAGCTCCTGTGAAAGATACAGGGTGGTTATTGGTAAATTGCTTGAGAGGACGTCTGCTATGATAATAGGCTCTGCTGGCCTTTTTCAAATGCGACCAAATTTTTTGCAGTAGTAAAATCAAATCATGAACACCATCACATGGAGGGGGCAATATTATTTGTTTAAAAACTGTGTCTGTTGATAGCAAGCATTAGAATCCTTAAAAAATCATTTCATGTCTGTCACTATTTATGTGTTATTGCTCATGTCATGGATGAGTGTTTGGGATGTGTGTCTCTCAACCATGACATTTACTGAACATATTTATTTTCCTCAGAAAATTAACCATTTCTATTCCAAATATTTGATGTGTTTTTCTTTAGCAAAACCTCTTACTGAAATGTGAACTATGCACATGTTAAATCCCTTAAACTAATAGCCAGATTACCATGAAATTATCTGAGCTAACTCAGGTTTAAGGGATGATATGTTTGATGTTGGTTTTTAATCAAAATGTTGTTAATCTTTGGGGTATGGAACAGAGCATCTTCTTGGAAGTGGAAATTCAAACTTTCAGGAGTTTACTTTTGCATGAGGAATGACTCGACACACATACAAATGAAGATGACAGTCTTTCCATCTAACCAGAATCATCTCTGAACTACACTGCTGGCAGGACAGTAGATAACTTCTGTAACAAAGTCAGACAAAAGAAAAGCAAGAGACAGACTTTAGGTGTGTTTGTGTCCAGTGTAGTGTGTGATGCCATCAACAGAGGGTTTGCACTTGCAAATCTTTCATGATTTGATTCAGAGTACACTTTAATGTTTTTCTTCTTTGTAGATATAGAATTGGGTTTGTAAGGAATATATTCCTCCAAGGAGATACTATGACAAGAACTATGATTTCATGAGTCTTCTTGCTGTCCTGTAACAAGTCTGCAACAGAACATAAATTCACCTTGACTGAGATGTGAACGGGATTCTATCCAAATAGACATTTGGGTACAAGTTGGTCTGTAACAACAGCACATTCCATGCTTTCATGTGTGGATAACAGAGAGTAATAAATACCATCATCACCACTCTAATCAGCATTAAAAACAAAGTATAAATAAATGAGTTTTGTAGGGTAAAATCTGGACATGATGATGACGAAAAGACCAGGGGATCATCAAAGTCATACATTTTTCCGGATACCTGTAACATGTCTGCATCTGTACAAAACATCAGTCTATTAAGTAGCTGTTGAGGTATTTCAGTCCAGACCAGTCTAGCGAGCCTAAAGAAAGCTCCTCTCCGAGAAAACCCATCATGGACTGTCACACTATTTCAAAATCTTGTCTAAATTTAGCTTTATGCTTTGGTGGGTCAGTCACAATTTGATCTATGTGGCTATACACACCCACAGACATCAAATCTGTCACATCAGCAGTGCCTGAAGTAAAAAAAACAAAAAAAAAACACAATACAAGCCGTTTGATGGACAGAGAATGACAAAAGATGGATGAGGCTATGAAACAGGGATGGTGACTGGAAGGTAGGTGGATTGTGTGCAGCAGGTGTGTTGTACTGAATGTAAACGATGAATGGTGCATGCTTTTTCTTTATATAAATAAAAACACTACAGTCTTACAAAACTTCATGAAGTTGTTTGCCCCTTCAAGAAGATAAAAATGAGGAGATTCCCCTTAAATTAACCCTACAAATCTTCCTACCCGGGATTTGCTTGAAACGCATGCAGAGGCTAATTGTATGCTAAATATGTAGAGCGACCGTGTGCGTTTTCCTCCAGCTGTTGAAAGCTGCAGCATCATGTGGTGATTGTGGATGGACGAGTAGGAGGAAGCGCATTGGGCGGCGGGGAATGGTCACATGACAGTGACAGTATGTGCGGTTTAAAAGAAAGGAAAATAGAGACTTGAGCATCAGATGAGGATCGGGGATGAACGTTCGCACACCTATCTGCACCTCAGCTCTCAGCTGGATGCTGGTCTGGAGCAAAATGCTCAGATCCGCTTTTTAAGTCCGGTTTAACACCTGAGCGACGATACTAATTCTCCTACCCTCCCCATTCAGTTTTTTTCTTTCTTCAGAATTAAAACACTGCTTTACCTTCACTGCGTTCATCTCAACCACAGCAAGGAACCGCATCCGAACTAAACTCCTCTCCCAGTTCTTAGGATAAGGTAAGAATATCCAACTTTTTGCTGCAGTAATTTTAGCACAATTAATCCTGTACTCTCGCGTTGTTCTGGGTGGTGGTTGAGCCAATTAACATCTGAAATCATACAATGTTCTTTCATTTGATACGTGCTGTGGCTCAGCAGCTGACAAAGAAACTGCCAACACAGTGCAGTTACTTCAACAGTGCTGCAAACTGTATGCTGTTTTTGACGCACCAGTGCGACTTTCTTATTGCAGCAGCCTTTGATTTTGTAGGATTCGATGTTATTAATTTTGTATCTTTGAATTCAAGATTCAAATTTCTGAACAAGTAGCTTATGACTCCCCCCCGCCCCCTTTCTCCATTTCAGTAGTATAACAGCATATACTGAATTTGGTTAAATGACATGAAACTCATCTGCAAATTGCAACAGACAACTGGTAACTTAAGTGCATATTTATTAGCTGCAATGAAGGTTTACAGGGTTTACATTTCTAATTTCTTTTTTAACCGGATACTGTCTGGTTAAAGGGAGAGTCTGCTGGTCAAATCAGAGCTTAGTTAGAAATTGTTCTGCTTTTAAATCCTATTTACAATCAACAATTATATGGAAAAGTAACAATTTTGCTATCAAGGTTTCGTTTCCCAAGGCACTCACAGGCTGAGGAAATACTGTGGGAGTGCTGGGCAGCTTTAATGTGTTTATGTGTGTTGGAATAAGTTGCCCAAGTCACTCAAAATGTAGATGTCACTCTGGAGAAAAGGAAGTCTTTGTGGTGATGGCAACCCCGTGGCACCAGCAGTCTCAAACACTGCTTATAAACATCATGGTAAACCCTGATTTGGAGGGTTTCTAATTCGAACCAGTCTTTCACTTAATCAGCAATTGACTTACACATTGTGACATCACCCAGAGGCTAAACACTATTGACTTTTTGGTGGACTGCATGCACGTGTCTCCATAGCCTTAGTGTTGTTTGAATACCCATAATCCTTTCCTTTCTGTGGGGGAAAATGTATACACATGGACATGAATGTGCCACCATGGGCATGGGCAGTGAAAAAGTTGCAAATATTTCCACTTGGTGATCCAGATTATTAGAGTGTAACGACACCCCTTCTGTTTTTGCGTAACTCCACCAACTGCCAAATTTTTAAAAAGTGCTAAAACTGTGAGAGGCTGGGGTGGGAGGTGTGGGGGTGATTGGGGGCGGGGAGTGGACGGGTTGTGAATTATACAGGCAGAAATTATTGAATTACATGGTGTCTCTCAATACGCAAGTGCACTGAAACGTAGTGCGCACTGGAATGTAGTGTGCACTGCGCACTTGCTTCTGTAGTGCACACTTTCGTGGATAAGTGTTGACCCACATGGAGCACTGATGTTTTGCACTTACCGGTAGTCAGGAACCGGCATTTGTCTGCGACTCCCCAACTCGTTAAAAATATCCGCCAAATAAACGTCGGCGGAACTATAGCATTAATCATTTGTAGCACGTATGACCTGTTTATGTCGCTAAACCGGCTAAAAAATACCAAAAACTGCTAACATTTATTGTCCTAACTGTACTACGTTGGTATAAGTCCCGCCCTTTCCTTTACATCGTCAATATGACGTCCGTTTAGTGCGAGAAGTGTGCATCCTTCTACACTAGATTCTCGGCCGTTTTTAGGGCAGCATCCGGGTACTTTCAGTGCACTGAGTTTTTGCTTAAATGTGCTTGTGAACGCACTATCCACTTAAATGTAGTGTTCGAAAGTGCACTAATGCACTGATTGAGACACACCTACAGTCAGCAGCTCAGCGGCCACCAGCAAGATGAAAAGCGATACAGTTTCACAAAGCACCTACGCCACAGAGCAGTCTTTTGAGGCAGACACCACAGTATTGGAAACACAAGGTGGTTGTGAGCTGTATCAGCTTGAGCTGGCCTGTGGTAACAGCTCCAGCAGGCTCTGGCAAGCTGTGCCTCTACGCGGCAGGCTGTGGCAGCTGCCCGAAGTGCCACTACAAGTTGCCGCCGCTGCCACGATTTGAACTTGCTGTTTCTCGTCAGATGAGGCTCAGCAGGTTAAGAATAAAGTCCGGTGTTACTTTTACAACCCTGAGAAACACAAATCTGTCCCATTGCAGTAATATTTTCTCAAAAGCTTTATGCAAGACTAAATGTCCTGCTTTTTTTGCATCAGGAATGAGGGAACTATGAATTTGTAAAAAAAAAATTCTCGTGACCTAGAGGAGCACAAAGTATGACTCTACTTAATGCTTGAGTGTGAAAATCAAAAACACCTCAAAAAACAGAAAACCAACCAACCAATGAACCACAGGTGTTAACAAAGGTAGTAAGTCCTGCCTGAAGTTGGGTCATTAATAGGACAACTATTCCAGCAGGGGCAAAACTACGACCAAATGGCTGAAAAAGAAAAGAAGCAAGGTGTTGGACCCTATTTTAGTTCTGTTACAGTACATTTAGAGATACATATGTGCATAAACAAATATTTGTAAACCTTAATGAACCGAATCAATGCTGTAAAGAAGAGGGAAAAAAAATCCTCTATAATGTGAGAAACTGATAATTGTCACACCAGGAATACTGACAAAGTCGTATTTGTTAAAGGTAGTTCTACATACGGAATCATGTTTGTTTGGGGATTTTTTTACACACAGTTTCTGGCTTGTGGCTTAGTTTTTGTGACTTTAATAACCATATGATGCAGTGTTGTTCATCTGAGGTTGTACTTACCTAATTTTGAAAATGGTTATGAACGTGGTCATTTTTTACATTATGTATGTCAGTTGTTTTATTAGCTTTAAGGTTGTCATTTTGTCCTATGAGGACATGAAGAAGTTAATGTTGGTTCAATATCATCTTAATTGTTTTTTGTAGTCTGTCTGGGGAACATGTATCTGTCTGCATCCTAATGATGACCTGCTCAGTCCTCTGTAAATCCCAAATGTCCTAGATGCTCAGCAATTTGCTACATGCAGCACAAGTCATAAGTTGGTTGGTTTTTAGGTGGTTTGTTCATCATTTTCAATTAAAGTTTGACTTATTTTTTAATCTTTAAAGCGTTTTGTAGAAGAAATGAAAGGTGATCAAATGCAAGTAATTTATTCAGCAAACAACGTCCTAGAAGCTTTTGCCTAGATTTTTGGTTTTCTCAGTTCAGTACACATTAAATCACCTCCTGTTGGAGGCATGGGGATTAACTTAATCTTTCAAACAGGTAAAAAGGTAAAGAATTTTTAATAGATTTGGTTAATCTGTCCAGACAAAAAGGACAAAAAAAAAAAAGGTTTTGTAGACAAGAGCAATAGAGCCTTGATCATGTTTATGGTTAGTCTGGGATTTCCTTAACTTTAACTCTGACTTTCTTCAAAAACTTAAAAATCCATCCATTTTCTGTACCGCTTAATCCAATGCAGGGTCGTGGGTGGGCTGGAGCCTATCCCAAAAATGATCAGGCAAGAGGCTGGGTACACCCTGGACAGGTCGCCAGTCTATCACAGGGCAAACACAGAGACACAGACAACCATTCACGCACACACTCACTCCTAGGGTGAATTTAGAGTGACCAATTAATTAACCTATCATGCATGTCTTTGGACAGTGGGAGGAAGCCGGAGTGCCCAGTAAGAACCCACGCATACACGGGGAGAACATGCAAACTCCACACAGAAAGGCCACTGTTTCAAACCCCTCCCCAGCTTGAACCAGCAACCCCCTCTGGCTCAAACTCAGCCCGTGACTTGAACCAGTGACCTTCTTGCTGTGAGGCTGCGGTGCTAACCACCGTGCAGCCCAGTTTTGTAGACAAGAGCAGTGGAGCCTTGATTATGTTTATGGTTAGTCTGGGATTTCTTTAACTTTAACTCTCACTTTCTTAAAAACTTATAAATAAATTAACTAAATAATTGCTTGACACTGAGGTAATAAACCTGACAATGTTTTGCAAATAGATGTCAATAGCATGTCTTTAGAGATTTGTTTCTCTCCTTAATTGCTGTCTTGGGTTAAACCCCTTAAGCCCTCGCCAAAATTTCAGGAAAAAAAACCTTAAGGACATTTCCAAAGTAAATGAAGAATTGCTCCACAATGATGAGGTTCATGTTCTTGGTGTCTAAGGACATCTAGGAACCTCAGAAGATTAATCCTCAGTGTCAAAAATGTTGTCTCTTACTACGTCTGAATAAATTGCAATACCCCCCCCCCCCCCCCCCCCCCGACAGAGAACAAAAAACCATGCTAACAATGATTCTATGTACACAAATTCCATTTGATCACCTTCAGCAATTAAAACATTGTTAAACAATAATGTTTGCACTGAAATGCACTTGGGGTTTAAACTATCGGCAGGGGTGTCCAAAGTAGGTCGTCGAGGGCTACTGTCCTACAGGTTTTCATATTTCCCAGCTCAAACACACTTGACTCAAATTAAATTAATCCAACAGCCTATTAAGTTTTGCGCAATAACTCATTAATTTGAGTCAGGTTTGTTGGAGCAGGGAAACATCAAAAACCTGCAGGATTATGGCCCTCAAGGACCAGAGCTGGACACCCCTGATTGAGGGTCTTTGAGCATTCATTCATTCATTTTCTGTACTGCTTAGTCCAATTCAGGGTCACAGAAAAGCTGGAGCCTATCACAGCAATTAGTGGGTAAGAGGCAGGGTACAGCCCGGAGAGGTTGCCGGTCTATCTCAGGGTCAACATAGAGAGACACCAAACCATTCACACTCACACTCAATCCTCGGCTCGGACCAACGTCCTTGTTGCTGTGATTCTGTGGTGCTAATCACCATGCAGCCATCAATTGTCTTGAGCAACAGTTGAAAATAAACACCATTGTCCTGTTTTATTATTATAGTAATCCTTAATTCTGTTAGACAGACCAAATAACTAACGAACTAACAACAACTATAATACAGAAATAAAATATATGCATAGATAAATAACTGTGGAAATAAATAGAATGAAAATTAATAAATGTAGAAATACATAAATGTATATTGCAGAAATGTTCATGAATGTTGTTGAATTGTTGAAATATATGATTATTAATGATATTAATTTACTTATCAATCATTCTCATAGAGTCCCTGAATTTTGAATCTTTATCAAATAAATCACAGATTCCTGTAATCAATCTGAAACTTGTTTGGACTGGCAGATGAACAACTTAAAAGTGCACATTAAAAAAAAAAAAAAAAACGTATTTTGCCTAAGTAATAATATATTGCAGAAATGGATAGATAAGAAACCTCCAACCTTAGCTGGATGGCATATTATTATTTTTTACATAATACCAATGAAATATTTGACATGCAGGTCAAAATGTAAGATTTGAACATCATTTTCTTTAACTATTTAGAAACTAGATTGCTAGCCACTGTTTTTGTATGGTTTCCTAGCTGAATGTATAAGGCATGACAGATTTGCTGAGGATTTGCTAGAATTACAATAGAAAGATTTAAAGGAGACATATTATGCAAAAATCACTTTTATAAGTCCTTGGAATAGTCTCTTACAATGTTCTAAGTCACG
>JAOXYM010000003.1:14646515-14659342 GCA_028567055.1 Leptatherina wallacei | reverse complement strand
GTGCCAAGATTTAAATGATATATCAGAGAATTGTTTAAGATTGGGAATAAAGTGCATAATATGTCTCCTTTAAGATGTATTTTCCATATTTCTATTTGCCCCTTCTACTAATATTTCGATCTCCATTTGTTTTTTCTGTTTGCACCTTTCTTACTCTCCTTGTACATAGCGAATCAATTGCACACGGTAAATCCTCATTTAAATAAGGCTGCTTGCGCCCGTTATCAGTTGCGCAAACAATCTTAGATCACCGCAAATCATGGAACCACAACAGGCGCAATTTATTTGCGGCGAACGCAATTTTACATTCGCTATTTGGGATCTTAGTAAATCAGGGCCAATGTGAGCAGCCACATCCTCGGTTAATGTGTCCTACTTGATGTGTATCAGTGGTCCCCTGGAAAGGGCATCAACCACAGCCAGTGCCTTCCCTGTGTCCCTGTGTCACTCACTGTTTAGTGTGATATACAATGTCCCTATGTGTCCCTTCTTGTTACACTTTTTACATGTACTCTTAGAGGCTGGACATTTTAGTCTCTCATGCTGGGTGCCTCACCTGCCATAGGTCTTTTCCTTTTTTAAAAGAAGCTTGTCTCCAGTGTTGTGCACCTATTGTCCCTCTGCTCTCGCCACTGCCTGCTGCTAGCGACTTGTCACTCTTGTGTGGCGGTCTGGAGGGTAACCCGCATAGCCACAACATCGCTCTGATGTACTTGTTGAATAACTTGAGCCAAGGTAAGGTCTGTAGTGAGCTGGAACTTGTGTGACAGTTCTTTGTTTCGGATTCCTACAACCATTCCCATTGCACATCCCTCAACTTTTGTTTCCACTCGGGCATTCTCCCGTCCTGGGTTGATGAACTTAAACTCCTCCGGTGGGTTAAACTTTGACATGGCCCTTTGCCATCACCAGGCCACTTCTGACACCATGGAACATCTACTGACGTTAAGCAAAATGAAGAATAACATGGAGCTAGAACTTGAACAGCACTTTATTCAGCCATGTTCAATCTGCAACAGTCTCAACACTTCCTCTGGGGCACTCAGAAATTCTTCAGAACATAGGAAATCCCATACATCAGTTGTGTTTTTGGTGACGTCTGTCCATCTGTCTGTTAGAAACATAGCTCAAAAAGTAATGAAAAAAAAGCACTGAACAGATTTGATGAAATTTTCAGGAAATCTCAGAAATGGAATAAGAAACAAGGGATTTGACTTTGGGGGTGTCCTAGATCACGGCCTGGATCCTGGATATTTTTCTCGAAAGAAAAATACAAAGTTGATATGAAATATTTATTTATTGTTTACAGAGCTGAGGAGGTTTTTTTGGAATGAAACTTTTTGTTACTTTTTTGTTGTATTATTTTGTTATGTAGGTATCAAAAGATACTGTCAAAATAAATCAAACTTAAGCTGGATTTATACTTGCAAGGTGTTTGTGTATGGTTGGGCCAGCATAGCTGATGCTGGTAAAATGTGCTCTCAAACTTGAGTGTAGGTTTACAGTGTTGTGTTGCAGTTTCTCTCCCGCATTACTTCACAAATTCAGCGAGAAGTTCCATAAATCCGAAAAGGTAGTACTTCCGCGTAACTGCGCTGCAAGCAGTGGTGCATGGGTCTGGAAGAGGTGCGTGCCAAGCCTCCATGGACCTATATGGAGCATACAGTGGTGATGCTGTAACCAACCTTATACAGACAAGTATAAATCCAGTTTTACATCTATTAGGAGTGTACATGTAATTTTTTCCAAGTATAGTGTACGGAAATAATTAATCATAATGGGGATAATTGTGATATCATGGTTGTTTATCTGACAATAATCGTTTATATTATAAAAAGTTTATAATTGCTATGAGACAGTTCACTCCCACTCACTCACCACCTGCAGTTGTGTCTGAAGATGTTGCAGCACACCTGTTCTCCATCCTCATCATCAACCATGCACATAAAGCCTGACTTGTTCTTCCTCCATTCTCCAGTCTGTCGTCAGACCTTGGAATTCCTGCTTCCAGATCCCTGCCCTTTGAGACCTTGAATAAATTCTTCTTTGAACCCTGCACAGCCTGAGTCCTTCCTCAAACCATCACAATAATTATGACCTGTTGAGGCAGTGTAAGGGCAAATATGTCAGAATATCAGCTTGTGATAGTGGCCTTTAAATACCATCGAGAAATTCCCAGCTGTTGCTCTTTCTGTTTTGATTATAACAATGATTATAAAATGTTTTCATGTGCATTGTTTACATTTGGAAGTTCTGCATGGTTGGAATTTGCAGGTGTACCCTCTAAATAGTAACAGGTGTATGCAAGTGTTTGAGTCATGACGCCAAAAACAAAGCTGGTTGCATACATGAGCATGATGTCAAGAAATTATACGCTAGGTTTAAGAACACAAATGTGCAGATTAAGTTAAGTAACATTTTCAGAAGTTGACAGTTTCACTCAATGCCTCTCAGAAATCTCTGAGAGAGCTCTCAGAGATCCCATTTCTTGCAACAGCGTTAAAGAGAAAAAGGACTGGATCAATCTGATCATCTTTCCTCTCCAGTAATGGTATATAGCTATATGTCTGACCAATTTTCACTCTTCCAAGTTAACAGGTTTGAGATTGTCAGATGTACACTATTTAGTCTCCTTTCTGCCACTGATTTGTTCTGTAATTGCTTTTACCACCGCAGTCCAACATGGAATCCATTATTCTGCAGCAATCTGCACTATCAAGATTTCTTCTGGTTACTTCTTTCCCTGTAGAACCACTATGCTACCCAGTATCAAATTTTTGCATCTATCTGTGAGTCCAACAAATCGCCTTGTATTTATATTTTCAGCTGTAAACTTCATAGATGTGAGAATATGTTTCATCCTTATTGCATGCTGTCAAATCATCCCCTCCTCTCTCCTGAGGATAATCAACACTGATGCACGGCCTGATTTCCGTTTACATGGAGAGGTTTTGAGGAGCAGTATTGGCCATCTGTGAAACAGGAGCAGCAGAAATTAATTAATTTAACAGCCCAGACCTAGAAACATGAGAGGAGCAATGTGATCTCATGGCAATGTATATAAATAGTGCACCACTTCTGACACATTTGTATTTCATATACGCACATTTAAAACCTTCTACATTTGCCATTGTACATCCTTAAATGACACTCCATATGGCGTGTCATATCCATCCTCTTAATGTACATAGTATAAAATACCATAGATATTTAAATAGGTACATAATTATGATATTAACAGCCTTGTTAAAGCTTTGCTATGCCATTATAGTCTCCAGTGTATATGGCATGCAGTGACATGCAAAATGCATTGTAATAGCACATGACACAACTTGGCATGTTATTCATATTTTATTTCATGAGACCAGGCAGAGTGGAGTCCATATAAACTGCAGAGATGATCAGATATGGGGCTGTTATGCCAACTTGCAGAATTAGCCATTAGTGTGTGTATTATGCTCACATTTGCTCAACATTCAGGGAAATGGAGAGTTGCACTTAGTAGCAAAAGTGCTTTGTGAGAGAACCAAATGAGACTTGTGCAAGTATTGTTGAATGTTTGTGAGTTTGACTGAAAGTAAGCAGTCAAATAGTTGGAGATTAGCTGACTGTGACAGCCATTTTGTTAACTGCATTTGGGGATATTTGTTGTCTGAGCTAACTTCCTTACATATTCATGTGTGGGTGAGGCTGCTGATAGCGAAGGATAATGACAACTCAATTATTTGTAACGCACATCCCAGAATAATCATACTTATCACAATTTGTACATAATGATTAGTAAATCTAATTCACTATGAAACATGAGGTCACAGTGGGAGCCATTAAATAACACAAACAGTAGCAGCCTGGGGTTTTTGATGAGGTGGTAGATGACACATTCCTTATGGTCTATTTTTGTAATAAACTGATATCCACATGCATGTTGTAACAAGCCAAAGTGGATTACAGGGTTGGCTGATAATGTTTTATTAATAACTAAGTCATTTTCTTTTCCAAACAACATCCACTTGTATCCTACAATTTGTAGTTTGACAACAAGTATTTATAAAAGCAGTATGTGTACATCAAACCCAAAAATAATGCTGGGCAGCACAATTACACCATTCCCATTCCCATCCCAGTCAGTTGAGTGTATGCACAGATGCTGTGATGGGATGTTTTTGGGATGTGTAATATAATATTGAAGAGCATTAGTTATAAAAGCACTCAAAGCTACTTCATGCTAAGCTGAAAAGCAGTGTTTTCCTGTAAAATATTTAAGTTAATGAACCCTGCAATGGCACCAGTTTTGATTAGAAAGGTGTCACATGCACCTACAGAACCTATTGTTCCCAGCTCAATCTCTGAATTAATGCTGGAAAGTGCTAACTGGAGATGTGGAGGTCAACAAAACCAAGATTTAAACATTGTAACTTCTTGCAACGGACTTGAAGAATCCTCCCACTGAACACACTCTGTTGTTTCTTCACTGTGGTGTGTAGAGGATGTGAAGAATTGTCCATTATTTTAAGCAGCTTGTGCAGCATTCTTCTCTGGACAATCAGCTCCAGCGGCTCCAGAGTTATCCCCAGGACAGAACCAGCCTTCTTGATCAGTTTGCTGAATCTCTTGCAGTCTCTGGTTCTAATGCTGCTGCCCCAGCAGATGGCTGCAAAGCTGATTGTACGTACATGTTGAAAGCATGTATCATACGTTCATTGGCTCTGTGCTTATATTAGCATGCATGGCGTTGTTTACGCGCTCCTACCTGCCTGAACAAAGTGCTGCTGAAAAAAGGAGTAAAATAAAAAATTGAGTAATATGCAGAGTGACAAACAAAACGGGGCAGTGGTTGGATGATGTAAAGAACAAGGCTGGTTACAAGACAAGAATGGAGATAGAGGAGAATATCAACAACGGTAGAAAAGATGAGACAATTGAAACATTTAAGTGAAAATCTAATAAGCTAAAGTTTAAAGTTAACATGGCACATCAAGTAAAGAAATTTGTGTTTGATGGATTAGTTCTTTGTTGTAACACTGCCTCAGTAATAAACCTTATACTGTTTATTTTTTTCTTTTTGATTGGACCACATTTGAAAGGAAAATACATTTGTGGGATGAACAGCCGTGTTGAGTATGTAGGTTGTGCTTCCATAAAGGACTTGCCAAATACTTAGACTATACTTCCAGAATTTGGGAATGGGGAGGATGGTGTGGTCTGCCAGCAGTCCTGACCTCAACCTTATTCAGCCCTTGAGGAATCAGCTTGGTTGTGCTGTTAGTGCAAGAGTCGCCAACACAGCCACACTGGCTGATTTGCAACAAATGCTGGTTGAAGAATGTGATGCCATCCCACAGCAGTGTGTAACCAAGCTGATGACCAACATGAGGACGATGTTGCAAGCTATTGTGACTGTGTCTGGTTCTTCCCCATGCAACTGAGGCCCCAGTTTGTAATGGAAGAAATAGGTTACAATAAAATTTCCAATATATTTCTTCAGACTTTAATTATCCAAACCAAAAAACTACATGGAACAAAAGTCAAAGCTGTTTGGTATTGGAAGAGCAGTTTGGCCTCGTTTGCTGCTCATTAACCACGTGCATTTCCAAGAGATAATCCATCAAACAAAAATGTCTTTACTTTCATGTCACAAAGGCTGGTATATTTGGAAAAAAGGATAAAAATAAGGATAAAAAGTTAGTTTAGAGTGCTGGTGTTATTGCATAATAATTCTTTCAGTTAAAGTCAGTTTATCTATAAACTGTACATAAGAAAATAAACTTAAATCACATTAATGTGTAATTAAATTGAATTATAAATATTTTCATCATAATTGTTTTAAATCAATTCATTATAGTCCAGTTAATTATAAATGTGTTCAATAACTGTGTTCAGATAATGGCAGTTTATTAAAAAAAGACTGTATAAATCCCCTGTTCGGAGTATGAACAGGATGACGGTGAGGAAGAAAAACTTCTGAGTCACAATGTGCTACACAATATTAGAAAGATGTAATTGTAGATTGTTATGGCCTATATAAGCATACAACCCATTAAGAAGGCAGACAGTTGAGGGTTGAATGGACAGGACGGAGACATAATTAAGTTCTGTATGATGCCATTTTTGTCTGATCTGTATAGCAAGAGAAATATCTATCTTACTGCAAAGTTAAATTTAAAAGAGCACTTTAGAATAAACCAAAGTCTTCATAAGTTCTGCTAACACACAAGCAAAACTAAATAATGAATTATAAAGACTGTTCTTTTAAGTATGTTGCAATAATCAAAAGGTAAAATTTAAGTGTGCTGTGACAACCTCATGTTAAGATGAAGTTTAAATTTATTCAGTATTTTCGGTGACTTGCATTCTAAATATTGAGTTTTGTGACACCTCTACCATAGCTAATAATCATATCCACCTTCTGTTTGGTGATGACAGCTAGAGAATCAGAACTTACTATCATTCAGCAGATGCTTTTATCCAAGGTAACTTACCTCTTGTGTTGGCATCACTGGGCTATTTAGATCTAAGGAGGGTAAAGTGTCTTGCCACAAGGACACAATGACAGTTGACAGGGACAGGAGCAGGATTTGAACCGCCAACCTTCGGGACATTGGGCAACCTGCTCTACCACCTGAACCACTGCTGCCCCACTTTGTCCTGAATGCAGTTGATTCAGCAAATGATGATTAAAGTAATTTTGGGTAAAAAAAAGAAGTAATTTTTGACCTTTAACATCAAAACAATCAGTTCAAATAAGCGGAAACGCTGCAGAGCTGACGAGAAGCGCAGAGTCTGATGGTAATTCCTATTGATCCTACATCTGCTCCTTCATGTTGAGAGTTGTTCATCGATTAGGCAGAATCTCTTAGCTGAAATCCTTTGCTGCTTCTCAGGACTTTACCTGCTTTACCTGTTATACCAACAAAGAATGGTCTCGGCTGTGTTTCTCTGTTAGAGGAGACGGGGGTAATAGATGACTCTGGAACAGTTTAAAGGTCAGAATGCAGGAATGAGCTTCCTGATAAGATTCATCACACTCTCGGGGGCTGATGGGCAATGCTGGAAGCACAATCCCCCTCATTACTCGTGCAGCATGAAGATCGTGGCTCTGTCCCAGTTGTAATTAAGCATTGCAGTGACAGCCACCTCCAACTCTACACACACCCTCACACCTAAAGAAAAACACAAAATTCTTGCTAAGTGCTCAACGAGACTTTTAAAATGTGTAAATATGAGCACGCGCTGCTTTCATGAATTTGATAACGAACGACAAGCATACACGCAGCGTGAAAAGAGCTGCTGTCATAAAAACAACCTCCTGAATGATTGAGTCATGATTTGCTGCTCGAGTGATGTACATCAACCAGGCATTATCCAAGAAATCGTTCAGACATTTTGGTTGCTGTCATTTCTCCAAATACAAATGGAGACTTACACGATACATGTACGAGGAGGAAGAGTTTTAAAAGAAAATCACATCAATCTTTTTATGGTTAAATTTTGTCCACATGTTATATTGATGCAGTGGTTTGTCTCTTTAAGACAAACCACTGCATCGTTGGGTCCAGACAAACAAGTCTGGACCCAACGGCATCATTTTGTTAGAAGAAAACAAATATACATTCAATCTTTGGTTGAACCTGGTTGAGATAACGTCTCTAGGCAGCAGACACAGACACTGTTTCTACACTTTGTCCAGGAACAGTTTTCATCAGATTTATCATTTCTGTTGTCTGCTATGTTGTCTGCTATGTGCTGACACATTTTCATTATTCTAATCACTTTTAATCACCTTTAGCACATTTTACCTACTTTAAAAACACATTTTAACTACATATATACAGGCTGAATATAATGTTAAATTTAAATATTAATTCAAAATGCTGGAGAAAGATTTATTGATTGCTTCTGATATCGATTTCTGGACCCAGATTTGTCAAAACATTTATTCAACAACACGAAGCGCAAACACTTAACTAATACAATCCAAGATACTCTATACAATTCGCTACACAGGGCACAGAATGTTTAAAATGGGATTCAACTCGGACATCTGCACTAATTGCACTCAAAACACTCCTGATGACTACATCCATGTGTAGCATCATCACACAATAATAGTAATATTAATCTTAACATTAGCATTAATATTAAGAAAACCTCGGAGCACCACCCTATTCTTTGAAATGGAAGCAAGGAAAACCATTAAAATCTTATATCAATTGAATAATTAAATTAAATGAATTAATCAGTCTCAGGACGCTTTTCATGAGTTTTCGCTTAAATTGACCTTTCATGATACATCAGAAAAACCACAAACAATGACTAATTAGATGAATATGACTATTTATTAACTAGATTACAAACTAGGCTATATAAGATAAAATATGAATAGGCTATAAAAAGGGACAAAACAAACATGAAAATGAAGGTATGCAAGTATGATCAATCAAGATCCATGTGGCAAAAGATGTAAGATTAAACATAAATTAAGTAATGTGGTGTTAATCAATTAATGTTCAAGAGATTGAAGAAAGGATTTCTGAATTCAATAAAACTAAGTTTGAGGGTCTGTTTAAGACGTAGGCCTAGACTAATTCCTAAGGAGGGACTTAATTCACTATCACCACTCTTGTATGACACTAATTTCATAGCTACTGATGAGAGGAGAATGATCCTGTCAGCGGATGCGATGTTTCACTGAAGTGACTCACGGCCGGTTCAGCCGGACTGCTCCTGAAACCAAAGGAAGCGAAGTCAAGTGGATGACTCTTTCCGACGCTCCCAGATCCTGGAAGTTTGTCCTTTACACTTGGGACTTGTCCAACCTCAGGATTGGATCTGCAGGCTCTTTTATCTCTTACTCTCTCCTGGTTGCCTTCCTCCAGAGGCTGCAGGGACTGGTGTCAAAAAGCGGTGGATAGCAGAAAGGAGATCTGCCGAATTAATCACCAGAGTGATTTAACCGTAAAAAATGTCTAAGTTTTGGAAGCCGAAAAAATGGAAAAGAAGAACTCTTGTGAATTAGTTCCGATTACCAAAAATAGTAGTTAACTCTTAATAAACTTTTGCCGTTGTTAAACAGGAAGCACAGGCATGTATCTTTTTTTTATCTACTGCGGGAGGTTATACTGGCTGCACGGGATTTTGCACTTTCTATTCTTAGATTCCCATCGTTGGATCATATAATGTGGAAATATTTTTTATTAATAGAATAAATTATTTTATAAGATGGATCCATGCTGGATTTTACAACATGCGGGACCTTGTAGGAATCAATATCCACATCAATAAGTTCGCTGAAACTCAAACCGCTGAAAGGTTTCTGCAGTTACCTGCAGAGGGAGGTGGAGCGGAGTTTATGAGCCATATTTTTGCCTTCTGTCTGCACCGCAGTCACATCGACCACATCCTACCATCGTGTGTAACATTCACGTGCAATGGAAATAAAGCAAAGGTTATTTATACTGTCGTCATAAAAATCTATACTGTTTAATAAAAATAAAAACTATGCAGAGGTCCCAGCACAGACCGCGTCTCTTCTCCTGCTGCCGCATCTAAACTTCATAAAATAAAATCTGTTGCTTTAGAACATAATGGATTTTTTTCTAACCCGCTGAAACTCTTCTGTTTGAATTTACAGATTAGTAGAAGGTAATTATGAACTGATCACTCTGATCGATCAGCTGCTGTGTGAATCATTCCGCTATCAGAGACCTGAATACGCTGATGACAGTAGATGATATTTCATTGATATAATTTCCCTAAGTGCACTCAGTAGAAACCTACAACAGAGAGTTAAAAGTTAGAGCTGAAGGAAAGCGTTCATAGCGCTGACTTTTGTGAGTTGATGAGGTATTGATATATGGGTATGTGGAAACTTTCGTTTCTCTGGTAGTTCTAGTCGTGTCAACCAGCCCCCACCCCCTCCCCGCGGCTGCACTCTGCAGTCTGCATGCTGTGTTTATGTGCAGAGCCCAATGTCCGACAGCAGAGTAGCCACTACTACAGAGCTTCTGGAGGCGCGATGTAAATTCAGACGTTGTCCTCTTGAAACTATTTAATTTTCGGCATTTTGAAGATAAGGCCACCTACGGCAATCAGCGGAATGTCGCTTGGTATTGGGTGTGGTATCAGTACACTTTTATGAATGCGAGAGAAAAAAAAGAAAAGAAAAGAATGGATAGTCCTCATTCATCCGATATCTGTTCCAGCTAATTAGGCAATAACAGAGCCAATATCCGATCTGGGTATCTGATTGGTGCATCTCTAATATCAAAGAGGGTCTGATCCTAGAAATGATCATTATTTCATTATGGTAAAAGTACCAAACTCTTTACAAAGTTTTAAAACACAGAAATATTGGTTAAGTCTTTTGTCAAAACTCGGAAAGTTATGGTGCATGTCACTGTCATTCCCTGTGGAGAAAGAAAGTTGTTTGGTTCAGTTCAGAGGTGGGGGAAGGAGATACAACTCTGTTGGAAGTCTCCTTTAATGGTCCCCCCATCGTAAATACCAAGGCTGGTTGGTCCTGCAGGAGTAAAGGTTAGCTTGAGTTTACCAAACCATTAATAATTCCATTGAAAGACTTGTGTTTTCAGAGTCACTCCTAAATTGTTTGTGAGACTCCAGATTTGAGATCCTTTAGCAGATGGACAAAGAATGCCCTTTGAGGGAGAGCAAGTCCATGGTGTCTGTTCCATGTCCACAGTGACATGGAAGTCTATAAAACTCCAGCAAAGTTTCCATTGGTATGTGTTCCTTATTTGGTTCCTGGCAGGGAATACGCTACACATGCTATATGGCCCTGTATATAGGTATGTATGCGTGTTGGTATGTATGTGTATATATTAGGGTTGGGACGATATGCTTTTCTCCCGATTTGATTCTTTTACAATTTTTTGGGTGGCGATTTGATTTAAATTGCGATTCTTACGATTTCTTGATATTGCAGATTTGTGTGATTTTTAGGTAGCTTTTTAAATCTCAGAAAAATTGTGAAAAAATTTAATCCGGAACTATATTTCCCAAAAACTGCACATCACATGTGAGTCAGATTTTAAGATTTATTCAGCAGGAATATATTTGAACCAGCCGAAAATGAAGCATTTAAATTTGGAGAACACAACTCAACAACCAGACCATCTGCTTGCTATAATGCCGGACAAGTAAAATTAAAAAAAGGGAGAGAAAAAAGAAAAACATTTGAAAAGGTTTTTGGAAAAAACAATTCGATTTTTTTCTTTCTTTTAGATTTAAAAATCATGAAACAAAAAAAATCACCATTTTTAGGTGAATCGATTTTTTTTCTCCCACCCCAATACATGTATATATGTGTGTACATAAATATATATGTAGACTGTATATAGTAAGATAAATAGAAAAAAAAATTCTATAATTATATGTTCCAAAGTATGAAAGCATTTTTTTAAATTCTTAATATTACAAGTAGGTTACAGGTTCAGTGAGTTTATCATTCGATCGCACAGCAATTAAACACCCTGTCAAAGTGGCTAGGCTGAGATGCTAAAGCCAAAGTTAAATGGCACCTTTTGCAAGAACAGGCTTATTTGAAATGATCGTACATGTTTCAACAGCACATCACAAAACAATTCAAAAGACCACAATGGTATAGTAATAATTTGTTCATTTCAAATGAATGAATGAATTATACTTTATTGATCCCCGAGGGGAAATTGCATTGTCAAATTGTCAAAGGGACATTGTGAAACATATTCTGTTGTTTACTGGCCAAAATCCTTATCTGCATGTATATATGTGTTTTCATTGGTGTATTATGACCGCTAATTATCTGACACATTCTTGTAAGGGAAGAATTTTAGATTTGTTCATACACATAATAGGTAAGCCGGTAGGGCCATGACGGTCAGCCATCTTGAAACTACCGCTGCTGGCAAGGGACAAATAGCACCAATGCAGAATAACTCAGCAGCGTCGAGATTACCGTTTACCGTGACTATGAAAATGACTGAAAGCACGTTAATGTACAGTTCCACCAGATGAGTGGAACCAAATTTCCCTGTATGCGTAGTGTATGTGCTTATTGGATAGCAGAGATTAGAGTGATGTTTTCAGCAAGTCATCTCCATGCCATGTATTTGTGGAATTACCTGGTGATTTCACAGTGAATGAACCAGTGAATGAACCTGGTTCAGTAGCTGAGTAGAACAAATACACAGCATAGAGAAGACCTGTATTTTTTTCTTTTGGCCTGTAAACACTCACACGAATGATGGGATGCAGTTTGCAACACTCAGGTGACGTTGATTTTGTCGGTGTTGTGAGGCTTTTTGACACATGGTGGCTACTGTTGTTAAATATAGGATAAATGCACTAAATGTGAGGAAAGTGAGATGAGTAATGAAAATGTGTCAGCTACAACTTTTATACTACATTCTTACACTTGGCACCCCATATGTTCCTTTTATTTTCTTTCTCCCTCAAACACAATTCCTGCTAACTTACTGCATGGCTTTTGTGGCTTTAAGGAGTTGCATAGTCCTTCCGTCCATCTATCCTCTTCCACTTATCTGGGGTTGGGTCGCGGGGGCAGCAGCCTGGGCAGGGCAGACCAGACTTCCCTCTCCCCGGCCACATCAGCCAGCTCCCGAGGCACTCCCCGGCCAGCCGAGAGATATAATCCCTCCAGCGTGTCCTGAGGTTTCCTCCTAGTGGGACGTGCCCGGAGTACCTCCACAGGGAGGCGTCCAGGAGGCATCCTGACCAGATGCCCGAGTCACGTCATCTGGCTCCTCTCGATGTGGAGGAGCAGCGGTTCTACTCTGAGCCCCTCCCGGATGACCGAGCTTCTCACCCTA
>JAOXYM010000003.1:14608090-14619537 GCA_028567055.1 Leptatherina wallacei | reverse complement strand
AGGAAGGCAAACAGTTCTTCACAAATGCCATTCAGGACAATAACATCACCACAACTGATAACAAACAGTCCTGGTCTTGCAGTCATTCAGAAGTCATTCAGAGTTCACAAAGTCTTTCAGGGGTTAAAATATCATAATACTATATTTTTTTCCAACATTTCCCCAGAAACCAGTTTTCATTTGTGGTATGTTTTTTAAATGGTCATGTTGAGATATCAACATTCGTCCCAGCCTGAGATCCTGAGCAAACTATAGTGGGAAGGTCATGTATTTTCGCTGGTGTTTCTTCCATTTTGGAACAATTTAGGCTACTAAGCTTTTCAAAACAAACACCTTTAGAGAGAAAAAGAGGAGATGGTGGAAGGTGGTGATCTTCATGCAGGAGATCACTAAGTTGAGAGTTTTTTCCTGTGCAATGTTTTTTTTTACCTTCCCTCCTTCTTCAGAATCCTTACTTTTCTATTGTACTCTCACTTGCAAAGGGGTTAGGATTGGTAGTTATAAATTATTGGTCAGCATTAGAATTATTTTTCATGATTTGGCCTGCTTTTTTCAAAATACATGGTTGGACAGTAAAAAAAATCTCCATGGGTTACAGGTATTTTACTACTCACAAATTGCAAATCTTGTCTTATAACTTTAACGCTGCTAAACAGAAAGCAAAAGCTTAGGTATACATAATAACTTCACAATAAATTACCACATTGTGACGCTGCTATATATAGGACATGTCTTGATGCGTATCTTCTGAATTTTTTCTGAAAAGAATGGGCTGGCTTTTCAGCACTTAAAATGTTGAACAAAGTTGTTTGTGAGCATCAGCAGAATAATTATTTTGACCCAGCTGGTTTGCTCTTGACAGAACAGTCCAAAAAATATTTTTTGCGCTGACATTGTGGAACATTGAGTATAGACGTCTGTATCACAAAATGTTGAAAACTTGAAAGAATCTGAAACCTTTTCATTAGCACTTTTCTTTCTCACAGCCGTACATAGCATTGATTGAAACTGATATGTTAACACTTAATGCGTGAGTAAACATGCATTGTAAATTAACATATTAGCTTTGTAGGAGTTTGCTTCAAAGCACCAAGTGCAGCCTTACAGTCTGAATTTCTAAAGCAAAAGGTGTTTTCTTTTGCTTTAGAGTTGGTTTATTTAAGTATTTATCTACTGCTGCAACAATAGTGTTTTAAGGTGGATTGAACCTCATCTTACTGAGGGCAGCTTCTCATTACTGTTTCCCTTTACCCATCACCAGTCAAGTCCTCAAAGTCAAGGCTGACCTGCTTTAGATGAGCATTTTTCAGTGAGCCTGCCACATCTCCTGAAACCCGCATGCATGGACTAATTACACCAATCTGCCCTTTCCCTTTCTCCTGCCATACACAGATCCCTCAGGGTAAATAGCTTTTTTTCCTCTGTTCCCACATCTCCTCAAAGGACATGTTTTGAGGGCCATGAGGGAATAGTTATTTTAAAAAGAGCTATTGAAACTGCAGTACATTGGAGACAATAACAAGTTTGTAAGCAGAGGTCTGGCTCTGGAGAATCATTCTGCTCCTGACATATGTCAGTATCTGTCGCCACAGACGAACCAGGGAAGGCTGAATCTTTATGAGGTGCAGCCATTTTTTTCCACTTCTTCTTCATTTAAAAAAGAAAATGCCTGTGGAATATACTTGAAGAAGCACAATAAATCTGAATAAAAGGATGTCAAATCAAATAAAATACATGACAACTTTGTAGGAGACATAAAAAAGGAAATAAACAGGAATTTAATTCTATATGCAGCAACATCTTAATGATCTCATTCCAAAATAAAAAATCTTCAGATTAAACCATCTGTAATTTGCTATTGATTTTTTGCTAAATTCAGACTATATATATGAGGTCAGGACCCAAACAGAGACACTCTACTATTGTTGAGTGTCTAGTTTCATATATATAGTATATAGTTTCATTTTTGTTTCCGAACTGGCAACAAACCAGCTCTTTATGTCTATGTTCACAAGAAATGATTGATTGTTTTTTTTTTTTGACATACTAGTCTGATTAGGAAGTGTCACTATGGGACAATTAGTGTCAATACCAATCATAGAGAAGCTGAAAGAACTTGGTAGGGACACTGTGGGTATATGTGTCCTCTCCTCCAAGCCTCTGATATGATTTATAGTTAATGTTTGGCTAGATTCCAGTCAGACCTAATAGAATCACAAAAGGTTGACTTGAGAGTCATGAGGGCACCCCGGCATTTGCAGCATGTGCTGAGGGATTGAGAGGACAATGAGAGCACTTGAACATGGCAGGGCAAGGAAGGGTATATATGGCCCCATCATAGAAGAAAACCTATTACTTTACACAGATAAACAGGGTATAGGACAGGCAATGGTGAAGACAGCCAGAGGCAGAAAGAGGACATGGAATGAAAGAAAAGCAGAGAGAGAAAGTGAGACAGAGAGTGGTGAAACAGATGAAAGGAGACAAGAAGGAATAGACGTCAAGTAAATTGTGAGATTGTTCTATTTTTTGATAGGGACATCGCTGGATTTAGAGATTATATGGGGCACAGGACCCCCATTACTCTAATCTAATATTTCCATCATTAAGACATGTATGAAATCTGCAGCATGATATGTTACATGAACTTTCTTGCTTAGCTCATCCTTACTGCATCCTTTACTACAGGAAATTACAAAAACAATTGAATAAATAAGTGTGGGGAATATTTAAATAAATCAAGCAGACTTGTTTGCAAAGTTTTCTTGTAAATGCACAAAGAATGTCAGAAGTTGTTATAAGAATGACTGCCAAGAAAAGGTGTTTTTAATAGACGGGTGGAACTCAAAGATGACATGGAATCTGAAATTAAGAGTCATGCAGTACCTGCTGCACCAAAAACCTGTTTGTAGCTTTTCATGTTTATTTTTCTGCAAAATTCATAGAAAACTCTAAAAGTCCTGTGGAGTCAAGTTGATTAGGTAGTCGTGGAAAAGGGCCTTTGGACCACAAAATGTGCCATAATAGTTGGTTATTTCCTTATTTGGCTTCATGTCAGCCCCTAATTTCTCTTCTTCAATGTGTGATGCCAGTCCTCTGCTCATGGAGGAGTTGACTGATCAAAATAGACCCAATTAACTTCATTTTTGTTTGGCTGTTTTTTTTTTTTTTTTAATCTAGCCCAAGACCACATTTAAATTAGCTTAACGATTTAACAATTTTGTCTGTACTGTAGCAAGAAACAAGAAACAAGCCACATCTGTGTCTGTGGTCAGTGGGTCAATTAGGCCAGGTAGTACCAGAGACTTTGGCCATCAGATTATAATGTATTGTGAACTCTTTTGAAGTTCAGCTCTAGGAGTTAGAATCATAGAATCCATCTAATTTGATTAAAAAACTATGATATTGTTAAGATTCATCCATTCACACAGCCAGTGTGATGTTAAACTTTGGAGGAGGAAGACCTAAATGCAGGACACCAAGGCCACTTGCTGTTAAAATTTCTCAACTTTATTTCAGGTTGAGGTCACTGACAGTGAGGCTGTCATAGAATCAAAAACCCCAGAGAAAAGTTAAGGTAAAATAGTAGATTCTAACAAACAGGGAAAACTGTAACAAACTTTAGAATGATTTTAACAGTTTAGCAAGAAATACAAACAAGAAGGGAATATACCTTATACAGGAAAGGCTAATCAGCCAGCAGAGCAGAGTGAAGTGTAGTAATCAACTGACTGACCATAAGAGGGAAAACTCAGAGTAGCAAGCAAAACAATAAGATGTGAATGGCAAAAACCATTAAAAAATGAAACAAAGTAACAAACAAAACCATGACACTACCATAGATGTATTTAGTCCGTTGAGATGGAGGTAATTGGAAAACATCCTTACCGACTTTGATACATCAGTTTAACTGAGACGAAGAGGACAGCCAAATGGAAATAAATCATAATTTACCAAATGTAAGCAGTTCTGGCACTGTGACATCACTTTTTCTATTTTTAGTTCAGGGCAAACTTTCAGAGTGATCACTGAATACTCCTGAAGGTAGGAGAGTGGAAAAAATATAGCTACACATGGACAGTGTGCCACACCAGGTGTTTGAACTTGATATTCAATTTCTCTATTACACAGATTTTTGACTGATTGTTAATTGTTTTATATCACAGGAGATTATTGGATTTTAAAAGTCCAACAAAGAAAGAATAAAATTACTAATTAATTTTTTGATCAACAGAAGTTTTCACTATTTTTTAAATAGTTAATTTATAATTTTAAGAACCCCATGTTTCCAGTTTAAGTGTCGTCATTTGGATCATCATCTTGGGAGGGGAGAAATTACACACCCACTCAAAATGCTATTCAAGATAAATGGGGAGCTGCCTCCAAAATTTAATAGTTTATAAAAGAGGTAATTGTTTTCCATACAATGATAAGCAAAACATTTAAGTGCATTGTCATATCTCTATGCCCACCTAACTATTTTCCAACAAAAGCCCTTGTTGGACAAAGTGCCCTTGTGATTCACACCAGGAGAATTGTTTGATAGAGCTGAACAGCAAGGGAAGATACCTTTTTGGGGAGAGAAGGAAATAAGTGTTTGTGCCCTCTTCCTGGCGGAAATGAAAATGAAAACAGTCAGACTGAACCTGAAAAATTATTTTGGTTTCCAGGACAACAGCACAGCAAGACAGCCGGACGCACCTTTCTTTTAATCTGGCAGAGATAAGAGCTACTTAGTCAGAGAGCACAGAGGAGACTCAAGGAGGGAGGGCTGGCATGTTTACACACACACTACTCTCAGAGAAAAACGCACACACTCAATAAGGGCTGAGACAAGGAGGGAGGAGGGAAGAGAAAAAGCTGTTGCAAGGGAGGTGAAGTACATAGAGAAACAAACAGAGGTATGACTGTTGTTCTGTAGCCCCACGTTGTGAACTGCACTGATATCCTGCACACCCCTGGAAAGCCTCATCAGCCGCTCAGCAGGATGTCTCAGAGGAAAAGGAGTTTCACATTTGGAGCTTATGGGGGGTAAGATAATAGTAGATTTATCTGTCTGAATTTCAACTGATTTAGAGTTTGACTATTTACGTCACTCTACAGTGATACTACTACTACTGTATGACACAATAGTGAACCTGTTGCATCTAGCTGCCAACCCAGGAGAAGTGAGAGCAAGATGTCAGACTCCACAGGGAGCTGTACCACACCTGCTCAGCAACTGCAGAGTTAGATAACAAGGTCATTGACAGTCAGCACTGGAACCTCCTCATTTGCTGCTTTATCCATTAAGAGCAAAAGGCCTCGGAGATGCTAAACTAATGAGATTAGTTTATTAATGGGAAAAGCCACAATGGGAGAAGTGAAGAGTGTCTGCTTTGGCGTTGTAGACTATTCTGCACAATATCCTAAATGCATTGTGACAAATTAAATGATCTTATGACAGCATGATAATACATGTGATTATATGTTGGCGATAGTAAATTATTTTGTGATAGCTGTATTGACTTTGGTACAAAGGAATGACTTAAAAATCTAATCTAGAAAAGTGAAAGAAAAGTGAAAAGAGGAAGTTATCTCAACCTACACCGTAGTGCTCTTGCATATATGTAACTGGTGATTTGAATGTTGGAGATGTGAAAGTACTTTTGTTTTGTGAGCAGGGCATCAGGATTCATGAAACAGTGAAATTACGTTTATAGTTATAGGTTACCACTACTGAATTCAGCCAACTCTGAGGCTCAATTTAGCACTTCCCAAGCAAAAGCCAGGTTGAAAGTCAGCCTGAGTACTCAGGCAGAAAGAAACAACCCATAGCTGAAAAGAGATCATTTGTAGGCCATGAAAACAAAAGCTTTGCGACAACAATAACAACTCAATACCAAAATGTGTACAGAGAATTGTGTCACCTAAAAATCCAGTTTTAGTGATATTCTGAAAAATGCACCCTTAACTTTTGGGAAGTCTGGATCTGTAAACTAAATAACAGATTAACTGCCAGTTGAAGTTGTTCAGTTGCATCACAATTCTTTTCAACTTATTTATTTTTTCAACCCACAAACAATCTGCAATGCTACATGGTGGGAAGTTTTCAACTTCATATCAATTATCTTCTTATTGTACAAATAACAACTTCTGTCAAGACTCTCATTTTTAGCACTAAATTTGTGGAAATATCTGCAAACCCATCTCAAAGACAAATTGGGTTCATTCATTAATTTTCTGGAGTGCAGGGCCAACTCAGAAAGAAATGAGTCAGATGGCCGTGCATGCTATGATTTCCAAAACATCTACATCCTTTTTAATGTAAACCAATACAAAGGGAATATCTAAAATAACCAAGTAATGTTTTTTCCAACAAATGAATAGTCATAAAGAGAACATTTAGAACAGATGGTTGGATCTAAATGCAGACACTGAAATACAATACAAGTTGGAGCTAAGATTTATAAGAAAACAGCAAGCAAGTGTGGCAGGCAATATCTTCTGGAGGATGGACAGGGTTTTGAAAGCAGATAGTCAGACTGGATTCCTGAAGACAACAAAGAGAGTGGTATTAACCTGGAGTGAGGAGATGCTAAGTAGATTTACTTAGATCAGACTGAGAGAGTGGCTGAATGTGAGAGGTTTACTGCTGGTGCAAACAACAATCTGACAACAAGGGGAGTGAAGCCCAAGGAAGATATACTGCCAAGACAGATGATTAGATGCGCTGCAGGTGGAAAGATTTGCCCAGGAGAAGAGACACCCATGACACATACTTTAACCGAAAGAGGCAGGGAACAGAGCCAAATCTCAACAACAAAGGGTCTGAGCCATTGGCAAAAAATACATTTTTCAGATGATTATTTCACTTTGAAAATGATAAAAACGGGAAAGGGAACATTTGTCCATAAATGGTCATTTTTAACTAGAAGTAGCAACATATTATTTCTGAGCCATACAATGGTAAACATTGTATTGCTTTTTTTTAAATGCACAAACAACTTTTCCAGTTTCTGTTGTCTCTATCACAACTCTTTTGCACCATGTTGTTGCAATCAAATTGCAAAAACTACACATTTGCTAATATCCTCTTTGCAGAATTTTCAGTTAGGTGTAGGATTGAAATAATTTGTCAAATTTAAGTGAAGACAGAAAAGACTTCCACAGTGTCATAACTTTGTAGTAGTAGTCAAACCAAACAATTACTCCATTAATTAAACATATGCTTCTTTTTGTTGGCATGTTTCACACTGACTTTGCCTCAAATGCAGCCATCGAAAATTTTCTCGTGACACAGCTGCTCATATAAACAAGCATTGTCTCTGGATCAACCTCTTCTTTACGAGAGCCCCCTAAACACCATGAGATATGTGCAGTACAGAAGATCTGCACACTAAGAGGCACCAATCCTAACGTACAATACCAAAATAGTGGGGAGACCCTCAACTACGTTCATACTGCGGGTCTTGATGCTCAACTCCAATTTTTTGCCATATTAGATTTTTTTTGTGCGGGTGTTCACATTATCATTGTCTTTCACGGCCCTGAAGTGACCCGCATGCGTAGAAGAGATGTGTCACCCCACGCTCGGAGCAGAAGTGACCTGCATGCGCAGAATATAAATAACACATCCCATGCTCTTTTGTCATATTCTCTTAAGCCACTGTCAGAACAGTTTAACCCGGCTGAAAATTGTTGTTTCTCATGTAAACTTCACATATGAACAAGGTGGTAGGTCTCACTTTAAAAACTCGAACTGAACAGCTGCATTTGCAGAAATAGGCCCATTTGCTTATTACACTGAACTTAACGGTCCCAAATGAAAATAAATACAATTAATAAAATCTTTTTTAAAAAGTCCCATATTTAAAAGAAAATATGACAATGCCTACCTCAGTGTGCAGTCAAAATGTTCTTTTTTTCTTTTGTGATCAGTCAGGTAGCCTTTAGGTCTGCTCTGATAACGCATTTCAGCCTTTTTGGTCTGCCTCCTGGTAATAGCATCTGCATCCTCTCTCCTGTGAGACTGTGACATTTAAACTGAGGGAACTCCAGGAGGATTGGACTGGTTGTGGTCTGAACAGCAAGAGTTTTGTGGATGGCGAGGAGTTTATAATAGCTGTAGAGGATGCGCTCCTCTTCATCAGAGGACCAGTTTGATGGATGAAGAGCGGCGTCAGATATTATGCCGTTGTCATCCATCCTGCGCTCAATGTTGTCAGCCAGGGAGACAAAAGTCGCGCACGAAACACCTCTGCCTTGTGAAGGTCCCCATCACCCAGCTGAGACACACTGACCCCGTTGAATATTGATGAATTTTCCTCACTTATGCATTTTGTGTTCACCATCAGTTTTCCTCAATGATCTGTGTGCTCTTTAACCCGCCCACCTCAGTATTTGCTCTGACAGCTTTTGTGTCTCTCCTCTGAAGGAAAAGTGACAGGTTTTGCAGAATCTCCAGCGAATCGTTAATCACTTTAATAATTTTTTCCTCACAGAGTGCAAAAATTATTTCCCACCAGCAAATCGCACCCTGGATACATGTTGCTGTGTCTTTATAAAACATGCTTCCAGGTTCACTAAAAAACGCGACTCGAGCTGTTCACACTGTCATGAAAGAATCTCACCTGAGACAGAAGAGGGCAAAAAAATCAGATTTGAGCTGCACTGTGAACGTAGCCAAGACTCTACCAAGCATTGGCATCTAAACGGAATGCAATCCAGACCCAAAGCAGTTATATGGGCATGTGACAAAATCATGACAGTTTTTTCCTGTTTGGTCCTTCTGCTCATTTTTCCACTTTAAACCACACAGAAACAGTGTCATATGAAAGCAGAGACTCTGCCGATTACAAAGATCATCACAGCGAGTTAGCAGACAGAGTAACAGATAGTAGATCTTAAAGCATGTCTTCTGTTGGTTATTTTGTGGTCAAAAGTTTTATTCCACCTAAAAAAAACGACTGTTTTGACGATTCTGACTTGGTTTGAATTTGATCATTAGGATCCTGGTAGTTTACATGAAGATGAAGGGGGTTTATAGTGAAGTATAAATAACATCCGAAGAGTATTTTCTCTTCCTATGATGTACTGTACTGTCTTGGGTTTCACTTCCTTTCGGATCCCATGTGTTTCAGGGCTACCCCTCAATTCTCCTGACTCTGACAATTGATAGAGGTGTTGATCATCAAAATCGTCCAATGGGTCCTTGAGATATTTACTTACGTAACACCTTTATTAAAACATCTGTAAAACTGCTCCAGTTTGCTTTTTTAGCATCTAGGTTTGCAGTTACTCATCAGACATTACATTACAATGTCCTAGATGTATTAGGTTACTATCCACTGGTTTTCACTAAAAGTAATACAGTTTTCTTTTACAAGGAGATAATCTAACTCTTTTACCGTGTTCCAGGTGTTTTACTCTGACATAGTAACACATAATTTGATTTTGACAGTTTGGTAGAAATCTCACATGTCTCAGGTTTCTTTCAAGGGAAAGATTATACATGTAGCCCTTGTAATTGTGAAGATATATTTATTGTGTATCTGCCATTTGGAACAGGATTTAGAAAAAATAGGCCTCGTCAAGAAGACGTTAAAGCAGGCAGCTGTCTGAGTTGAATTACCAAGTTTGTTTCAAGACAAGAAAATAAAATTTCACTCCTCATTCACTCCTCATTTCAATATGTCTTTAGTTTACTTACGATTTTCAAGAAAATATGTCCCTGAAAGCCTTGTTGTTGAGAAAGAGTTCCTCTGTGGAAATTAATGCATAATGAATAACAGAAAAGTATTCTCAAATTGCAATAGATTGAGCCCAGTTTTGGAGCATAACATTATTGTAACGTTTTCATCAGCTCCTTCATTTGTTTCAGAACCTGTCCTCCAAGATGTGATTTTGTGGCTGGGTAATTTCCACATACAATTTAATGGTAATTACCATTAGAGGATAAAGCTTAGCTGTTTCTCTAAAGTGCTTGTGTGCAACTGAAACTAAAAATGGATGTCCTAAAAGATCAACTGGAAATTGCATCCTCTTCTGCCAGTTTCTTCTTCTTAATTTAAATCTCTTTTAGTATTATGCAAATACTAGATGAAAAAATAATTGATAAGCTATTGTTGATAAGCTTGTCCTATAGATACTTCATAAACACCACCTTTCATTCAAAACATAAGAAAAAAGCAGGATATAGACAAATTTTGTGAAGGTTGTGATGGTAAAACTGAAGCTAGTAAATGACTGGTGAATTCAAAGGCTCAGAATTACAGCTGGCTGGTTTCCTGCTGATGAGCTCAGTTGTCTTAAAGCCTGAAGACAAATGGCAACTGCTCAGCCATGTGAAAGATTATAGGATTGTGCAGATCTCCCGCTGCTCTGTTACAGTTACCCTCACAGGTATCATACTTACCTGATGATGTTGCTGAGGAGGTGGTAGGATTGTACATCACAAATCCAGTACAATATTTTACAATATTTTAGCTTTTTGTATTTTACATTTTACATTCATTACACTACTTCACAGATTTTATGTTTTTGCTGAGAGACCCTGAACATTTTTAAGTATTTCTTATTCAAGTTAAATATTCATGAATGAGAAACTTCAAAGCCATAAAAATATTTGTGGTTTAACTATGTTCAATCCTGAAAACTCAGTTTCTGCTACAGGTCAGCTTGAAAAGATATACATGCCCAGTAGGTTAAGTGTAAAATGATATTCAGAGGTGGGTCGGGAGAGACTGGGAGACCAGCAGAGAAGGATTAAACTTTCAGCTAGAGTCAAGGGCAAAAAAAATGCAGACAGATTGAATAGGATGCCAGAAACGGGATAGAAGTCTGATAGATTGATCAAAAAACTACTTGAAAGAGAATAGAAGCATGAACTGACGTAGGCTTAAGTTGCAATCAAACATCTATTCTTAATTTAGTAAAACAACTCAGACAAATGTAGATGACAACCATGATCAAGTCTGGAGATGGTCAGGAGCTTCCATGCCTTACATAGTTTCTTTAGCAAAGGATAAACCTGACCACACCTTACAAAAGTAGAAGACTTTTACAATGCATTGTAAAAAATATTCAAAATGATGTGTCATAATCTGATAGGAAGCAATATGTCTATCATAGCAAACCAGATTGTTATACAGGAGAAAATTATAAGAATATGTCCAGTAATCGATTCGAATGCCGAATATGTTGTACCTGTGCTGGTGCATCCATTCAGGTGTTGTCTTGCTCTACCTCAAATGAGGTGACATATTTGGAGGCCAGGTTGTAGGTTTTACTTTAAGTTTCTTTTTCTTTTTTACTTGTGATTTTGGAAGTGTGATTTGGATAATCCTGGTCATCCTTAGTCACTATTCTGGACACTGGGAGTCATCTTGGCAGACAGTATGTTTGTATATCCACAGAGGGTCACTGTATGCATGGCAACCCCCACATGGCTTATGTCATTCATTTTT
>JAOXYM010000003.1:14547235-14561148 GCA_028567055.1 Leptatherina wallacei | reverse complement strand
AAGAAGAAAGTCAGTGGTAGAATCAGATGTTGGAAGAATGTTTCATGGATAAGCCTACACAGAACAAAATTCTGGTTTTAGTGAAGAGCCACCCCACAGTGTTTTATCTCTTCTTTCCTCCTCTTCCTCATGTGCTGTATGTCATATGCATTCTTTATCATGCACAGTTGATGTTCGGAGGCACAGAGGTTGGCTAAGTCGTGCTCTGGTATCTGACAATGCAGGGAACTGGGCTTATTGCCTCTCTCACATGCAGATCTGCCCTGATGAGAGTGCAAACACATGGAGCTTTCACAGTGCTGTTTTCTTTACAAGGACATGCTACAGTATAAAGTAGCTGATTTCCATGTAAAGGTCCCTCGCGTGCACCACTCCTTTATTGGCTTCTCTTTTGGCTACTTTCACTGTGAAAATGTCTGATTAAAAAAATGACGTGGAAAAAAATGTCAACTTACTGAACTTATGACTAGCCTAGTCTACTTTACTGTGAAAATGTGCAAAATTTTAAGGATTGTTTTATTATCTTCATTGTAAAAGAAATGCCTGTACCAGAGAAATGTTTCAGTGAAAGGGACTTGAGAAATAAGACATGAAAGTAAAGAGGAAGAGAATATTCTCATAATGTGATAAAAAAAAATAGAGAACTCTAGTTTTGGGTGTCCTCGTGTGAGCGTGTGTGTGATTGCATTAGAAATAGAAGATGGTTGTACAGAGTACAGGGAGGGGAGCAACATTGTTCCTCCTTTGTCCTACTTCCTACAGAACAGCTGCATGTGTCACTGGGTGGTGGCCAATGGGGGTTATTTGAAAAGAGGAAGGAAGGAAAATGATATTCTCACATTACAGCACACGCTCTCAACACAAACATAGATGTATGAAGTCTGATGGACAGCACTCAAGTTTTTTCTTCAAGTTTACTGCCTCAACGTCTGTGAGTGTCAAGTGTCATCGACAATCTCGCTTCTCTCTGTGTGGCTGACGGTGACATCAACACCCTCACTCTTGTCATCCCGCTTGCATCTGTACTTGTGGAACTATGACTGATCTCAGGATAGCTAAAAATGCCTTATTGAATGGACTTCTTAACAGTCCTCCCAGTAAGCCTCTGCTTAATAGACGATGCCTCAGTGATGTGAGTATTTTTCATTTGCTGTTGTTAAGGGAGTCTTTTTCTCTCATGTTATTATTGCTGCATTTATTTTTCCCCAAGTAGCTCTTATGTTTGATGTATGTTGGATGATGTATAACACTGGATACTAATAAACATAGACTAATAAAATGCTCCAATTTTTAGTTTTTAGGCACATGCTGGTGAATTCTTTCTTATGTAACAAGATACATGTAAATTAAAAAAATCTATATACAGATACTTTTATGAGGCAGGGCATGAAACTGCAAAGCCATGCATCATGAGCTCTGTACCAACAGAGTGCCTCCACAAAGCAGCAATGCATTGCCTCCTTTCTTTCTCAGGGAAGATTAAACCCTAATGTAGTTACTGTGGAGTCTGCCTGGTTCACTGATAATCTGGTCAGTACAGGAAAATGTTTGTTGATGCTTGTTTTGCAGGCACAGAAGCTGCATCTCCCTAAATATCATATGACACTGTTTTATTTCTTTCAACAATATGCTGGAGCTGCACCTTTAGCTTTACTAGGTCAGGGTCAGATGTGTGTGGATTTGTGCTTGTGGGTTATAACACCAGTGCGTGTCAGTCAAAAATACAATTTAAAACAAGTGAAAACGTTTACATGTGTGTGTATGCTTTCCAGTGGTTATGTCTGCATATGTGTTTTGGAAGGCCTGCGGCACCCCTAAGTAAATTTAAGCTGTCATGTGGAAACATCAGCTTGGCACTGCAGTCCACTTGTGTTACATGGTGAACTGAGGACGCTCCCTACAACATGCACAGTTGTCAGAGCCCTCCTTCATCACAGGTTGGAGCTGCTAAGATTTTTAATGTGGCCTCTGCAGATAAAAGATGCATGCCTTAGGGTATTTTCTTTTACTTTAACCACCACCAGTGTCTTTGCTAATTGGACAAAATGCAGAGCAAAGCACTTAAGCTCTTGAGCTGTGAATGGTTGAGGTGTGCTGGAGCAAAAATCCTGTAGCCGGATCTAAGTCCCACTGTCTCACTGGTATCAACACACCAACAGGACATATGCTGATTGCAAAGCAGCAATGTTAAAAGGAATTTGATTTTTCAAACAGTGTGTCTTTTCTTTCTTATTTCCTTCTTGGAGCAGTCTGTATTTGCCTGTTACCTAATGGGTTGTAGTGTGAAGTGTAGCTCAGTCACACATTAATGTGACTGTGTGCCTCAGACAGCAAAACCAGAGTGTCTTCCAGCTAATTTGGCCGTTGCACATAGTCAGATGAGCTGTTGGCATTAGCAACAAAGACAAGCACCATGGAGCTTTGAGGCTCCCCCCAAGAGTTAGTTGTTTACAGTGTGTTTGTCTTGAAGCGTTGAGGCGCAATTTGAAGAGCAATCCTGGTGTTGAATGGAGCCTCAGTGAGATCAGCGTCAAGCGGGGTGGGAAATGCATTGGGGAACGCCATCAGGATCAAATTTATTTAGGGGTTAGGATAAATTTTGAAAGGAAGTTTTGTGTCCTGAGAGTGCACAGAGAGCTTTGTCATAGGGATGAAGTAAGACTGAGACCACAGGGAAAGCATATTAACACAGCTCTACGGACCATAAAACCCATGTCCCTTTTTGGATCTGTGTCAACTCTCTCCCACAGACCTCGGACCTGTTTGCCATGATCGAGAGGATACAGGTACTGTAAGTGGTCTCCTGGCTCAGCCGTTTGTGCTTACTGCTTCAAACTTGTCAGCTCCTTTTCTCTCAGCCTTAATCAAATTGCATACTCAGAATTTCTCCAACATTGGACATCAAATTTCCATTTACCTCTATTTTGAGACTCAAACCTTTTTTTCTTTTTCTGCCTTTCCTGCTATTTTTGTATTCAGCCTTTGAACCAGCTAGTACAACACTTTTGTGTGTGTCCATCCATTCTCTTGGTATTTGCAGCTTCATGCTGTCTCCAGAAACTGTATGTTTATGAACGTGCTGAACAAAGCTTTTGTGTTTTCCTTTTACAGCTGGATAGTTTTGTCTGCATCATCAGATGTGTGAACTGTTGTGTTTTTTTTTCATTATGCTGAGTTGGATTCTTAGAAATTTCTAGTTTGCTTTGTTGCAGACTTGCAGTCCCATACACATAGACAGGCAACATAGTAGATTTTTTTAAAAGCCAATGGAAAGGGAACGCTTCATTTTAAAAATTGACTTTGCTCTGAGAGCATGTTTAACTTTGTACTATTTGAGTCTATAAACTGACAAATATTGTTCAAAATTTCCTGTACGTGCTTAATCTTCTTTAGTGGTGAAAGACTGAAACTAACCTATAAGTGCGATAAAGATGTTCACAATTCCTGTTTTGGAAGTCCAAATCAAGTCTGAAGTTTTTGAGTGGCGAATCCAAGTCAAGTCACTTTTATTTGTAATGAGTAATTTCACATACAATGCTTGCCATCTGATCTGCTTATAAGACTGCATTATAATATCCAAAGAATTTAAAATCCGTACTCACCCTTTATCTATCAGCATTTGTAACAGCACTGATCTTTAGCTTAAACTGGCAAAGCTCTCTCTCTCTCCTCTGACAATTTCTTTGCTTTACTGAATTTGGAAAACCTGTGGATGAACATGGAAATGCATTCAGATCAGTAAATATGCTCTTAACATAACTTATCCAAGAGTTTTTTATGTGTACAAAATCCATGTGGACCCATAGAGAACTTTACAAAACTAATACTGCAGTGTATAGCATTTTGTTTTCCTTAATGTAGAGAGGAGGGCCAATATGCTACACTTTAGTTCAAGAACATCAACTGTCCTGCAGATTTGAGATGTTTCCCTGCTGCAACTCACCTGATTCAAGTGAGCTTGTTGTCAAGTTCTGCACAAGCCTCTTAATGACCCATAAGTAATTTTACTCAGGTATATTGCGGCAGGTAAACATATAAAATCTGAAGGACAGTGGCTCACAAGGTCTACATTTGGTAATCCCTGCACTAGTGCGTCAGAAAAAACATAATTTTTTTTAAAAGGCTTAAAATAAAATAACTATAAATAAACTAAAATAATATTTTTTTCTTTTATCTGAATGAAAATAAACTTCAATATTTTAATCAATTAAGATCCAATACTTGCAGGTCCAATTAATATTCCTTACATTCCTAAACCAGCAACAGCTGTACTTTTCTAATGACCAGATCCAGTAAAACCACGTTGTTTGCAGTGGGTCTGATTCCAGTTTGGTCCCGTTTAATGTCATCATGGCAAAGCCACAGCTTATGAAAATTGTTTAGTAAATTAACATTATTTTAGTACAAAGGTAGTAACAAGTTAACGCTTACATCGCTGTGGTGCTAAGCTCGTTGCTAACATAGATTCTAACATAAAGCTTCCATATTATAGTGACTAACCTCCCTAGGGTGTATTTAGGTGGATCCAGCATCCTTGATTATATACCACAGATGTTGCAGTTTGCTGTTCTTATATTTTTCTTTTTTAAAGTTCTTGGTACCCAAAAGTTACAATGGTGCTGCCGTGGTTTTGATTGGTTGGACATGCAGACATGTCTGTGTTTGTGTAATGTTACATCAGTGTTAGGTCTGGGAAAATGGCACAACACAAGACAGCAGACAGGAGAATGGACAGAGAAAAGATCGTAGAAAAAAATAAAAGATTGTTCATAAATATCACATTGCGGGTCAGAGTCGAGTCCCAAGTCACTTTAAATGCAACTTAAGTGCGACTCGAGTCTGAGTCCCAGACTCGAGTCCCCATCTCTGAAGTGTACTGTATTAGATTGATTCATGAAATATTACTTTAATCTGAATAGACTATTTTAACAATATCTAAAGAAATATTGAAAATTGTTGACAAAGGTTCCTAAAGAATGTAGAGACAGGCAGTTGCATCTGGTTTGAGTTACAGTGTTGCTGCCATACAGTGTAACATGCATGACATGTTTGTTAAGAAAAATAGCATTTATGCATTCATTTAAAGCTTGATTTTTAAAATATCTCACAAAAAACTTAGTGTAGCTGAAGTCATTTTGTGTATGACTGGTTGCTAAGCAGTCCTCTCACAGAGAGCATGTGTGGGAGAATAGGGGAAGCACTGGAACAGTTTTCAGTAGATAGATTTAATAAAAGCAATTTCTAATTTCCATTTGATTTATCTGCCTTAGTCCTAAAAATTGCATCAAATGTGATACGTTTCAAACCTTGCCAGAGGGTGTTCCACACGAAGTGGCCACTGATCAGAAATGCTTTGTTACTCATCTTTCTGTTTTCATTGGGAACTGTCAGTACTTACAAGTCAGCAGAATGAGAGAAGATATAATCTTTGGAAAGTTCTATTTTTGCACTTTATGGCCCTCGAGTGGAATTAAAGTTAAAGATATCTGCGTTGGAAACATTGTTCCTGTTCTCTCTCCTTATCTTGTTTTTTACCCTCCTCTTAACTTCCGCTTTCTATGGCCCATCTGGTGATCAAGCTTACATGCATAAACATGAACAGCTGTAACAAAGAACTGTCATAAAGTCTGCTGCTACATTATAAATGTCATACACCTTGACAATCAGTAGTGATGTAAGTATGGTCTCTTTGTGTGTCTTTGTACACTTTAGAACAGGCTGTGTAGATATTTCATTTTTGCCAGCACTACCTTGTCGTTTTTTCTCTTTCTCCCCACAGGGTTGCAGAATGGATGAGCAAAGATGCCCTCTCCCTCCTCCCCTCAAAGTTAGTTGCAAATCCTCACATCTCCTTGTACAGCACAGTCTGGTAAAGCATCTGGAATAGCAGAGTTATAAACCTTTCCTTATCAGCTGTCAGGCAGGCTTTAGGATGCTCACCGACTGAGTTTATGAGCTCGGCAGGAACATGGGACTGCAAAATCTTCTGCTGTCCTATTACCTAGGCAGACAGCCACTGATGAAGACTAGGAGCTAACTGGGCTCAACATGAGGTCTGAAGGTCAAGTCAGTAAGGGTATACATGACGTAACTTGGCGACATCTCTTCAGTTTAGAACTGTAGACGAAAATGACGCAATCTTTTTTGTGTCAATGATTAAGCAAAATGTTGCTGTAAAAGTGAAACAAAACAAATGTGCAATGTATTGGTTACTCAACATGTTTGCTATTGTTTTTTTGTTCAGCATCTCAATTTAATAAAACTGGCACTCATGTGCATCTGGAACAACCCCCACTGTTCTGGGCAGGTGTTCCAAAAAATCATCTGAAGCCATTTGAGAGGTTTGCTTCCAATCAGCCAACCACAGTTGGACACTGATGGTGCTCAGTGAGGCCAGGATGCTGCAATTCATCTCAATGCTGTGTATACAGCAGCCAGGCTTTTTAAAACTTAACATGGATTTGGGTTTGTTTGTGGTGGGATGGTGTCATATAGAAATTCTGGGAAAAAAGTTCTGGAGAACTCAAATACAAGTGCATGCTTAATATAATTAGATAAGAATTGTAATGTTGTTTTTTGTTTAGTTCTTTATAGACTGCCAGAATAAAATCCTTTATTATCATTAATTTTGCAGTGACTTGAGCTCAAACACCAACCTCACATTGAACTTTCTCTACAGTGATAGCTATCTCGAGGACTGATGACCCCTTCCCTTGGCGATGGTATTTGGTCAAAGTCCTGAATGTATACCATTGTTAGGAAATATTATTCAGTATCAGAGCAGTTAAGTTTTCCTTAATTAATACTCAAGAAACATTATTTATGTGGCTGTCCTATTTGGTCCAGTTTCATTAGATAATTGAGCAAAAACTGGATTCACAGAAACACTAAAAAAAAACATCAGGTTTCCTATAATTTTTGTTCTGTGTTGTTTAATAGATCAGCAATTAGCAGCGTCTGGCACAGCATTTCTAGCTGGGGTCTTTTGAACATATACACTGTACTACAAATTTGATCCTTTGAGCCCCCCATTCCCCTGTGTTTACCTCTGCTAATGTTGCAGTTTCATCAGAAAAGTTGTGTTTTGTGTAAGAAACAGATTTTAACTTTCACATGATGAAATGTAAGTGTTCAACACTAGTAGCCACACCTAGTTTATCACTTTGAATGGTGCACACTTGCTCTGGTGGTTTCAAATACAGGAAAAAACTGACTGCATGAAATAGAGTGCATGTCTACCAAAAAAAACAAATAAATGAGTGCATCTCAGTGTTTGTGAAATGCCACAAAACTAATGCCACAGTTAATGCTGACATCAGAGGGTGAAATGAAATGTAAAATGTTTATTAGCCAAGTGATGCAACCTAAATAGATCTGCATGCGTTCACTGGCAGTAACTGAAAGCTTCTCATGCACATCCTGTTGCGTATCACTTTAATCCCCAGAAGTTTCTTGACCTTTTTGCACATCGATACCAAGAGGTTTTAGCAGCCAGTCACTGGAGGTTATAAAATGCAAGATGTAAACTTTTGCAACTTTAAATGGGTTCTCAAATGTTACATAATCACAACAGGGTTAAAGAAAAAACCTGAAACTGTGGAGGAGGGCTTTGCATGACTGTGGGCGGTGCGCCACGGTCACTTGCATGTAGCAGAAACCCTGAACTTTGTCAAACTATGAGAGCATTGTCAAAAAGGCTGATCATTTGGCCCCTGTCATATTTGCAGGATATGAATGCTAACTAGAGAAAGTGGACATCAAGATGTATTTAAACTTCTGTGAGTGTCTGTGCTCGTTGCTGTCTTTGAAAAATCTAAAAGTCTGTCAGTGGAACTCACATTTATTTTTCTACCCACAGACGGAAGAGGACTACATCCCTTATCCTAGCGTCCACGAGGTACATGCCTAGATTCTCTGTATTTATGGCAATGCAGTGCTTGATAACCCCATTAGAACTTTTATTAATGAATATTCTTAACCTTATTACTGTTCATCCCTGTAAGGTTCTGGGTCGCCGCAGTCCTTTCCCACTCATTCTGCTGCCCCAGTTTGGAGGATACTGGATTGAAGGGACCAATCATGAGGCTAAAGACCCACCAGAGGTTGATCAACCTCCCTGTCCTACCTCCTACATTAAACTGGAGACAAACAGCACTGCCAAGATCTACAGAAAACATTTCATGGGCAAGGTGAGGATGGTGAAAGTGATTTGATTTCATGATTTAAAAGAATATATTTTTCTAAATTGTATCAACCTTTTTTTCATTCTCTTAGTTTTTAGTTTCATTCATTCTAATGTACCATTTAAGATATGCAAGAGGACTGGGGGAGGATCATTTTCATCTGATTACCTTAGATTTGCTTCTTAGAAAAATAAATAAGTGAAACTTCTTATAAAATGTCAGTTCCTAGTAACATAGCTCACTTGTGTTCAATTTAAGATAGTGTCAAGGGTCACTGAAAACAAAGAAAAAACCCCTCAGAGTATGTGTGTGGACTCATTTCTTGTCATTAATGACCATTTCCACATTGAGGATTTTTATAGCTGTATGGAGAGACCTTTCAAAGAGATAAAAAAAAAAAAGAATTAAAATCTACTTTGTAAAAATGCTGTAATGTTCAAAGTAATCTCCCCCAAAACAGTGAAGTGAAGTAGTACATGCAAATGCGTGTGAAGCACAATGTAAGAAAAAATAGCATTGTTAGCATTTTACCATGTAATAATGATTTGGTAAATTTACACTTTCAAGACAAATGATCTTGCTCTGTTATATACCAGAGATTGGATGATTGGTACAGTGTATTTTCACACTTTTTCCTGATTTACTTTTTCTTCCTTGGCTATCCATCATAGTTTTTTTACTATTGTGTTACGCTCAGTTGCTCCAGGAATAGTTATATGTTAACCTTTCCCTCATTTATTTCCTCCCAGGAACACTTTAATTACTATACCATGGATGCTGCCCTGGGTCACTTGGTCTTTTCAGTGAAGTATGATGTCATTGGGGATCAGGAGCATCTGCGCTTGATGCTACGGTAGCATTTTTTGTTCTCTGACTTATTCTCTCTTGTCACTATTCTCCTGTTCCCCTTTATTTCCTGTTGATCACAGCCCTTACATTTTGTATACTCCTAGCAATATCCTTTCCCCCATTTAATTAACTTGCTACCAACCTGCAATGCAAATACCAATGCAGAGCATAGATCATTGAACATGGTCAAACACAACTATTCAGCATGCAGTATTTTCCCACATGGCTTGACTGCACACAGTCCTTTGGGAACGTTGCACCTTACCATTACAGGACAAACAAAAGTATTTTCTTTTGCACTAAATGTATGCTTAATAGTCACAGTCTCATAGTTTTAAAATACTTGTAAGTTTTGTATTTGTATTTATTTATTTTTTAGAAAGGGACAGTGCGTGTCAATATACATGAATCATGTGAAACACACAGCATTATAACAAAGCTAAGTGCCTTTTGTAAGTCACAGTGAGGGACTACAACAGAACATGCTTCTTAACAACTCTTTTTAGTCAATAATTGTATTAACCCCTTAAAGCCGATCTTCACGAATTTACAATAAACCACTTCTGGCCTTTGTTTATTTTTTATTCACTCTTATTTGTGCAATTATTTTTATATGATTTATTTATTATTTCTCTTTATCAATTATTAATTTATTTGATATTTAAGTGCACTTTATGATGTTCCATTATTTTTGTTTTTTTCCAGATTTTTTCCTGTATTTATTTCATTTTCATATAACTGTAAATAAATTCATGCCTTAAAGGGTTATCAATAAAACAATGTTACTAGCAACCATTTAATTTTTTTTAATCACTAATTCCATAACTTCTGTGGCCTCAAAAACTAAAAAAGTCATGTCAGAGTCCAGCAGAAATTAACTTTGGTTATTCAAGAATTGCAAAAAAAATTTGGACCTAAATCAAAGTACCCTATATTTGTATGGTGCAGTAAAAAAAAAAACAAGCCTCTCTATAAACAGTGACTTTCTACAGAAGAGCTAAGAAGTACTCAACAATCAGCAAATTATTCATCCATGTTGTACAAGTGTAATGCTTCCCACCCACCATTGCCTAAAAGCGTGCTCACTCACCGAAATTTTCCTCTCCCTCACACTCTGCTTAACACAGACAAGGGGGAGAGAGGCAGAACTCAGTACATTGTATAACCTGTGAATTAATTTTAGTACCAGAGAGAATCCTCTTCAGATTTTAATAGCTGTGTTCTTTTTTTGTTAATGGATCTTCAAAGTAGATGAGTGTGCTGCGAGGTACCAGCTACTCAGCCCACATTTTTTACAAAGAGGTGTTTTCTAGTGGGTGGGCATCACCCACTTTCACCTCAGATAGTGTACTCGCAGGCGTGGACAGTCATCATTAAGGCACCTTTATGATCTCCAGGATGTGCCAAAATCTAATTTTATTTCACTGGAATTTGATCTAAAATTCTCTTGTTTCCTGCAGTTGTTGGTTGTGATAACAGTTTGCTGCTTGGAACTGTTCTCAATCATTTCTGTACTTTAGAAGTTCAGCTGTATGCTTGACATGGTAATAAGTTCAAGTCATGTCAGAGTATATGTGGACAGATTTCAAATCATTCCCAAGTATTTTACTCTTACATCTTAAGTTAGAAGGAGGTGGGAAATTATGAATACTGTTATCCTGTGGAGACATTCAATGCATGACAGACTTAACTTACTTAATTACACTCACTAAGCTTTAATTGGAAAAATGTTGTTCCAGGGAGTGGAATGCAGAGTCCAAAGCTATTTATCTCCTGTTATTTAGTTACTGAGTTGCTGGAAGGTAAATTTTGGTACTTTCAGGAAGCAGCAACTTCTTTATGCTAAGTTATTCGGCTGCATTACGTCTTATATTTTCCATGCAGATGTACGAGTAGGCTCTGCTCATCTACATTAACTGTTGGGAACGAAATTTAGCTAAATAACTGCTTGAGATGTCTTGGATTATATCACAGATCATGATCTACTATATTTTCTATGATTTTCTCTGTGGGAATTCTTTGTTGCATTCAGTGAGTGCATGGTACTCCTTGGAGAGAGAAGCAATATCTTATAAAGAGAAATAGTGCCCATTAGACCCTCTCCCAGGCATTCTTGGCTCCAAGACATGAAGTCCAAAGACAATTATGTTTCCAGCTGCACACATCAATCGGAAATGTCCCATTTGAATCAATAGTTCGCATGGATGAAAGCTAAGAATTACAGAGAGAAGCCCTTAAACAAGGAGGATTGGTTTAGATTACAGAGCATGAGCAGTTTGATTTTTCACACTATTTGCCTTTCAGCACAAAGCTAAAAACCTATCAGGATGTGATTCCCATCTCCTGCCTCACTGAGTTTCCCAATGTGGTTCAGATGGCAAAGGTAGGTAATTACTATCACTCTGAATGTATTATCAAACTCCATTTCACTATATTTGAAGATGTATGAATCTGAACATATTTCTTTATTTTGCAGCTTGTTTGTGAAGAAGTAAACGTAGATAGGTTTTACCCTGTCCTCTATCCAAAGGTAAGTATTAGTCCTTTTTTTCCCCTCCTTGTCATCCATCAACTCTCCGGCACCACAAACCTGACTAAAAACTACCTTTTCTTTTCATCCTCAGGCGTCAAGGCTCATTGTCACCTTTGATGAGCATGTAATCAGCAACAACTTCAAGTTTGGAGTCATTTATCAAAAGTTTGGCCAGGTGAATGTGCTGAGATGCTGCAGCTAATCTTTGCTTTTGAAGTTTTGTGTCAGTCCTCTTGAAAGGATTTTTTGCCTTCTTTTTGCAGACATCAGAGGAGGAGCTGTTTGGAAATATGGAAGAAAGTCCTGCCTTTGTTGAGTTCTTGGAGTTTCTTGGAAAGAAGATTGAGCTTCATGACTTTAAAGGGTTTGGATACTTTTTAGTTAAATTTCAAGTTAATATTATTTCAAACAATTTGTTAGTTTTTCTCTCAAGCACTCTAGCAAACATACACCAGAAACAGGCATTCAATTTGCTATTGATCAGAGTGAGATTTATGTGAATCTCAGAAAGAAAGAAAAAAGACAACTTGGAGTGTCCTGATATTTGTAGTGTTACTGACATTGTGATTGAGTAGGCAGATGAATCGCCCTTGGCGTTCTCTCAATGATGAACGATTGTGGGGGGGGGGGGAGCTCTGAGAGCATGCACCTGTGTCCCACTAACAGCATTTGTTCATCTCTCTTCTGTCCTCTGTCTCGGCTGTGCACCTCTTCTTGTCTTTTCTTCTAAATCGTTCTTGTCCTGTCCCTCATCTGTCACTTATTTCTGCTTTCGGCTCTCAAATCTCTTGCCTCTGCTTCTCCTTTGCTTCTCCAGTTTTCGGGGTGGGCTCGATGTCACTCATGGGCAGACGGGGACAGAATCCGTCTACACAGGTTTCCATAATAAGGAGATTATGTTTCATGTGTCCACCAAACTGCCTTACACAGAAGGAGACTCACAGCAGGTATAATTATATTCCAGTCATTCTAACTTGTAACTTGTGTTTTCAGGAGCTAAAGTAAGTGTTTGATTTGTGGAAGCCTGTCCTCTGACACCTCCAGGTGTAACTAAATGTTCAAAGCCTACAAAATCCCATTGTAGGTCCATTTAGTTAAAAATGGTTAAACAATATGAATCAATAAATAAGTAACTTTTCTCAAGCCATATTGACCCACACTTTCGCTGCACTTTTTGATGACACACATCTCAAACACGTGATAAGCCTGTATCCGAGGTAATCAGGGGTCCAGCATGTTGCCTAAGGACACATGGACGAGCAAACTGGAAAAGCAGGAGATCAAGCCTCTGACCTCCCAATTAGCAGACAAACACAGTCCTGAGTCACAGCCGGGACAAAATAATTGGGAAGTTTCAGATCATACACAAGGAAAAGGGGAATAATCTTTAGTGGAAAACTACTGGAAAACTACTGTGACCTATTTAAGTTGGCGCAATTGGCATACCCACTCACCATCAACTCTCAACAATTACCTGAAGGAGAAGCTCAAGCTTATCTATTACCAATTTATCAAGCTGATCAAAATCAACATACACTACGAGTCAAAAGTTCCCCATTAAATCTAATGGGAAGGTGTGTCAAAACTTTTGACTGGTACTGTATCTTCTAAGAATATCTTAAATCCTCCCTCTGGTTTTTCTAACTTTCTCCCAGAAGGCCATAAATAGTGTTCAAATGGGAAGGGATGGATTTAACAGTTTGTAGGTCAAAGCAACAGGATGGCCAACTTATAAACATAAAACTAAGCAAATATTAATTCTGGCCTTCCTAAAAATGTACTTACTAAAAATGACTGTAGTCATTCTGTGACTGTGTGATGGGCAGTATGTTATGTTGTTCATTTTGGAGTTAGATTTTTTTCATGTGAACTGAACATAAACTGTGCTAAATCAGCCCAGTACATCTTAATTAATCTTGAAGGAAGATGAGAAGCAGATTTATCTTGATGATGAACTATTACTGAACTAAATCTGAAAATGTGTTATTTCATGAAAACATTTACCATGTTCAAAGCTTTACAGACATTTGTGCGCAGACATTTGCAAAGCAAATTTGTAATTTTTCAGGTTTGTGGTCCTCATTTCCTTCCTATTTGCTGGTCTTGAGATATTTCATTTCTTGAGTTTTATCGTTGCTTCCAGCATTTCAGGATTCTCCTCTGGCATCTTTTGAGACTTTTTATGTTTTTGATGCTGTGTTGGTTCTTAGCTGCACATTGGTGTTTGGATGTTTGAACTTTGTTACCACAGTAACCCTGCACACAGTGTCCTTACTTCCAAGGCATGGAGACAGAGGGTATAAACAACACCCACATGGGATGATTCATCAGGGAAAAAGGAAAAAGAG
>JAOXYM010000003.1:14516662-14528713 GCA_028567055.1 Leptatherina wallacei | reverse complement strand
ATCTGTGATCTGTTACTCACGTAGGGAAGGCAACCCCGATGATGATTCTCCCCAGAGGGAAATTTTTTCCATTCACAGTGACAGGAGGGCTGACCTCCAGATTACCGAACGAGTCCAGACCGGTCACAGCTTCTTTCTTGGGCACCCTTGTTACATGGCCAAAGTCAGGGCCCTGAGGACACACATTTGGTTCAAGACCTCCTCAAGACAAGTAACTATTAGAAATACTCTTGACCCTTATTTTCTACAACAACTGAATTGATTGCAATAACAATATATTATTTAATATTATTTTATTAATTAAAAAGAAAAGAAATCATGAAATGTGACATGTGAGAAGTTTTGGAAGTATCCAAGTCAAAAACTCCTTTTAAAATCTTTAAATTACTTCTTCATGAGAGAATACATAAATGTACCTGGTGATCTTCAGCAGCATTTATTGTCAGTGACTGACCGTGTGTGTGTGTGTGTGTAAGACTGAGTGAGTGTGTATGCTGTTTTCTTTTCTGCTGGTCTGCATACGATTAAATGAATATATCATACTGTATATATATGTCAACATAAAAGAGTCCTCAAAGCATAGATTTTGCATGTCATGATCCAAATTTTTAGCGTAGCCTCCTGAAAGATCTCTAATCTTCATTTGTTATAATACTGTAGTGGGTCAACAAGACTTTTAAGATCAAAATCAACAACATAAGAACATGAGTATTTCCAAAAAGTACTCAGCAGATGTAAACGTTTCATAATTTTTCATCTCACCAGTAGCTCATATGGAAATTCCTTGAGGTTTCTATCTCTCAGTGAATCCAGAATAACAGGAAACCGATGATGAGGTGAATCAATGTAACCAAATTCCAGTTCATCCTGAAAAATAGATAATAGTTACATTCCTACTTACCTCAAGTCTCACTTCTTATCAATGAGTTCTTTTCTTTTTCTTTTGTATTGTCCGTGTTAGGAGAATTAGCTCCCTCCTTTGCTTCATTTTAACCTTTTGTGTAGAAAGGTGAATAATGGGCACACATCCACTTTTTCTTTTCTTTATTTCTTAATTATAAAATCAATGTCAGTTATTGCCTTTCAGAAGGTGTCTTATGACGCAGACATTTTTGTCATTGTTTGTAGGCCTCGTGTGGGATGTGTATGGATGTGCTCTTTGGTTTGACTGAATAGTGAAGAGGATATATTATTTTTATTTCACAATGGTCTGCGCTGTGAACTGTTTTGGAGATTTGAACTAGGAGGGCAGTGCGTTATGATAAATATATATGAGTAGTGCCAAGCAGAGGGGTTGGCTTGCCCAGGGGAAAGCTGCAATGTTTAGTGTGCTGATTATCGTTTGGTAAAGAATTACTTGCAAACTGGTTTTCTGCTTCCCCAAGCCTGCAAATGTTACTACTTACAACACTGTTTTTGTAACCAAACCATCAGCAGTCACTGATTAATCCATATAAACAAGATCTGCTGGTCTGGTTTGTCTTGTGTGGGCATGTTTTTTTCTAGTTGCCACTGATTCCAAGAAATGCAAGAATTACTAATATCTAGTAGTAAAACTGGGCATAGAAATGACTTCAAATGCTAAGCACAGTTGTGAATGGACAATGGCCACCAATGGCAAAAGTTCTTTCATACATAAACATGTTTTCATCTGTGAGTGGATCAGTGGCTTCAGGTGCGGCGATGACAGCATAACAGGTAACTATTTCAACATTGTGTACTGTCTAATTCTGTGAGCCTTTTAAGGTGCTACTTATCTCAAATGGTACTCCGGCACCTATCTAACAAAGCCAGTACAGCAACTTTAAAGCTCAGAGGGTTCTCGCTTCACACAGAGTTGTTTGTCCATTCAGAGACACCAAAATAAAAATGGTGGCACAAATATGGCAGCTGCCCTTTATGTGGACCCACACCGAGTAGATATAAATGATTCATTCTAAGAGAATAAAAACATAAGTTATTTTAGTAAAGTGATTAAATACCAATATAAACTCAGTTTTTAAAGATAAATTCGATTTGTCTCTCAGCGACCTTGACATAACATTCACTTTTTATTAAATTGATCATAGTACGCCTAAATGATTATTCTATTGAATCGATTAACATTAATTCAAACTAGGTATTTAGAAGCAGCTCAAGTGAATGCTTATAATACATTTAGAAACAAGTTCTGTGTTTAAGAGCTGAAAACGTGTGACACATTTTAAGTGTTTCCCACCTGAATCCAGCGGTCTCCACTGTTCATCTCCTCATTGCAAATCCTCAGTTTGGACCCACATTTTGCAACAAAGTTGCCCATTTCTTTTACGAAATTGTGGTTATCCGATACCCTGCAACCACAAGCAAGCATGCAGTTCTCATTCAGCAACATTTTGCCGGTAAATTAATCTGTTAATTTCCACCAAAGTAAAATGGTCTTAATTCTTTGGTTTAAACCAAATTTTGATTTTACAAACATTCACAATAAACACCAACATGCCTAAAGAATCAGCAAAAACAGTCATGTTAATGCACAGCTATTTTTTTAACTATGGGTTAATGTTGAAAGGAATTTGTATCACTATCACATCCTGTCTAATTTATGGCCGCAATCATCTTTAAATACTCATCAGTCCGGTCTAACCTGCAGACAAACACCTCCACAGGCCGGAGGGTGTTGGGTGTCATGATCCATGGAGCCACTTTGAAGACAACTTTGTCAGTGAAAATGGGCGTCTCAGGAAGGTCCTGTTAAATTATAAGAGAGCTAATGAGTACTCCTAGTTTACTCTTTCTCAGGTGTTTTTGTAATGCAATGGGGGGGGGGGATACATTTCAAATTATGAGTTTAACAAGTTTAATTATGTTGGTTTTTGAAAGAGAAAGTTCAGTCTTGATCCAAGGGTTGTACTAAGAAACAGGTTTAACACATCCAGGATTTCTTTGTTTTTCTTAGTTTGACTTAACCTAAACATTGAATAGGTACTGCAAGATGAGAGACCAGACCTCTTATGACAACACACTGGATTTCACTGTCCCACCTGAACAAGTTCACCAGGGCCCCCCTCTGTAGTCAGGCCTGGGGGTGGGGCTCAGTGGTGAGGGCCTGGTGGGGGGTTCTATGGGACGCTGCTGCTCCATTCTTCCGCTGGGTGTCCGCATGCTTTGGACACCCAGGGTAAAGAGAGGAAGGAGCTGTCAATTTATCAACTAGTGGTGAGTTGGCTCCGATGGTGGAGGAGGATGCCTGTCAGGACTAGCAGACCCAGAGGTATTACGATCTCCTGGGAAGGTCTGGTAGAGACCATGTCAGAAGGAGCTTCAACTTCCACCTCAGGCAGAACTTTGACACTGAGTCTTAATCGGCCATGTTCCGTGCCACCATTGCCAGGGTGGTTGACCCAAGCTGTGGTTGTTTGGTAGTAACAGTCTGTCATGATGGTAACCCCTGAACCCGTTGGTGGACACTGGTAGTGAGGAATTTTATCAAGCTGAAGAAGGAATCCTATCAGACCTTTTTGGCCCGTGGGACTCTGGAGGCAGCTAATAGGTACCAGTAGGCCAAGTGGAATGCAGGTTTAGTCAGGTCTTAATTTGGCCATGCTCTTCAACTCTCACTAGTGGGGTCTGTAGCCAAGTGTGACATAGCTGGGATGAGGATCAGATTCTCCAAAATCAAACCCATGGAAATGGACTTGGGTCTGGAGAACCCGGGTTCAAATCACTGTGGGCGCCTGAGCAAGGCCCTTAATCTCCCAACTGCTGCCTGGGGGCTGGAAAAATGGCAGCCCACTGCTCCAAGTGTAACTAGTGATGGGTTAAAAACAGAGGACTCATTTTGGTGTGTTTCATAAGATATATGCTGACAAATAAAGATTTTGTCTTCTTCAAGTTGAGAGTTTTCTTAAACTATGTTGTGGCTTTATACAATTTTATCAAAATCAGATTTAATTGAAATAGAAAAAAAACAAAAAAAAAGATGAATTAATATGCATTAAATTGTGGATGTTATACTGCAGGTCTTACAGCAGAGATGGGTTCTAACAGGCTGAGGTTGATGCTGATGAGTCCATCAAAGTCTTTGTCAGGAAACCTGAGGCCTTCCACATAAAAGTTCCTCTCTGCTACGCCTCCAAGGTAAGGCACTTCCTGGGACAGAACTTCACCACTCAGCACCAGTGGATAGTCCTTCACAAACATGCTATAGAGTTGCCCTGCAAATTTAAGAATTTTTCAATAGCTGCGTAATTTTGAAAAAAAAGATTACCCAGTAGTATATTGAGTTTTAAGTAAACCGAGTAAATCTATTTGAAGCCTTAAGACACTGGCTGAATAACATACACATTACACAATCTGCTTGGGGCTTTAGCAGCCATCATTCTAACTCACACAGAGTCTTATTTGGCACTTCAGATGATCTGGATTTGAAGACTCGGACCTTCTCTGCATCTCCCTGAGAGATGTGCATGCTAAGTTTGTAGCCTTTAGGGAGGTTTGCAGGGCCTCTGGTCCGCAGCACCATGAGTGACATGTCCTTAAGATCTAGAAATGAAAAGAAAATCATGCCCATAAATGTAAATTTTAATATTAGATAATGATTATGGGCATCAGCTTTAAACTTGCATTCATAAAAACGTCTGCTGGTTTACCAGAAACTTTGTAGATGTCGTCATCCAAACCGTCTGGTGTTTTTTTGTAAGTCATCTCTGAGTCACAGTTAACCAAAAGGATTGCTCCATGCCCACTGGGACCCCATTTCCAAGATCCCTAACAGATGTTCAACAAAACCAAGGGCGTCAAAAATGTTTGAAACAATAGATTTATTGGGACTACTGATATATTTTTTGTTCCATTTCCCTAGTCTGAAATGTATTGAACCAAGATATTTCCTCATCATTTGCGTGTTGAGAAATTTCTTAAAGCAAAAGTGAAAACTGTCTCTGCTGCTGCCTGCTGGAGCTTGAACAGAGAAAACTGGTTATACATAAAGAGTGCCAAGTAGAAAATAACAGAGCATGTTGTCACTTGGTGAAAATTCAATGCAGAGTTTATTCCATGAATAGAGTTGCAATCAATATAAGACTGAACCTTTCTCCTCCATTAAATGTGAAACAAAACTTTTGGAATCACCTTATTGGGGTTGTTTTCCTCCACAATGCCGTCTCTGTCAGCGTCCACATCCAGGGAGATCTCTGTGAGACAAACATGTCTTCTTCATTATATGTTGATTTTGCATGTTATAATTTCAAATTGTTTTTCATTGTTTTCTCATTTCTAGAATAAAATCACCATGAATCAGCTGTCTAGAATATCTTAACCTGCTGAAAGGTTTCCATGGATTGTGGTGCATCCTATTAATGCTCCACTGAAACAACATTACATCACAAGAAGTTATCACCAAGGCAGGAACTAAGGGGGGGCCAGGGGGGGCTCAGGCTACCCCTAAAATCAAACTGGCCTCCCAGGTGCCACCTCAAGAATAAACAGTCAAATTTGAACAAAGATTTAGTGCAAACTTACCTTTACCTGAGTAAACCTCAAATGCCCAAGTGCAAGTGGATGGAGCATGTAATGTACTTCTATGATGTTCTGCATCAACATGACCATGGTCTTGATCATAATGCAGCTTTTATATAGCATCAAATTTTTTTCATTATCAGTGAAGTGTAAGCGTTTGTTCAGCAGTGATTAAAGTCAACCAACGCATGATTATCCTATAGAAAAGATTTCTTATTAAAACAGTCCTTGACTGTTTGCTTTTATAAATTTTGCTTTACTTTTTATATGAGACAATCCCTCCAGTGGCAATAATTAGTTAATTGTTTCCTAAATTCAGAATCTCGTTCTTGTGTGTATTCACATGCGCGACCCTTTTTCTGGTCTGTGACCCCGCCTGGCCTCCCCATCAGAAATTTCTTATCACCTTTATACTTCGTGTTATTTCATATGAATGATCTTACCAACAGCTGTCAGGTGCAGGACCGCTATCCCTAAGGACTCTTTGTTCTCTCCGTAGTAGCGAACAGACAGCTTGTAACAGAAAAACACAAGTTACTGATGTGCAGAAAATGGTTAAATACTTTACTTCCTCTCATTATTTCATCAGCTATGAATCACAATCAAACCAACAGAAGCTCAAGCTACAAAGGTACAGTGGGTTTGACTACATTTCTTTCACAACTTCAGGGAGATTACTGCACTGTTTAAGAAAAAGAAAATGAGTCATTACCTCACCTGAATGCCAACAAAAATCATTATTTTCACATGAATCTAGTGCACATTATAATTCACATATTGACACATATCTCATAAAAATGCTGAAATCCAAAAGTAATCACACACTTCTGTTGGACTTACCTTGCTATCATTTTCATGTTGACTGGCACGGCTCATGCTGATGAGCAGGATTGAGTTTCCATTAAGAGGGATGGGAGAGAGATGGGATGTCCCTTGAGGGGGGGGAGTTATGCTGTACTGAACACTGGGAGTACATTTCACTGAGAAGAACTTGGAGCTGGGAGGGGCACTCCTGAGAACCAGAAAGACAATATTTTGAGTAATGTTGGGCATTTTACTTAAAGGTGCAGTGTGTAATAAAATTAAAGCTCAACGACTAAAAAATGTAATACAATCATTAAAAACTGAGTTTCTCTTGATATCTAATGGCTTTACTAAAATAACTGTTGCGTTTTTATTCTCTTAGAGTGAGTCCTTTATATCTGCTTGCTGTGGGTCCACATACATGGCAGCTGCCATATTTGTGCCACCATTTTTATTATGGGCCGACGTGTAACTCGCAGATCGGATCAGGTCAATCAATTTTCTTTTTAATTGTGGTGCAAGTCAGGCGGGTAAATAATGCAGTGATGCAATGAGCGTAACCTGTGTTCTTATGTCAAAAAAGTGACAACCAGTGTTGGCCACGCATGTTTTTCAGGCCAAATTAAACAAGCTTTCAATTGCATATTTAGCATGTGTTATGGCCCGTCTAAGGGAGGCCGAGACACAACATGAAAAGGAACCATCTTCCTCAATTCTCAAGCAGCCAAAAGGAAAAAAAAGGTCAAGTTTCACAGTTTACACGTTTTATTATAGAGGTATTTTATATTACTAAAAGAGCTGAAAAAAAAAGGAGTTAATACTTCAGGGTGGGCCAAGGCCAAAACAATAAATCCCAAACTACCTGTAAAGAAGGAAACAACCTGTTGAACAAAAAGAAAAGAAAATCCAAGCAACTCTCCTCCCTAACTAACCAAAACAAGATGAAAAACGGAGTGAAAAAGAAATAGGTAGCCCACCCCTACAAACTCCTACATACTCAACATCTCTGTTGGGTGAAAACAGCCATGGTGGCTGGTTGAGAGAAGACGGAGATAGCTAATTGAGCATCCCAAGCTCCTGGTCTTTATAGGAGACACATCCCCACCAGCATCCAATCCTACGAGAGCAGCTCGAGCATGCAACAATCCACACACACAGCACCTGGACACTCAAGATGAAAGCAATTAGTCATAACATATGTATTTGATAGTGGCCCGGGTTGTGAAAATTGGTTCAGTTGTGCGGGGCGGGCAAGATTATTTCACATATGCAGGAGCAGCGGGTTGGAAAAAACCCGGCCCGTGCATCACGACTGCAGGAGGTGTGCTGCTGGATCCAAATAAAGATATGAAATAAAATGTAGGCCGCAAGTGTCACTGTTTTTTTAAACATTTATTTTTGATTTTCAATTAAAACAAACATCCAGTACATAGAAATTGTGGGATGATGTGGGGTCTGCAGAGGGTGTTTATTGTTTGATGGATAATTCTGCTGAGATATGGCAAGCTCATCAGCACCAAATAACTGCATTTTCTCTGTAGCCAAATAATGTAATGTAGTCACTACTTTGATCTCTGGTGCGTTATTTCTGTTCATCAGTGATGTTAGTGGGTCCCGGACCAGTTCTACCACAGTCATGATACCCTCGTGATGGAGGCGAAACCTTTTTAAAAGCTCAGCATCATTAAAGTTTTCCAAATTGTTAATTCAGATATGTGGATTACCGTAAGCACCCATCAGTGGATTTCCTCTTTGGTTTACTCTTGGTGTTTTAGGAGTCGACCGTGACTACTCCTAACCATTTTTTAGCGCTAAAATTCTTTGTGAAATACTCTTAGACGAAAAATTTAGGAGTCATATATTTAGGGCCCATTTTTTTAGGAGTTACTTCTAAATCCGCAGGTTAGGAGCTACTTTTTTCCCTAAGATTCTTTGTGAATACGGCTCCAGACTTTCATGTCCATAGTAATAGTTCTTCAGGTTTTCTGAAGGTCTTTTAAAGTCTTTCATGGCTGCTTTTTTACTCATTTTCAATCCAGTTTTCCCTTCCAGAGGAATGTGTTTTTTGTTTCAGACGCCTAACACTGATGATGGTGTTTGTCTATGTTTGAATAAAGCACAGTACCCATTTCTCATAGTCCTGTTAATACATAAGGAAAAGGAGCTAAAGACTTCTGCACATGCAATCTGAAACATAAAGTTCTCTTTTCAAAACCATCTGGCAGTTGTGTGGTTAAACATGGGAAACTGCACTGATGTATACAAGTGAGCCCCTAGCTCATATTTAATAACATGTGTCACACCAAAAACACGACTGTCTTCATTTCTTAGAAAAAAATCAAACAAAACAAAAACAATTTAGGTACATTGTGTAGCAGATGACAGAATAATCATGAAACAAATAAAGGTCTCTTTCAATTTTTCTGTGTATCTTTCTAACTTTTTACAGCCATATTTGCCTTCTAGATTACTAAGATCTATTGAATTCATTTGTTTTTGTTTCCACTTATTTTCTTGCTTCAAATTTTTCCTTTTAATTTCTTTTATTGTTCGTATTTTATGTCCATATATAATGGCTTAATTATTCTATTTAAATGTGCAGTCCTTTTGTTAACTTTTAGTTGTTATGCTTCATTAATAAACTTGACTATGTTTGGAATCTTTTCTGAGCTAAGTGACTGCATGTCCGCAGGAGCAAATCACCTGATTATCCCATATTATTCTACCTCTTTTTCTTATTATATTAATTCATTTAACTATAAACATAGTTTAACATACTTATGAAATAATCAATACAAACCCAATCCAAAAAAGGTTGGGATGGTGTGTAACGTTTAAATAAAACAGAATCCATTTATTTGCAAATCTCTTAAACCCATATCTTGTTCCTTAACACCAAATGTTGAAACTAAGACTTTTCACCATTCCATTGAAAATATTAGCTAATTGTGAACCTGATGGCAGCAACACATCTCAAACAAACTAGAATAGAGGTAACAAAAGGCTGGAAACGTACTTGCCTTTAATCAGGAACAACTGGAGGAACATTTCTAAAAGACTGGATGACATATTACATGTAACTGTCATGTTACTGTGTCACATTATCAGTTCAGCTAAATGAAAGCTGTTACTCTTGTACTAACAGTGTCAGTGAACATGGCAGAAACTCGTCGCAAGACGTGTCAGCTCAGCAGGTTAAGGACTCTGCTGATCCTCTTTGTGTGCATGTACGGAGTAGACGTTCGAGCTGTTAGCAAGAGGCTGCTTGACGAGCTTTGGTTGTTTTGTCTTGGCCACGGGACAGCAGCTTGAGAAGGCCATTTCAACAACGCTGAATCATGCTTCACCACTCCCCGAGAGAGAGAATGCTACAATATTTTTAAACTTAAAAAATGTGATTGCTGTAATTTATAGTGATTTTTCATAGCCTCCAAAAAATGAAAGTGCGGAAGCTGCGAGTCTTGAGCTTACCTGTTCAGGTTCGCCTTCAGAGAGGTACCAACAACATGGAGAATCCTTTGCGGGTTATTTGTGTCCAGGCGGCATGTTCTCTGATATCCCAGTGTAATATTTCTCTTTTTTGATAAGAAAGCAGGTGCATCGGATGGTGAAGTGGTCTGCATAACGTCCTTGGACATTTTTCTTTGCCTCAAACTGACGTTAGTGACATGAGGAGGAAGTTGCTCTGTTCTCGGGGCAAAAGACAATCATTTTAGAGGAGGGACCGAGCTGTCTTTGAATTTCATAATTTTTGTTGTAATTGGCATCGCCCTGGAAAGGACATCCTTGGAGTATATGACACTAAAGATGCAGAAGCTGATCACTGTTTTTTTTTCTCCTGTCACTGATCAGTTTTTCCTGTGTTTCAAGTAGTTTAACATTGAGGTTATCTGTGTTTTTATTTATTTATTTTTTTAATCATTCATTCATATCCATGTTATTTTTTAAATCTAAAATTATTTAATGATAATAAATTACTTTTGATAAACGAAAATATTCACGAGGTCTCCTCATAAGACTCATCTCTGAAAAAAAAGAAAAGAAAGACGTCCACACATCTGATGCAGCAAAGGAACAGGGATCCTCCTTTAGTGGCTATGTCAACAGGTGTAGTGCCTAAAAGTGATTGTCTGTCAGAAACGGATTATGAGGTACTTTTTGGCACAACACCAGCTTTTCATGACAGACACCCAGCTCCATACTGACCTATAGCCCTTCCTCCATTCTCTACATGAAATAAGCTTACCTGCTGGTTTTCCAGGCCAGTGAGCTCTGAAACCCAGTTCTCTTGCACATCAAACACCAGTAGGCTACTCTTGAAAATCAGGATTTTAATAGGGGGCTAAAAAACAAAAGACAAACCATACATCTTGTTCCTTTAGGTCCTGCGAAATTACACAACAGGCTTTTTTCCTTTTTTTACATCACCTTCACATCCCACTGTGACATTATCCATCAGTTTCACTTTATTCATTGGTCATCTTTTCTGGGAATTTTCTTGTGGATGTTTAACAACTTTAGTAAATTTATAAGTCTGATACTATTGATGCTTGCTTTAAAAGTTGACCTTTATATATGCATAATGCGTAATATAAGCATATGACCTACTGTAGGCAAGTACATTTCAGTTATTCCCAAATGCTGACCTTTTTGAAGAACATGATTTGTTCCTGGAATGATTTACACTGTGACTTGTTTTGAATGTTCCTTTCTATTCTAATTGTGTCACTGAAGCAGCTTAGAGAAGAGATCCCGTTTAAAGGCATCATGTTGCCATAACATAACAAAGGAAACAATTTTAATCAAAGCAAAAGAAAAATGTGTTGCATTCATTCTGAGTGATTTTTTGGGGGAAACTTTTATGTTTGAGTAGATGAAGTCTGCCCTCTTGTGGTATTGTATTATACCATTTCACATTATGTGGTACCTTATCTGTGTGTTTGTACTGTATGCCAATGGCAAAGTGCCACTTCAACACTGGGAGCAGACCTTAAAAAAAGATTATTACTCTGCAACAACTTTTGAATTACAACAAGACCCTTATATTAAAAAGAACAAAACGGTGTGTGAGTTTAAAGACAAAGATTTTATAAGGCTTTGCTGGAAAAGTAAAAATCTTCTCTTGTGTCCAAGTGTCTCGTAAAATCATCAAATGAAACCTCTCCATCTGCCTTTATTAAGTTATAATCCTTAAAATGTTGATTAATTGCATTTCAGTTTCTGTTTATATTTGGCAATAATCAGCCCTGTGTATTATCATCTTTTAACAGCCTCCCTGTATATTCAATTTAAGCCTTTTTCATTTGAAATTAAATTATATGAAAAAAGAGGGAAATTGCAATGTTGTAGAAGAGTTTTTTCCCCTTTTTTTCTGCATATTTATCAGAATGAAAGAATACCTGTAATCTAGTTTTGCTGATCACTGTGAACTCTCTTTACACTCATGAAAGTTAAAGTGAGATTTGGTTTAACATGTTCAAGTGGTGAAACAAGGAGTTGCTTTAACTGTGAAGCAGTTGCAGGAGGGGCGAAGTATCCAATGCCTTTATTTTGCTGAAAATTGTGCTGCAACATTTCACATTTTGTGAAGGGTTTGGTGTAATTGTTTTTTTTTTCTGGTGCCATAAGTACTGTGTCATCTATATTTTAAGGACTACCACAACAACCTCTCTTTTCAGTATTCATTCAAAACTCCAGATTCCACCACTTGTAGTTGAACGGTTCCCTGCGGACGTTGGAGCCACAGTGCAC
>JAOXYM010000003.1:14505887-14516562 GCA_028567055.1 Leptatherina wallacei | reverse complement strand
GTGTGTGTGTGTGTGTGTGTGTGTGTGTGTGTGTGTGTGTGTGTGTGTGTGTGTGTGTGTGTGTGTGTGAGCGTGTGTGAGCGTGTGTGAGCGTGTGTGAGCGTGTGTGAGCGTGTGTGAGTGTATGCAAGATATGAGGAGTGAGCTGGGTGGTAGCTATGTGCTACCAGCCATTCAGCAGGCAGCACATAGCCAGAACCACAGGGGACAACCACATGCCCCCCCACCAGGAGACAGAGGAAGACTACAGTAAGAGCCCCCACAGATAGAGAGCACTGTGGGCTGCTGTCAGCAAAGGACAGCAGCCCATTGGCCTTGTCAGGCACCGGCCCTTCGAATGAAATTCCAGAGACACAGGGCCCTGTACGTAGTACGTAGCCTTCTGAAAAAAATCTCTTTTGTTCATGTGTGAAAAGGTGGAAGTGGGTCAACAAAACTTTTAAGAGCAAAATTAAACAACATATGCTGCTATAAGATCTTGAGTATTTTTAAGAAGCACCTGGCATCTTTAAAGACTTCCAAAGTTTTTCTCTCACCAGGAGCTCCTCATATGGAAAATTCTTGAGACCTCTATCTCTCGGGGAATCCAGGACAACAGGAAACCGATGATGGGGTGAATCAATGTAACCAAATTCAACTTCATCCTGAGAAGTACATTATATTAGTTATATTTCTGCTTGTTCTTGTATCTTAGTTCTTATTAATTATTATTTTTGTTTTTTTAAGATTTTCTTTATCTTAATCTAAACATCTGTTAGTCTGTTAGTCTGTTTTAACTCTTGTGGGTCTATGTCTCTGTCCTGGGGGAGGCAGTTCAAAGTCCTTATGCAGAGGGTAGTTCCAGTTTCCAACGATGCCTCTGGCTTTCCTCAACACCTGTTGCTCATATACAGCAGGTAGTGAGAACTGTGGGAGGCCCAAGGGGTTCGAATTACAGGGGAGCTAAAGGGTGCTTCGTTCCCCTGAAAAGCAGAGCAGCTCCCCTAAAGACATTCTCCAAGCGGAACCCTACAAATTGCCCAATTTTTCCATAAGGTTTGAGATGTTTTTTTAATGAACTCCCAGTCTCTTTTCTGATTAAACAAGCAGCATGTAGTAGTAGCAGAAGGTTTTTTGGCAGTAACCATATTTTTCCTGGGCCATGGGAGGTTCTTTGTTGTTTTTTGTACAGGTGTAGCAGGTTGTCTAGAGTCGGTGTTTGGATTGCATTATTTTCTATCTGGTGTATCTTTGTCTCCTCTTTTTTTCTGTCTATTCTTTCTTTCTTTTCTGTTCTCTTTCTGTCCCCACCGGTCAGGACTAGCAATATTATGTAAATGCAGTAACAAACCATTATTCAAAACAAAATGAAGTCACGGTGCATGCCCGAAAATAAGGCTCCCCCAAAAGCCCCTATGTAATTCGAACCCTGAGGAGGCCTATTATTTTACTGGCCCTTCACCACCCTGCTAAGCTTGACTGAATCTTTAATTTCAACACTTCCAGACCAGGAAATAGAGGAAATGTTATGATTTTTCTGTCCACATTAAAAGCTTATAACTTCCTCAAGAAGTACAGGTGTTGATGGCACTTCTTATTCACTGCTTCCACTTTAACATCAAATTTTAGCTTGTTATGTAAAATGACACCAAGGTATTTGTACTGTTCCACTATTCATTCTGGCTGTGATGGAGGATGACAGGACTTCCTGAAATCAATAATGTTTTTGTTTTTTCTGTATTTAGGTCCAGGTGGACTTCGTCGCACCATTTGACAAAGTCCTTACCTCCATCACTTATTTAGAAAAAATATCATCAAATGCCCTCTCCAGAAGTTTGAGCTTGGTAAAGAACTTTTTTTTTCATAACTAATTGTTAAAATAATCAAATCCAAGATAAATATCACTAATAACCCGTTACATTCCCCTAAGATAATAGATTAAATGATAAAAATGACAAACCCCAATGAATTAAAATCTAAACTTGCCAGAACTACTGTTCATCAAGAGTAAGCCACTGATACTCAATTCAGTCTTACAAGGGCTGCAATCCAGCAGGTTTTGATGTATTCCTGCTTCAACACACCTGTATCAAATTAAATTGATGTAACAGCCAAGTTCTACACAATGACTCATTAATTTGATTCAGGTGTGTTGGAGCAGGGATTCGTAGAAAACATGCTGGATTGCGGCCCTTGAACGACCAAACTGAGTATCCCTGCTATAAGCAAAAGGAGTTGTTACAGATATGGTACTGTTATTCAGCTGGTTAATGTGACCCGGTGACCAGAAAAGAGGTAAGATACTCATCAAATAGGGAACAAATTATTAATAATAAGTACCCATTTTATGATAATTGAAACCTTTAACGGGTTTTTAGTCCTGACCATTACGTTATCATTCACTAATCAATAGCTAATCTATCCAATGCCACCAGAATACGAAGCTTAGGTAATCATTCATTAATCATTAGTTCCTGATTCGTTCCTCAGTAGTTCCTGAGTAAGCAAATTTTGTGGCCCCTATTGTAAAGTGTTACCATTAGTACTATTACTTTTATTGGCAGTAGTAATACAGGTAGTGGTTGTGGTACATCGGTATCATTCTGATAGACATTCTATTAGAATTGCTGTTTTACTATATACATGTTATTGTGAGAAAGCAGTACACATTACTCTCTCAATCTTTATTTATTTATTCACCTTTTCTTTCATATTTAATGACGGTTGTTGATGATGATTCTAAATTCTGTTATTATACGTAGTATTTAGTGACGATAATATGTATTATTATTATTATTATTATTATTATTATTATTATTATTATTATTATTATTATTATTATTGTCATATTATCTCTACTGTCATTGTTATTTCTTTTGCCATTGCCATGGATATTATCATTGCTATTGATACTGCCATCATTTCTATTTTTAATATCGACATTATCATTAATGTCATTACTACTTGATAGTTATGTTTCATCATAACTATTTGTACTTACACATAGTCAACACAGTGGAATAGGGCTATGCATAATTTCAACACTTGAATTTTTACCAGACTGTTTTGAATTATTTTTATTTTTCATGATTTTCTTTCTTCTTTCTTTTTTTCCCTAGTATGCTCCTTTTTCTTCTGTTTTTTCCCCACTTTATCATATAAAAAATGCACTGTTAATATTGTCACAAAAACAAACCAAAAAACATTTCATTTTTTAAAGAGAAAAAAAAAGTTAAATGCTTATAATACATAGCAAAACAAGTAAATAAACTGTGTAAGAGAGGTGAAGTTGAAATGTCAATGAGCGTGACACTTTCTAAATTTTCCCACCTGAATCCAGCGGTCTCCTCTGTTCATCTTCTCCTCGCAAATCTTCAATTTTCCCCCGCACTTTGCAGCAAAATTATCCATTTCTTCCAGGAACTGATGATTATCAGACAACCTGAAATCAGAGAAAAACATGCAGTTCTCATTAAACAATATTTAGATTTTTCAAAATGTAAATGAATTAGTTAAATTCTACCACAGCAAAATTGTCCTAATTCTTTGGAATGAATCCAAATTAATTGATTTTTACAAACTTTCACACTTATCAGTCAAGTGAAAAAGAATCAGCAATATCAACAAAAATAACTGTAGAGTCATGTTTACAGTAGGTATGACTAAAGTATGACTAAAGTTGACTCCTACATGATCACAATTATCTTTATTATTAATTAGTCCATTCTAACCTGCACACAAAGACCTCCACAGGTTGGAGAGTGTTGGGTGTCATGATCCATGGGGCCACTCTGAAGACAACTTTGTCGGTGTAAATGGGCGTCTCAGGAAGGTCCTTTTAAAAGATTAGACAGGCTGAAGATGAGCACAAGTTTTACTCTTTCCCATGTGTTCTTGTATTACATTGTGGCCCAATATACATTTAAATTAGTAACTGAGTAACTGAACTTAAAAAAAAAAATTCTCTGACTGTTCCCAGTAAAGAATTTAGTGTAAAGTTTTGTTGGTCTTTAAAACCAGAAAACTCAGTCTTGATCCGAGGTGTGGACTATGAGGCAGGTTTAATACAGCCATGCTTTCTTTGTTTTGATCAGTTTGACTAAATCTTGAATCCAGATAACAGGTACAATGGTGGTGTTTCTATCTATTTGTGTTTGTTTTTGCATTCTTTTTTTTAGTTTTGTTCAATAATTCACGCTTTTCTCCTCAGGTGGGTACAAGTGGGTCAAAAAAGTATGTAGTCAGCCACCAATTGTGCAAGTTCTCCCACTTGATAAAAGATCAGAGAGGCCTGTAATTTTCATCATAGGTATACCTCAACTATGAGAGACAAAATGAGAAAAAAAAAGTCCGGAAAATCACATTGTAGGATTTTTAATTAATTAATTGATAAATTCCTCAGTAAAAGAAGTATTTGGTCACCTACAAACAAGCAGGATTTCTGGCTTTCACAGACCTGTAACTTCTTCTTTAAGAGCCTCCTCTGTCCTCCACTTGTTACACCTGTATTAATGGCATCTGTTTGAACTCGTTATCAGTATAAGAGACACCTGTCCACAACTTCAAACAGTCAGACTCCAAACTCGACTATGGCCAAGACCAAAGAGCTGTCAAAGGACACCAGAAACAAAATTGTAGACCTGAACCAGGGAAGACTGAATCTGCAATAGGTAAGCAGCTTGGTGTGAAGAAATCAACTGTGGGAGCAATTATTAGAAAATGGAAGACATACAAGACCACTGATAATCCCTCGATCTGGGGCTCCACACAAGATCTCATCCCGTGGGGTCAAAATGACCGAGAGCAAAAATCCCAGAACCACACTGGGGGACCTAGTGAAGGACCTGCAGAGAGCTGGGACCAAAGTAACAAAGGCTACCATCAGTGACACACTACGCTGCCAGGGACTCAAATCCTGCAGTGCCAGACGTGTCCCCCTGCTTAAGCCAGTACATGTCCAGGCCCGTCTGAAGTTTGCTAGAGAGCATTTGGATGATCCAGAAGAGGATTGGGAGAACGTCATATGGTCACATGAAACCAAAATAGAACTTTTTGGTAAAAACTCAACTTGTCATGTTTGGAGGAGAAATAATGCTGAGTTCCATCCAAAGAACACCATTCCTACTGTGAAGCATGGTGGTGGAAACATCATGCTTTGGGGCTGTTTTTCTGCAAAGTGACCAGGATGACTGATCCGTATAAAGGAAAGAATGAATGAGGCCATGTATCATGAGATTTTGAGTGAAAACCTTCCATCAGCAAGGGCATTGAAGATGAAACGTGGCTGGGTCTTTCAGCATGACAATGATCCCAAACACACCAACCGGGCAACAAAGAAGTGGCTTCTTAAGAAGCATTTCAAGGTCCTGGAGTGGCCTAGCCAGTCTCCAGATCTCAACCCCATAGAAAATCTTTGGAGGGAGTTGAAAGTCCGTGTTGCCCAGTGACAGCCCCAAAACATCACTGCTCTAGAGAAGATCTGCATGGAGGAATGGGCCAAAATACCAGCAACAGTGTGTAAAAATTTTGTGAAGTCTTACAGAAAACGCTTGACCTCTGTTATTGCCAAGAAAGGGTATATAACAAAGTATTGAGATGAACTTTTGTTTGACCAAATACTTATTTTACTGAGGAATTTACCAATTAATTCATTAAAAATCCTACAATGTGATTTTCTGGATTTTTTTTTCTCATTTTGTCTCTCATAGTTGAGGTAAACCTATGATGAAAATTACAGGCCTCTCATCTTTTTGGGTGAGAGAACTTGCACAAATGGTGGCTGACTAAATACTTTTTTGCCCCACTGTATATAGTAAATGAGTAAATGTACTCATTTACTATTAGTAAATGAGTACATTATATATATATATATATATATATATATATATATATGTTACTTGAACACTAAGTTCTGATCAAAAGAGTTGATTAACAGCTAAAGTTACCACATTTTTAACAGATTAAATGAGGAATTTGACAGTTGAAAAACCCTACAATTCGGCAACATCAACACAAATTAAGTGGCTTCAAAAATTTTGGCACGTCTTTTTTTGACAGTTTTTGGAAATTTGCCATTTATTTGACATCAGTCAATACTTTTAATAAGTTTGTAGTGTCAGGTATTGTGTTAGATTCAATATGGTTTGAGGGAATTTGAATGTTGTTTAAATCTGATTTTGCTATCTAAGTTATGATTAAGAAAAGAATCTGGGGGAAAGTGTTTCTTTACAGACAATTTAATCTGGGAATTTCATCATAATACAGTATGTGCTGCCTCTGGAGCAGGTTATGTGTTTAGTCTCCTCCATTCACACATCCAGCACAATTCTTCAGTTTGTTTCTATTTTTGCAAAAAAAAAAAGTACCTCATCCCTTATTGGAACTGGTGGTTATCAGTAACTACAGTGATCTAGCAAAGCTAAAAAAAAACAGTGAAGGTTGTGAGAGAAAAATCTCTGACTTGAGGCTCAACAGTAATTCTGCTTCAGAGTAAATTCCTCTGGGAGATGGTAGCTGGATTGTACTAGTTTTGTTTGGACCTTTTAACAAAATCACCAGAGAAAGGCTGTGGTATGTGTTTCAAGTTACTTCAAGTGTAATCACATGGACTCTGAATTTAGATTTTTCTTTAAGTTGTATTTATAGTTTTTAAATTGATATAGATTGATCAATTCTATTAGAAAAAAAGACAACAGACAATTTAGTAATAAGATTAATGTAAATGCATTAAATTGTGGATGTTATACTGCAGGTCTTACAGCAGAGATGGGTTCTAACAGGCTGAGGTTGATGCTGATGAGTCCATCAAAGTCTTTGTCAGGAAACCTGAGGCCCTCCACATAAAAGTTCATCTCTGCTATGCCTCCAAGGTAAGGCACTTCCTGGGACAGAACCTCACCGCTCAGCACCAGTGGATAGTCCTTCACAAACATGCTGTAGAGTTGCCCTGCAAATTTAAGAATTTAACAACTATTAGCTGCTGAAATAGAGGGGGAGTACATTAATGTAACAGGTTTTAAGTAAACCAAGTGTATCACTGAAGCCTGAACACACTGGCTGAATACACATTACACAATTTGCTCTGTAGCTTTGAAAGTGATCATTCTAACTCACGCAGGGTGTTATTCAGCACTCCAGATGATCTGGATCCGAAGACTCTGACCTTTTCTGCATCTCCCTGAGAGATGTGCATGCTAAGTTTGTAGCCATCTGGGAGTTGTGCAGGGCCTCTTGTCCGAAGCACCATAAGTGACATGTCCGTAAGATCTACAAATCCACAGAAAGTCACACCCATATATAATCCTAGATAACAGTTACATAAATGATACATGATGCTGTAATAACGTGATAATACAGCATCTACTGGTTTACCAGATACTGCGGAGATGTTGTCACATCTGCTGTCTGGTTTCTTCACTTCAGTCATCTCTGAGTCACAGTTAACCAAAAGGATGGCCCCATGCCCACTGGGACCCCATTTCCAGGATCCCTAACAGATTTTCAAAAAGTTTTAAATGATAAGATTCCATGGTTGCAAAAAACATTCAAGCTATAGGTTTCCTTTATATTCCCATGGGAGATGTAAAATGTATCAAACCAGACACAAAGAAATCTGGTTATACATTAAGATTGGCAAGTTGAAGATCACAGAGCATATTTTGACTTGTACAGAATTTACTTAGGTTCAGTCCTATTCAATGTAAAACTGAACCTTTGAACTCCATTTGATGTGCGATAAAGCATTTTGAATCACCTTATTGGGGTTTTTCTCCTCCACAATACCGTCTCTGTCAGCGTCCACATCCAGAGAGATATCTGACAGACAGACAGACACATCTTCCTCATCAAATTTTGCTTTGGCATGTTGTCATTCCAGATTGTATATCATTCTTTTTCGTGTCTCTGTTAAAAAAACTCTGAATCAACTGGCTAAAATATCCCATTCTGATAAATGTCGCGTGTACATGTTGTAATGTATGCCATACAATAATTACAATATCTCAGCAAGTTATCACTTATAAGCTTTATATGTTATTATTATCATATATCAAATGATCTTACCAACAGCTGTAAGGTGCAGGACCGCTATCCCTAAGGACTCTTTGTTCTCTCCATGGTAGTGAACAGACAGCTTGTAACAGAAAAGCAAGTTGCTGATGTGCAAAATCAGATAAATACTTCCTTGCGTTATGATTACAATTCTTTTGACAAATTCAGGGAAATTACTGCTCTTTTTCAGAAATAGACAATAATTACCTCAAATGAAAGCAAACAAATCAGCATTTTCACTTGAATCCTAAGTGTGTATTTTTACCCAGTAAAAGACTGATCCGGTGCAGCTGTTTGTTTCATCATAACTCAGAAAACGCTCATATCACAGAGTCTGTCTTACCTTGCTATCATTTTCATGTTCACTAGCACGGCTCATGCTGATCAGTAGGACTGAGTTTCCATTAAGAGGGATGGGAGAGAGATGGGATGTCCCTTCCGGTGGGGGGGTTAGACTGTACTGAACACTGGGAGTGCATTTCACTGAGAAGAATTTGGAGCTGGGAGGGGCACTCCTGAAAACCAGACAGACAGTAATTTGATAAGATATCGCAAAAAATTCCAATTAACTTTCCTTTAAAAGTGATTAAAATACCTTTCTATGGCAGAGTCATTGTGACCTTTAAAAATACGAACATGTTTCAGCCCACTGGCCTCTGGGAGTCAGAACCAGGGAGTTTTGACTCCTAGTTCTGACTACCTGGTGTCAGTATTTTTGAAGGTCACGACTATGCCATGGAAATAAAGGAATTTTAATCACTTTTAAAGGAGAATGCCTCCGAATTTCTGTTATAGTTAGTCTTTTAAACCCTATCCTGGTATATCCAGGAAGTGCTCCTATACACAAACAATTTTCTTTGAAGTTAAACAGTATTTTGATTCATGTTAGGACTTTTATATAGCCCACACAGCAATGTTTAAAAGGCTTGAGCCATCACATTTTTTATCACACCAAATGAAGGTTTCACACCAAAAACATCCTTTTCTTAACAAAACACATTGTGTAAGAGATTAGAATAAGAGGGAAACAAGAACAGGCCACTATTTTTCATTGTTTCTGTGCACCTTTCTGACTTTGCAGACATACTGTATGTGTCTTCATTAAGATCTACAGATCAGTTGCTTTAGTTTGTGGCACACAGGGAAAACAGGGATTGGTGATGCTCCAAATTGAGGTTTTAAGTTTTGTCTTTTAAAAGAAAATTAAAAACGTTTTATTACTTGGCCTTCCATCATTATGATTTTAATTATTTTGTTTATGTTTCCACTTATCTTCTTGCTTATTATTCCTTTTAATTTGTCTTAGAGTTTGTATCTTATTTCAATATCTGTGATGCCTTAATTGTTCCATAATGTTCAGTCCTTTGGCTGACAGGAGGGGCGTTGAAAAAGTAATACAGCATTTTAATTAATTGTGATATATATATATATATATATATATATATAGCTAAATATCATTTCAAAATCAACAATTAATTCATGTAAAAACAAATCAAATTTGCAAAGCATTTATCTTTGCCCATTTTATATTTTTTTAAAGAGGAATTGCATATTGGATTTATCAGTTCATTATTAGATACTTTGATTTGAAAATGCATGTTCAAATCCTATTTCTAAAAGCAGTTGAACGACACATTTCATGTATTTGGTTATAAATACTTTTCCATTTCACACATTTAAAAAATAATTCCCTTTTCCATTATCAATTTCTTTTTCCCCTCACATTTTCAAATAGTTTTTGCAATCCTCCAAAGATGAGATGCCCGCATGACCAAAACACCTGATTACTCCTGATCCCATATTGTCCAACTTTTTTTTTTTAGGAATTAATTCACACATGAAATTATTATCCTCAAAGTCATTTAAAAATTAATGAATATACTTATTTTGTTATTTAAATTGTTTTTCCTCCTAAGTACAGTATCCAAGATTAGACTCTCGCAACCACTCACCGACATTTAGACTTACTTGTTCAGGTTCACCTTCAGAGAGTTGCCAACAAGATAAAGAACGCTTTGCGGTTTGTTTGTGTCCAGACGAAATGTTCGCTGATATCCTGGTGTTACGTTTCTCTTGTTTTCTAAGAAAGCAGGTGCATCAGACGGTGAAGCGTTCCGGGTGACTTCTTCAGACATCTTTGGGTGTTCTTTGCCTCAAACTGACGATGGTTTCCAGTAGAGGAAACTGTTCTGTTCTCTGGTTAAATATGAGAAAGGAGGGACCCAGTTATCTTGGAAGTTCATAACTTTTATTTGGCAGCTAACAGTGAAGGATATCCTTGGAGAATATGATGCAAGATCCAGAGGCTGATTGGTTTAGAGTCAGTGACTTGTTCAGAGCTTCTTCAGTTTTTGGTAACACTTTACACAAAGTGTACAGATCATTATCAGGCTAAAGAATGCATATCTCATGATAATTCGTCATGAATTCCTGTTGCTCATCATAAAGTGATCATCTCAAATTATGCAATTAGCCTACTTCACACTTACTTGATCGACAATTGATAAACAATAATTCACTGTTAATTCATTCATTTATAAGTCAAAAAATTTGCCAGTTTAGAGCAAAAGTACTTTCTTTCTTTCTTTCTTTCTTTCTTTCTTTCTTTCTTTCTTTCTTTCTTTCTTTCTTTCTTTCTTTCTTTCTT
>JAOXYM010000003.1:14459073-14480424 GCA_028567055.1 Leptatherina wallacei | reverse complement strand
GTATCCTTTTAATTTGAGTCAGGTGTGTTGAAGAAGGAAACATTGAAATCCTGCAGGACAGCGGCCCTCGAGGACCGAACTTCGACACTTGTGGTTTAGAGAGTCATTCAACAAGTGTAGTATAACAGATATCATTCTAATTAATCGAGTATGTCTTCTGCATCCAGCATTTATCTGTGAGTTACAAAGTGTTGCGCAAGTTATAAACTCATTATTTGCTGCACTGAATCCTGTTGAAGCCATTGAAGTGCAAAGAGATAAGGGGGTTGTACTTGGGGATGTTGACCGTCCTGAGAGAATTCATGGGAGAGGGGCATTTGAGAGTGCCAAACTTCTTTCAGAGGAGGCCAGGCATGAGGAAAGAGAAACAAAAGAACCCATGACCCATCCTATAAACACAAGGTCTCTTTGGGTTTCCAGTGGACCAATGAACTGTCTCAGTGCTAAAGAGAGCCAATTATTTCCCCTCATCAGAACAGCAGGGCCATCGAGCTTTGACACAGTGTAGGAGTATGATGTCTAAGATGGTTAGTGTCCTAACTAAGGGTCACTACCTCTGACAGCCACAGTGGAGATAAATTGCTTTCACTGCGGTCTTTGATTGAACAGTCTTTAGACGTCAGTAGAGGGTGTGTTTAATGTCTGAGTCTCTTTGTTTTTTCCAGAGATATTCGCAATAACGAAATCTCCTGGGCTATTGAAGACTCCATTTGTGTGTTTGATGGAATGAAGAAGCTGAACACACTGTGAGTACACTAAAACTGTTGATATAAATATACCGGTATTACATCTTTATATATTGAATACTCGTTTGTAGATAGTCCTTCATTTAAACAAATTTTGCACTGCTCTTTATTTTCAATTAGAAATGCTTTTCAATTGTCAATTTTATCTAAATTTTTATTTGGTCTTGAATTGAAATCCTAGTCGGATGCTTTTTTTTTAACCCATCAAAAGCTGCAGAACCGGTATGAAGTCAGTGTTAAAATATCACAGTAGCAGTTGTTGTGCCTTTAATCATTTTGCCAAGTTTAATTTTGAAATCACTTGATTTTTCAGAATCCTTCAACAGAACAAAATTAAATCAATCACCAATAAAGCATTTGAGGGCCTTGTGGAGCTGGAGCACCTGTGAGTTAAACCGTTACACTCATTTTTCTCTCTTGTCACGATAGTACCATTTTTGGGGATTTGTTGTTCAAGTTCAATTGTTAAAGGTAGTGTTTATATAAAGACATGTTTTGAATTGGGACAGAGTTTTGATGGCATTTCATGATTAATGTGAGTAATCCGTATTTCTGTCTCATCTGCAGGGACCTCAGCAAGAATGGTATCATGTCCATACACCCTGAGGCGTTGTCCCATATGAAGCTCAAAATATTGTGAGTTCACTAAATTAATTTTAGTTCTTGTAACCTCATGTGGATGTCATTTTCTTGTTAACATTGTTTGTTGGATCAATTTCATTACTGCCGCACTCATTAAAAAGGGATTACAATAATTAAGAAGCACTGGAATTAGGAGAGGTGATTGAAATTTTAGATTTGTATTGTATAGTATAAAAAGACTGCAGTCCACCACCCTGTTTCACTTTATGCAATGACATCATAGATATGTGTAACTATTAAGTAATTGGGTTGTCTCTATGGAAACATAAATTTTTTTCTGCTTAGTTGGGTGAACAGTCTTCTCATTTAGTTTTTAAGTTGAGGCAGCATCCACTTAGTTTGGACAGCTGTCTCCTGCATGAGAGAAAGGCAGTGAAAATGTTAGCTCTCTTGCCTTTTTGAAGTTTTGATAATTAGGAATGCATCCCGGTCAGGGGCTGATGAAAATCCCCCGGCTGCTGTCAGACTCAAAACATATATCATAGCAGTAGTTATGTCCTGTTGTTAGTAATTAGGCAGCTGCCTTGGTAGAATGTAGCACTATTTGCTTTGTGAGTGGATAAACTAGCTTTTGCTTGTAAGTTAGCAAGGAGAACAAAAAGGCAACAGCTTGTTTTTTTTTTTTTTTTTTTTTTTTTATTAAAGTTGCATTTAAGACTGTATTATGAAAAAGTTCTGGGGTTGATTTGATAAGATTCAATTTAAGGTCATGCCATAATTTGGATATTTTGATGTTTGTTCGTCAATCTGCGTTTTGTTTACTGCAGTCTGGTTGACTGATTGATTAAATCAGATATGATTAAAATTAATCATAACGACTAACACTTTTTTGGGGGGATATAGATCATGAAGTCTTAATTCAAAAGCTATATCTGTTAGGGGGTTCCCATAATGTGTAAAACCTGGGACCATGTAATTTACTTATTTATTTTTTAAATTCTGCCTGAACAGAACCTCCAATCAAGATGATATAATACAAAATAATGTGAAAATCCTGTAGACCAGATCGGGGAGAATCCTGAGCTGTGTTGCTCATATTTATTATTCCACTCTATATAGACACCCCAAATTTTTGTACTTAATCACAAACTTAAACAGTGCAGTGACCAAGTTACCAAGACATTTTAACAATACTGATCTCATCCTGCCCACATTGAGGATATACTATTTGCAGTGGAAAACAAAGAGAAAGGTTAAGCCGTACCATACATTTTCAGTGGCCTATGAATTTTTATAGAAGGTAACAGTTTGTTTTAAATACTTTTACCCTAGTTTAACTTTTTATACAAGTGGGTATATGCAAGTTTGTTTTCTATCCCTAACCCTAAATTATAATCCCGATTTGACGGTTTCTTTGTCTCATGCTCATGCCCTGTTCAACCTTCTTTTTTTTTTTTAGTGCTCTGAACACAAGCAGTCTGCTGTGTGATTGTCACATGCAGTGGTTGGGTCCTTGGTTGACAGAGACCCAGTTCCAGCAGTCTGTCTCTGCTATCTGTGCCCATCCTACAAATTTGCTTGGCCGCAGCGTTCTGTCCATCAGTCCAGAGGAGTTTGTTTGCGGTCAGTTTAATTGTTTTTTTTTTTTTGTTTTTTTCTTTACTTGATTCCACTTTGGTCACCTATCTGTAGCCTTGTGTACGCACAAAAAACTGCACTATATTTTCATGCCATCATGCTTTAAAAGGAGATCCTTCCACATGTTACAACAACATTGCTGTATTTCCTCCTAGAAGTTTGGCTCTCTACTTAAATAAACTTTAACATGCTTAGCTGTCGCAAATGCAACAATAATGTAAATATTTAAAGTGGAACCAGCTAATCGTACTTTTCATTTAAAAGATCTGCAAAAACTTGTGTAACATAAGAGAGAGAAAATGTTCAGCCTGACCCTTCCTTTTCTTGGTCCCCGGACAGATGATTTCCCTAAGCCTCGGATCACAACTCACCCTGAGACGTCCGTGGTGCTGCGGGGCAACAATGTGACACTGAGTTGTATTGCATCCAGCAGCAGCGACTCAACAATGACCACTGCATGGCGGAAGGATGGGGAGGTGCTGTACGATGCAGAAGTGCAGAACTATGCCCGTTATCAAGAAGGAGAGCTCATTTATACCACCGTCCTTCACCTCCTTAATGTCAACTTCACCGATGAGGGGCGTTACCAGTGTGTGGTCTCCAATCACTTTGGCTCCAACTATTCCAACAGGGCCAAACTTACTGTCAATGGTGAGGATAATTCTTGTTTTCAAAGAATGGGATAAGTGATTGTCTGCAGAATAGTTATTAATTCTTCTTCTTTTTTTTTTCTTGCTCTGCGGTTTGTTAGCTCTTCTAGTCATTGTGCTAGTCCTGCCAATATTCTTAGCTGTGATTCAGCTCCTATTCCTATAACTCATTCTACTGTTATTTCATGGTTCAATGATTGTCAAAACAAATTAAGAGGGACAAACCCAAAAGTTTATTGACAACTAATCCTAACCCCACATTTTCTGCCTGCTTTCTGTCAGAGCTACCATCCTTTCTTAAGACTCCCATGGACCTAACAATCCGCACTGGGACTATGGCCAGGCTGGAGTGTGCTGCTGAAGGTCATCCATCACCTCAGATTGCTTGGCAGAAGGATGGAGGCACAGACTTCCCTGCTGCCCGAGAGCGCAGGATGCATGTTATGCCAGATGATGACATCTTTTTCATTGCTAATGTTAAGACAGAAGACATGGGAGTGTACAGCTGTACAGCTCAAAATGCTGCTGGAAGCCTGTCAGCAAATGCTACTCTCACTGTTCTGGGTGAGTCAACCCTTTGATTAGCATTGTGTATCGCTGTTTTTTTTTTCTTTCTCTTACTGGGTCATTTAAGCTGAGTCATGCTGTCAAATTGGGCACTCATTTATGTTTATTTCTCATTAGAAGCTCTTTTTGTTTCGTCACCTTGCCAATTCTAATGATTGTACAAAAGCAAACCTTGTTATTTAGAATATTTAAAAGCTGGCTGGCTGCAGCATCTCTGATGCAACTGTTCAGTTTGTTAATGAAGATTTGAAACTACACATACTGGTATATGATTAGTGACTCGGACAAATCAGTGGTTTGGAGCATGTTTCAAACATTAAAGAAAATGACTACACACACACACACACACACACACACACACACACCGCACTGGGATAATCCTAATTTGGTTTAAAAATGAATAAATTTCTTTTTCAGAAACTCCATCCTTCATGAGGCCGCTGGAGGACAGAACAGTGGCCCGCGGTGAAACAGCTGTGCTTCAGTGTATAGCTGGAGGCAGCCCTGCTCCACGTCTCAACTGGACCAAAGATGATGGACCTCTGGTGCTTACAGAACGCCACTTTTTTGCTGCAGCCAACCAACTACTTATCATAGTCGATGCTGGTCCAGCTGATGCTGGGAAATATACTTGCATCATGTCTAATACTCTTGGAACAGAGCGTGGCCACATCTACCTCAGCGTGTCACCATCACCAAACTGCGACACTGGAACGGGCTATGACCAGGACGGCTGGACCACTGTGGGCATAGTGGTGATTGTGGTGGTGTGCTGTGTGGTCGGAACTTCGCTGGTCTGGGTCATTGTCATCTATCACATGCGCAGGAAGAGTGAGGACTACAGTATCACCAACACTGGTAAATAGCTTTTATATGGCTGTCATATAAAGTAAATGTTACCTTAAACTTTGAAAGCTTTATCCAGACTGTAGTTTTTTTTTCCATTAGATTTTTTTTATTTTTACTATTTTGTAATGGAAAACTCAGTGTGATGTTACTAAGTATGTGTCTGTTACAGATGAGATGAACTTGCCAGCAGATATTCCCAGCTATCTGTCCTCCCAGGGAACTCTATCAGAGCCTCAGGAAGGCTACAGTAACTCTGAGGCTGGCAGCCACCAGCAGCTTATGCCGCCCCTCTCCAACGGATACATTCATAAAGGCACAGACGGTGTGTAATCTGTCTTTTGAGTTATGAGATCTACTCTGTTTTGTTCTGTAACACAAACCTTTTGTGTCAGTGCCACAGATAAAATAAGACTTGATTATTTGACTTTTTGTCTTTTTAGTCGTCAGAAAAAATTGTAACATCTGCATCATAAACCTCGTCTTATCCACAAGATAATTATGTCGGTAAAGCTTTCTTGTATGGGCACTTGGAGCCTTAGCAGTATTCCCTTTAGACTCCAGGTTTACTGAAACGTGCACCATGCAGCTATGGCTGCACACTTGCAGAGAAACAACAGCACCTCTGACAGCTGCAAACCCCTTTTTTAAAAAGTTCCTATATAACCCCTTTAATATTCATACTGTCTTGTTCAGTGAATGGATGACATTTAGGGAACTTTAATTAAACAATAGATCATGGTAGTGTTTGTAATGTGGGGATTTTTGATTAAACATAAACTACACTTTTGTCAAATTTTTATTTTCTTTTTTTTCTGGTTGAGCTTTGTCAACATTGTAATAACAAGCAAACAAAGCTTGTGATGTTGACTTCACAAAGAATACAAGACTACAAGAAATCAAACACAAGGACGTTTTACCATCTCCTGCATTCCTTATGAGTCATAGCTGACAATGTAAACAAACAAACATAGAAAACATAAATTTTAGATGTCTTTAAATAAAACACGGCTTCTCAGATGTGCCTTCATTGTTCAAAGGTTTGAGACACTCTCATATCCACTGGGCTTGTGTTGCTGTTTTTGTTTGGGATCCTCTCTGCTGAAATGAAACAGTAACTCATTGTAATTGGTGTCCCAGGTGTGTGCTATGGAGACATGGGCAGTGAGGTGGAAACGGAAGGGAACGGCATGCTGCACTGCAGAGTGGGCTCTCTTTTCACTGGACGGAGCAGCTTCCATCCCGGGGAGTCCCGTGAGGGATTAGTTGGAGTCCCCGCAGGTGAGTTGTCCGTTAAATATGTTGTGTTGACATTAACATGTTACATAATGATTCAATTTTAGTATCTTAACAATTGTAACTTTTGTGCTATTGAGTAAGTCTCTACAATATACAGTTTTTATTAGATTGCAAAACAATAAACCATTAAGAAAAAACTATGTTTACAAAGATGCTTGGTTATTTTTCACAAGGTGGTGCAGGTCCTCTAGTAATCTGCTCCGACTGCTACGACAACGCCAACATCTACACTCGTACAAGAGAGTATTGCCCCTATGCCTACCTGGGGGAGGATGATCTCCTTGACAAGACTCTACCTGGCCTAAAGGAGGGCATCAGTGAGCACGCTCAGCCTGAGGATGCAACACTAGAGAGCCTCATAAGGACCTCGCATGACAAAAGGCTGAACAGCCACATTCCCCCAGAGCACTACGTCAATGGTGAGACATTAAAGAAAACCTCCAAATGAACTTTTTAAAGCCAGATATTGACATCTAGGTGTAAACTGCCATGTCCTTCCCATTAAGGTGTTTTCTGGGAAAGCAAAAAATCATCACACTCCATCAATTTTGATCATATCCTGTTGAGTTTTGTAAGCACTTTCTTCTTCGTGTGGCTGTTATAAGTCTTGTAGACGTACAGGCTAGATTGCTCCCAGCTTTCCTTTGTGAACCAGCATGAACACTTTTGAAACAGTCAATTCATTGATTTATCAAATCTGCAAATGAGCTTGTCCAGTGAACTGGTAAACCTACAGCTAAACGCATGAGGTTACATTTATTGGAGGTATTGATCTTCAAAACATTTTCTTATTAGATGTGCGGATAGAGTACATGATGATTATCAGGGCACCTGAAGGCTCGGGGTAATGCTTCCTGCTGACATAAAACCTTATAAAATCCAATTAAATGTCATACGCAGGTAATTTGAATTGCTTTCACTTTTTAGTGACGTGTGAAAGAGAAAAAACAGTCAAGCTCTGACATAAAGTGGTGGTCATAATGTGTTGTTTTTATTTTTATTTTTTTTTTCAGATTCCCTTAATAAATCGTTCTGGAGAGAAGAAGGAGATCCATCCTGGAATCCCCAACCAGGAGCATCCCACCTCACAGTGACTGTACACAGGACACCTCCTCTAACCTCTGTTGCTGATGAGACAGTGGAACGGAGTGAAGCAGAGGCTAATTATCTCCCAAGCCAATGCACCCAGGACCACAGAAGTGCCTCTGATAGGACTAAGACACAGGAGCATCTGGCTCCCACATAGTTCTGGCCACATTCTGCCTTTGACTTGTTGCTGCACCCCATCCCATCCCCACTTTTTTACCCCTCACCCACTACCTCCAAAGAGACACCTCACATTCTGCCAAAGATGCTCTCTTGTATGTTTACATTTCCCTTTCACTCAAGAGGACATGCTAACATTTCCCCACTATGGAAAGACAGATGTGTCTGATGGGGAAAATAAACCAGTGATTAAACCCCCCCCCCCCCTCCCCCCCGCACCTCATATTCTCCACTGTTCTTTGGTCTCCTGTGAGAAAAAACAATGAATGTATGCTTTAAAGAGCCATGTCAGATGCTGCCGTGAGAGAACACCAGGACACAGTCGCATTTACTCAAGTTGTCTCACCGTTCCTGGCAGAGACACATGCTGGAGCAGCCTGCATGACTTTGAAAAGAAAGCAGTGAGCGCCACTTCCCAAGTGGGGAAAATGGGGTTTCGACAAGGGACAGATGATGTCCCCTGACCAGCAGTTTTTGGTTACTGATAATTGAAAGAGCCTTGAAGGCTTACCTCTCACATTCTCACAGCCATTCTGACTGACTCTTATGCAAATCCCAGAGACAGTAACACCAAAATGAGGTGTGTATTATGAATATATATATATATATATATATATATATATGAGAGAGAGAGAGATATCCTATATTATCTTTAGCTATTTTGTTCGATATCAAGCGCAATTGTTAATTTTGTAATTTTCTGTCTATAATAATAATAATGATAATGATGATAAGCAGTTAGGGAAGAAAGAGTACAAACTTCTTTTGCACATGAGTTTTGCTGGCTATTTTCTAATGGTTGTCTAATAGATGGCCTGTTTTACACATTATCAGTAACCTTGATCAGATGAAATACAGGTCTCTTCTTTTTTATTTTTGCTTTTTTTACAAGATGCACTGATTTGTTGGCCCTTTTTATCCTATGTTACAGGCACTTAATGGTGGCAGGATTAATTATGCAGTTTACATGCTGTTTTACATGATAAGGATCTATCACAGTTGTCAATGCTTCCATAAATAATGACTAAGCCTTGTTTTTTTTTCTCGGGACTGTGAAAATTAGAATGTATCATTTTATATATGTATGTATGTATGTGTACATAATGTTAGTTAGCAATTGAATTCCACGCTCTACTGGTACATTTGACATACAAGCTATATCATCTTTTAAAAACATTCGGATTATTTGTTTCAAGCAGTTGCCCCAGCATTATGCTCAAATGTTTATCTGTTAGATTAAGTCATATATTTTCTTGATATTCTGACTTTACTGACCTCTGAACTGAAAGACCCTGATCCAACAGCAGTACTGTTGATGGGTTCTGAGTGCCTCAAAAAATGTAAATGCCTCTTATGTAAAACTGTGGTCTCATGAGTTATTCTGAAAAATTATTTCACTTCGGAGTCGCTTGGATGTGACTGGCCATGTTTGTGACTCAGATATTTGCTCATCATATTTAGAATAAATAGCCTTAGAAATCAATATATATTATGTAACCCTATCTACAAAAAAAATATATATATATTTTGGAGGGGTGATGATCCAGCTGTATGCTCATTTTCACCCCTTTCATTTTACTTTGTGCAGAAACAACATAATGCAGAACATTTCAACAGGACCTCAAATGGATCGTTCCTTAATCATCACGCTGCTGAAAAAAAACATTAAATAACTTATTAAATTTGTTGCAACAAAACTGAAAATCTTAAACTTCATGAATATAGTGTTTTAATTCAAGGCAGTTGCAGCTGACTGTCTCAGCATTAGCTATGTGTACCTATTTCACTATTGGCTGAGTGTGAATCACTGTCATGTTTCATAGATGGAACATCTGAAGATAGATTGGCCCCCTCTGTTTTTTGAGAGCAGCTTTCATTGTCCTTTCCTTCATGGCTATATTTATTACTATATTATCCTCCAGGGAGGATTTTGACCTGTTATAGTGGTACAGAGTGTTAAAGCTCAGCCACAGTAAAAACATTAAAAGTTCATCCTCAATTAATGATATGATGCAGCATGATGGTCTTTCCAGTATAACATGGCCAAATGGGTTTTTACTGAATTAGCAGTTATTTAAAATTGCCTTAAGCACTATATATACATGAAATCGACATCCTCAGAGGTAATGCAGGTGTGAATTGTATGTTTCTCTGCACCCTTGATTCTGACTCTTTTCATATTTTGACAACAGTCTTTGCTTCTTGGACATTCCAACACTGTTCCTCTAAATTGGCTATCAAAGGTAAAACCAACTGAGAGTAAAGCCTAAGCATGACTTTTTCGTTCTTTTTTTTTTTGTCTCCCTCCTTGTTTTAAGTTTAGAAGTAGTCTTTTTGTTTACACGTAGATTTTATGCCCCTCTTGCTTGATACAAAATGGTAAAGAAAATGTTGCAGTCTTCCTGATTGCGCTACATGCCAGGCGGGCAGAAGCTGATTCAGAGTTCAGTGTTTTTCACCGACACGGCCTAGCACATACTGTGCATTTGTTTTATACTCTAAAACATCCTTTATGACGTTATACCAAAGTTAAGCAGTAAATGCTCTGGCAATAACCAGTGCTGCTGTTTTTACATTGTTGAAGTTTAGCTTTTTTGAATTATATTTTGGACCTTGTTTACCTGTACATTCTGTAAAGCATGTATAAAGAGAGCCTTTTTGTTACATAGCCATTACTCAAAATATTAAACATGTTCTCATAATTTGCTTTGAATATTATTTATTTGGACACTGTATACTAGCAATGGCTTTAGCATCGACTAAGTTGTTATTTATGTGTTAAAATATATTGTCTGAGTCAATCAATTGTCCAAATCTAAAGTGATTTATTAAATGTAACATTATGAGTGACAGAGAAAGGCAGCAGATTTTCTCATTTGTAACTGAAACAAGCCAATGTTTGCTTTTACTGTTTGAACATGTTCTTGCTGGATTTGTTTGGTTAAAAATGATTACAGAACAGGCATCTTAGCAACAACATAATTTCCTGGCACACCATGGAGTGATTTTTAAAAAGCCAAGCCAACTATAATCTGGATTCAGTCATGTCAAGCCAATGCAAAGCCGGCTAATTTGGGCATTAAAACACTGCTCGTCTGTCAACAGTCTTGACATCAAGAAAAGACTACTTTTAAGTCAGTTCTTTGTGGAATCCAGCAGAATCCCAGGGTACACTGGATTTAAGTCGCTCATCAGCCCCTACAAGCCAATGAATTATTCAGCAGAATGCCCAGGGCAGCTTAAACTCAGACTTACAGTGGGTCGCATTCCAAAAAATGGAAACAACTACAGCTTCATAAGCATTACAGAGGGCATGTTTTTGGCTACCAGTTATAGAGCTAATAGGCTTTGCTGACATAACGTGGCACTGACATATAACTGTCCTGTGGGCCAACATGTCCAAATTGTCAAAATCCATAATGCTGCATTTGAGAGATTTTGGCATGAGCAAATCGCAACATCACAACTCCACAAGTTATCCATCGAGGCCGAGTGATGTGTACAAACGTTGATCAGCCTCCATGCCACATCAATCCTGAACCGTCTTGCATTTTATTACCAAGATCAGATCACGAAACTAACAAATACTAACAAGACAGGTGCTATGTCATATCAGGACTTGATACCCAAGTCAAAGACATTCATGTGAGTTTCTGCACAATCCGCACTCTGAGGCGTAGGCTTGGCATGTAGGAGGAACTACTTCAAACAGAAGTAGTTTCTGTTTGAATGAAAGGTAAGTTTTAGAGGTACCTATAATTATGAATAAAGGATTTTTTAAATCTAGAAAAACAACAAAAAAAACTAAACAATTTCATGCCATTTTACTGGCTCTTCAGGTCAAGAAATTTAAAGGAATCAGCTTAACAACTACAGCCATTTGAGAAGCACAATTTAATTAGAATTGAATTGTTTTTTTTTGTAGTACACTTACAGCTGTGCAAAATATTTCAATATTCAGTAACAAGTGCTGATTGATACATTTAAAAAGAAAATTCAGTCAATTCAAGTATAGCCAAGTTGCATATATGAGGCATACTGACTTATTAGAAATAAGAATGTCAGATAGATAGATAGATAGATAGATAGATAGATAGATAGATAGATAGATAGATAGATAATGTTTTTTCCTTACAGCTGTCATAAATACAAAACTGCAGATAAAGGCCTGAAGATAATTGAACCGTTGAATATATTATGAATATGTCATGGCATGGGAAATCCTCTGAGTTCCGTGATTTTACCAAAGGGGGCGCTAATTAGACATTATATGGTCAATCGAAAATTCCTTCATAAGAATCTTTTTTTGTTCTCCTTTTGCAAACGTGGGGTCTTAATTAGTAGAGTTTTGCTTTGCACCCTTAATATTCGGAATACAGGTCAATATATGTTTAGGTAATCTTATGTTGTACATATTTCTTCTCATTTGTGAGACTAGTGCGTTAAATCTGGGGGGGAAATGTTCATACTCATTAGATTCATTAATTATTTATAGATAATTCATTTCAGGCAGGGACTAAGATGACGGTCATTCACGATGAACATTGTTGGACTGATTATATGTGGCCTACGTGTTTTTTTCCTTCTTCCCTATTTTAGTACCGCAGCACACCGGAGGATGGAGCAAGCACGAGCGTCTGGAAAACCGCTGCTGTTGAGCGTAAAAGGGGCGTTTCGGAGCCTGGCAACATCTCACTTGGCGGTACCAGGTGTGTTCAAACCTGTAGCAGACAAACACTCGCAGATGTCTTTTAGTTCGGCCACTGCGGGGTGGATCCTAGCTGCGTAAACGGCGCTACCTCCGTCTTTTCTCAGCCTTCCCACAGGTATGAGGGAATTCTCACAGACGAACAACGCTTCAGCGACAGACACTCCACAATCTTCCGCCGAGTGAGCCAGATACTGTCTGTTTACATTTTGTTTGGACTTCTTGGCGTCGGAAGGCTCATACAGAGTCGAATCAAAGCGCGGGCGTGCTTTCAGTGAAACGCTGGAGATCGTAGAATCTTGATTGTGTCGTTTTTCTTTTTCTTTTTTTTTTAAACCCATCTCGACGCTATCAACTCTCCTGCTTTACGCACAAGAAGCGCTTGGAATTATTGCGACCAAGATTACTGAGCGCACACCGCAGACCAGACCCGTGGCATGTCAAACCTCAGCATCAGATTGGCAGGTGAAGATCAGTCACGTAAATGTCATGAGGATGAAATCCCGAGCAGGTCGAGAGAATAACTCCCGGAGCTTTATTAGGCCGCGTCATCTTGCGCTCATTTAACAACTGCAAACTGAGGCAACTCCCATCAATTAGATTTATTCTTTGAACACAGAGTGATCATGTCCAGAACGCTGAAGAAGAAGAAACACTGGTCCACTAAAGTGGTAGAGTGCGTCGTGTCATGGGGGAACCTGGGGGACTTTGGCTCCGTTGTAGAGGTTCTGGGAGGAGCAGAGCTCGGACTGTTCCCCCACCTGGGTCAGATGAAACTGGACATACTCGTGTGCCACGTCGGTAAGCTACCTTACTACGGGGACGTTCTGCTGGAGGTGAACGGGACGCCTGTCAGTGGACTTACAAACCGTGACACCCTGGCCGTCATACGCCACTTTCGTGAGCCGATTCGTTTGAAGACCGTCAAACCAGGTGCGTCCTCTTCTCTCTGTTATCATCGCTGCTGTTGCTGTGTCACCTGAGCTTCGCATGTAAGATGAACGTTCTGATATATGTGGTTTCCACCAAACATAACAACATAACAACCTTCAAGATTATGATAACCAGGCTCGACAGGTTACTGCCTGTCTGAACAGCAGCCTACACAACCACCTACAAGTTATTATTGAGGAAACTAGTTCCTGGGACTCCTTCCCACTAGTGATTATAAATGATCATATCAACTAAAATTGATAAACCGCAAAATCTTTTAGTGGAATCAAGTGAGTCTAGCTGTGACCACCCACAATCCTCTACAACTTCACAAGTGATATGAGATCCCCCCCCCACACACACACACACACACACATACATAAAATCTAATTGAACAATTCTCTCAGCACTTTCTCTTGGAGTGATAATGGTAATAATGGCATGTAGCCCAGTTGGCGCCATCTAAGCTAAGTGCACTTACATGCATAGAAATAAGGGCCGGTTTCATCCCTCCATTATTCAGGCTGCTGACCACAGATGCAGTGTTAGCGGTGTTGTACCCTATAGTCTCATCATTCCCAGTCTAGCTCAAAGAAGCTGGCTTCAACATCCCAATACTTTGTTTAAAAGCTGCGTTGACTTGCTGCTGACTCCAATGGTTCATCATCCCAAGTAAAGGCTGGCACTGTTGGGATCTTGTGGGACATGACTTTGCTTGACCATATGCCAGAGCTGGAATGTCTAGACAACTGCTGAGACTGATTAAAAGATTACATCAGCATCATTTTCAGCAGCTGCTCAGACCTTAGATTGCAGACCAGAATCCCCAAATATCAGCTAAATGAGTGCACGTGCATACTTGTGTGTGTAGTTTCCTACAATTTATTAAATAATCTTTTAATTTATTATGCAATTTCTAAGCAAACAAAAAATTAAAGGAAAAATTGTTTGCTTAGATTTATGAGTCCTGGCCCTATTAGTGTGCATGCACATGAAGGGGTGTGTGTGTCTTTCATGAGGCTGTATTCCCCAGAGCTCCTAACACCCTGCTCTATGCCCCACTAACCAAGGATGATTAATAAAGGGCACAGAGGAACAAGAGAGCAAGGCAGGAAGAGAGACACAAAGACACAGGGAGAGAAACAAGAGAGAGACGGGGACGAAAAATCAGCCTTGCTTTTGGCTTCAGGCTGGACTCCCACGCAAGGCTGTTTTTGCTCTTTAAAGCTCACAGGGAAGTAATAGGTGGCAAAGATGGCAAAATTTCTCATTACATATTTTTCTCACTGTAATCCTTCCCAGCCTGACACTCTCCTTTAGTCACATGCTTTTCGAAGATCAGTTTACAAAACAAGACCCTGCAGAGCCTGTTTGTATCAGCATGCCGATGGGGTCGTTGGATGTCTGATTATATTGTTAACGTGTGCACATCTGCATTATGTGCATAGATTCCTGTGTGGTTCATGTTTAATTCACACCTCTTGCATAAATGAGTTAGCGAGTGGATTTTCTCCACTCTGTTGGAGGCAGGGGGCCAGAGGATCAGCTGTTACCAGGAGGCCCAGGGAGCTGCTAAGACATGATGGTGCCGGCAGCATAGTCCTGTGATCTACCAGATGTTCCACTGTACTCTTCCCAATATCTTCTTTTGCTCTGACGGCCTCGGCTTCTGGAACTGGTGGGTTTCTTGTGCTGCTGCTGACAGCCAAAAGGGGAAATGAAGCGTGCTGACATGTAAAGAAAGAATTGGGGATTTGAGGCAAGGATGGAGAGAGAGATGGGATGCAAGATGCAAGTCTCTACATGGGCTGTTATCTTTCTCGGCTATTGATCAAAAAGGAATGAAAGCTGAAAGAGTTGCACAAAGCATTTCTCTAAGTTTTCTATAGCTTCCTGTAGGGCATCTTGGCATCATATATTCTCTGGGGGCTGCTAAGAGGCTTCTCACATGCACGTATTCTCACAGACATACCCACTTCCTGCTTTGAAATGAAGACATTCACACTAAGCTTGTTCTTGACAGTTTACCACACATTGGATGCGCCCATTTCCCTGTATTTTTTTAACATGCTTCCATTAGTAGCTCTGTGCTCAGTACAGAAATCTATTTCTGCCAGTACCCCCAGCTAAGCATTGGAAGAGAAGTCTAATGAAAAGCTTCATGAATGACATGCTGAAACTCTGTTTCCGCCTCACATTTATATTCTGCTCTGCCTCGTATATGTTTGCAGCTGCAGTCACTGCACAGTCAAAACATACGTACAACCTGGAGCCATCTATGTTCAGCTGAAAGGATGATGCGACTGACAGCAAATGAATAATTTCGCATTGCGGTGCGGAGTGGAGCTGGTGCAACAAGGCTTCATATTTTCTTTCAGCAGACTAATATTAGTTGTATGAATGCATGTCAAATATGAAAACAAGCTATCTTGTTTAAATTGATACATTCTGCTTCTTCTTTGCGCGTCAGTCAGTTGCAGTTGATACCATGATGTACAAAGTTTAACAGTAGTCAACGGCAAGTGCTAGGCCTACATCTTTGAAGAAAAAGTTGTGATTATATAAAATGTTTAAACATCTCTGGGGTGTATAAGTAACAATGCTATGACTGGAAGATGAGTCATTTTACTTTTTAATTGATTTTGGTAAATGTTTCTGTAATGACGAATTTCTAGTCTGCAGGATGATTTTTTTTTTTATCTGCTTCTGTAAAGGCTAGTGTTGTTTTTAATTGTCTTTTTAATCATGAAGTCAAATTGCGGGATTGAGTTCATACAATTCTGCAGTAATTCTATTACCTCTAGCAGTTTGTTCCCTACTCTTGATCACCATTAGATTTTTCTGCTTCTGCTTACATAGCAAAAAATTACCTGTTGATCACACCAATAACGATGAACACATAGCGATGTGAGCCCCTAAGCCCCTGTATCAAGCAGCAATAGTGAGTGTGGGTTAATCACATTAATGCACCTCTCATATCACAAAGTACCCCTCAATGGTATCATGCTCTTGACAGGCAATGCTTTGTCACTGTGAAGAGATTTGTGGTTGGCAGTTAAAAGAAATGGGGGAGATTTTTGAGTAAGAGTGGGAATACATGAGCTCAGGGAATCTGGGCAAATGACAGAAGAGATATCTTTTCTCGATTCAGATATTTCTGACAGTGAGCTGAGGGAATTGGTACAGCCATCTTATGTTGCTCCTCTGCCACAAAAGACAGTAATTTAAAGCTGAATAAGATTTCATATTAAGTTTAAAGTGATAGTTTCCATATCTGTGTGTTTATTTTAAATTCAGATTTAGACACAACCTGTCTTGTGTTTTTTACCTGCTTATGCTTTTACACCAAACCTGCTGATCTACTGTTTGAAAATGGACTGTTTTTACTTTTGAACTTATTTTAATAGTGCTGTTGCTGGATGTGAATGTAATATGCTGTGTACTGCCCTGAAAATGAAATCATTTTGATCTCAATTGACTGGGAAAAGTATGTTTCATTTCAAAGCATTAATAAAAAATAAACAATAATCTAAACTGTAGATAACACAGAATATGGAAGCTGCAGCTTGGCAAACCAGAGACTTTCAGAACATTGCATCAGCCTGTATATTTCTGTGTGTACTGAAACTACAACTCTGCTCCTATGGACAGACTTTAAGAACTACGCAAGTATTTTTGCATATTTTACACCATCAGTTGCAAATGTATCCACTCTTATCTGATTGGGTTCTATAGCAGGCTGCAGTGTTTTAAACTGCTCAGTGTGTTTTTTTTCTGCCTTCCAGAGTTCCCTTGTTTTCTGTTCATTTAACTGCAATGTAAAAAATGAAACTCACCCATCAGAATAAAAAAAAAAAAGATCTCTATCACAGTGAGCATTCTATCTGCTTTTACTCTTGTGTAAGCAATGATTTGGAAAAACAGCTACATTTTTTTTCATTCAAAACGGTTCCTCTGCACAACAACAACCTTGACATCACTAAAAGCAGATATGATATTCACTTTAGAAGATTAATTAACTCAAGCAGACTTGATGTTCACCCTGCTCTGAAATGATTTGTTACACATAAACCCATTCTTTTATTGTTGAGAATATGGCTGGAAAAAAAGTCCATCACAAGGTCCAACTGTTTATTTATTTTCTTTTTAAACTTACGTCTCTGTCGTACAACTTTCAGTAGAAGATGCTGTTGCTCATCAGTCATTGACGTGGATTTTTTCTCAACTGGTGATCAATTGTCTAAGTGCACTTTCTGCACTTACCAAAAGAAAGGCACTACATGATGATTAATGCCAATATAAGAAACAAATTAAAGATGTCTAATTCACACACACAAAAAAACACATCTGCGCTGCAATCTATGACGAGGTTACTGCAACAGAAACACTTGCTTGTTAGCAACTGAGTAAAAAGTTAAATTAGTTGAACTAAAGAAATCAGTTATTGGTTTGCATCCTGAAGGCAGGATTGATTGTCTTTTGCAGCACTTGTTTGTGCCAATCTACCTTGAAGATATTGACTTATTTTGAGGGACTTTGGTGCTAGAGGTGGCTGCCAACATCATCCCCTGCAAACACACATATCTACACAGTCTTTTACAATGTTTAAAGTATTATACTGCTAAATAAATCCAGTTTAAACCCTTCACTCCTTTTCAAAAAAAGAGAAAAATATTCAGAATGTGACAGGTGGTTCTGTTGAAGAGGTACTTGAGCTCATTTAATGGAGGTTTAGGGATATATATAAGGCTAAAGAGGTTTGGAAATTGCCATAAAGCTCACTCCTAGCAGGTGCTGATGATGTGACTGGTAATACTTAACCCCTGCTGGTATTTCAGATGAGAAACACAGCAAGTAAAAACAGTCGCCAGCCATTCCGTTTAGTTTATACCAAGGTGCTGCTGGCATGTTGTCATGCCCATCAGGCAGCACAGGAGCACCTGGCCAAGATTGTCAAAAAGTAACAGCAAAGAACAAAATAGTTTCCAAATCATTTAATTATGACAGTTTACTGGATGTTTTTGACCCAAATGACACCTTAATGCTGTTTTTATCTGAACTGCTGTCCTTGTACTTTCTCCCTTATTCACGCTGAATAATAAAGATACAGCATTTTTAATCCTCTGCTGTAATAGTGTAAATGTTACGATGGCTATGATACATTATAAGCTACCTGTGCTGCAAAATGTACTGTAAGGCTTCCTAACCTATTTTAGAATTGGATTAGTTAAAAACTTAGACCAAAATAAATTATTAAAGCATAATAAATACTCTCTGAAGCTATTGTTCTTATTAGCCCATGCTATAACATTGGTCACCCCACCCAAATAGTGTGATGAAGGGTACATTTCCTTGTTTTGTTTTAATTCATACTTGTGTTTTTACTTAATACTGTTTGAGTCAGTTTGGTTACCACTGCAACATCCTAAAAAGCATTTTGCTGAAATACAGATTGTTTTCCTTCGTGACTCTCATCAACCATTTCCAGTATGTGCCTGAGGCAGCTGTCAGGCTTGTGGTGAAGTCCTGCTGTCTTACCTCACACACATACACAAAACCAGACACATGCACACGCACACTCTTGCTTCTACATCCTACTGAGGGTCACTGCATTCTTCAGTCCCATATGTAGCCCCTAATTAAACCATCAGGAAAGAGTGCCCAACGTTATCCTAAACCTGCATCCAGCTTTTATCCTAAAGCAAAACATTCACCTCAAAAATTTGCTTCAACTCCATGGAACATGGAACAATATACAAATACAATCATAAAACACACACATAAGTCTAAGTACAATGGATAAAGTGTCCTAGAATAACTGAAAATGTGGATTTATCTTAATATGTGAATTGTACAGTATCTATTCTACAGTGTCTGGCATGTCACAAGTTCAGCTTGGGTAAATATTGACTCTAATAATAAACAAGTGCATTTGTTTTTGTCAATGAAAAGCATCCAGACTCTGCATCAGTGTAGTATTGTATCAATTTAATTTGCCAGCAAAATAGTGCTACCAATATCTCCTAGCAAACTATTCTAGGGCTCACTCTTTCATTACTTACAGGGGTTTTTAGGGGCGGAGGAGGGGGAGTTTGACATGGGAAGGTGGGTGGATGCATAGTGCGACTACAAAACAAACAACCGTAAAGTCGCTCCCACCCCTACTCCAAGTCCTCCATAATTTATTTCTTAGAGCCGGATACTCCATTGATGTGTGTGCATGTGTATATGCATGATAGCTGGTGGAACTAGAGTAAAGGGAGAGGTTTGAGTGAAAAAGCACAGCATGACTCCTGGTCCCTGGCCCTCTTTCATTACTCCCACTTTAATCAAATTGGCACTGCTCTTGTCAAACCCTCCACTAGCACCTGCAACAGTCTTCTCAACATAAACGGCATACTTGATGAAATGACTTAGAGTTGGAACTGTGTGTTTATAGTTGGGGATGAAGAGTGTTTCATGGTGATTGCCTTGTGAATGTAAAATAAAATCTCTGTAGTTAGGCTTGAATTAAGGGACTGAGTGGAGGTGGGTAGAATGGCTTTCCAGTTTGAACATGTTGCAAAGGCCGTCTGTCTGGAATTACTATCACTTAACAATTATTGTGTTTATCCCTCCCACATCTGTTTACATTAGAAACTTTATTTCATTTTAATTTTCCTCAGATAAATAAAGTATTATTTATTTTAATGATCAATGTATTAGGTTACACACTCTTAGTATTTCATTGGACAGCCTATAGCTTTGATTACAACATGCATGCTGTGGCATTGTTTTGATGAGCTTCTGCGATATCACAAGATTTATTTCCATCCAGTGTTGCATTCATTTTTCACCAAACCTTGTATTGATGATGGGAGAGTCCGACCACTGAGCAAAGCCTACTCCAGCACATCTCGAAGATTCTCAGTGGGTTTATGGTCTGGACTCTGTGGTGGCCAATCCATGTGGGAAAATGATGTGTCATGCTCCCTGAACCACTAATAATAATAATAATAATAATGATGATGATGATGATGATGATGATGATGATGATGATTATACATTTTATTTAAAAGCACCTTTCAAAAATCTCAATGACACTTTACAACAACAAGATAAAACAACAATGATCAAGAGGGGAAAAGAAGAAAAAAAAAAAAAAGTAAAAATCTGGCTTTCACAATTTGAGCCCAATGAATCCTGGCATTGTCATCTTGGAAAATGGCTTTGTCAGCAGGGAAGAAAAAAATCCATTGATGGCATAACCTGGTCATTCAGTATAATCAGGTAGTCAGCTGACTAAATTCTTTGGGCACATGATGTTCCTGAACCTAGACCTGAACAACTGCTGCAACCCTAGATCACAGCACTGTCTCATAGGCTTGTACAGAAGGCATCATTTCATCTGCCTCTCTTCTGACCCTGATGCGGCCATCACTCTGGAACAGGGTAAATCTGGACTCATCAGACCCCATGATCTTCTTCCATCACTCCAGAGTCCAATCTTTATGCTCCCTAGCAAATTGAAGCCTTTCTCTCTAGTTAGCCTCACCGATTAGTGGTTTTCTTATGAGTACACAGATGTTCTGTCCCAATCCCTTGAGTTCCCTTTGCACTGTTCATGTGGAAATGCTCTTATTTTCACTGTTAAAGAAAGTTCTGAGTTCTACTGTTGTTTCTCTTTGATTGGATTTCACCAAATGTTTAAGTGATTGCCATTCACCATCATTCTTCCCCACTATCCTTCTAGTTTTTAATAATGTGCTCGACAGTTCTTTTAGAAGTTTCTGCAATCTCCTTAAATGGTTTTACTGCCTGATGCATGCTAATGATTTGACCCTTCTTAAACAGACTAACATCTTTTCCACGACCACAGGATGTGACTTTCCTCATGGTTGCTTGAGAAAGAAGAAGCTAGTCATTATCAGTTGGGATCAAATAACTTGTTGCCAGCTGAGAAATAATTGCCCATGCAGCAATTATCCAATTGGAGGCTCATACCTTTTTGCTTAGTTAAATCCAGGTGGCAACTATTTATGTATTTATTTATTTATTTTTACGGTGAACACAGTAAAAACGTTGAATAACTTTAGAATAAGACAAACATGACTCATCTGAAAAAGACCTTGGGTAA
>JAOXYM010000003.1:14433641-14455234 GCA_028567055.1 Leptatherina wallacei | reverse complement strand
GAAATAAGTTGAAACTGACAAAAGTAATGATATGTAAATATTTGATGAAAGGTGATGCTACAACAATAAATGACAAAACAGCATTGTTTGGCTGAGCCTATCCACTGTTCCTTGCTTTCTTTTTGTTATATAACCCCGGAGAGTAGCAAGAAATAATGGACAATGGTCATATTGCCAGAGCTTAATCAGCATTAGGTCAGTCTGGGAAAAGCGAGGGACAAGGGATACTGAGTACTGAGTGGATGGAGAATCAGTACAAGCAAACACTGTAATCTCTCCAACTCAAATCTATGCTGCATAGAAAAAACCCATTATGGGAAGTTGTGTCCTTAACATTTGAGATTTGTCTCTCTAATTGCATTGTCTGCAGTAGCTTAACAAAAGAAGTGGTCATAAAGCCATAAAGCATACAAATAGCATTTGGGTGTTTACAGTTCCTACTGTTTCCTCAAGCATATATTTTTTTCATCAGTCGGGGTTCTCTGGGCTTGATTTCTGTTTCCCTGTGCCTTCAGCCTCTGTTCAGATTACAGATTCAGTTGTCATCTTAAATGCATATTAGTGTGTAAACGGCAACATAATGACTAATTCTAATGCAAGCCTTGTAAATCTGTGATTATTATAGACTTATAAAATGATATTTTATATTTTTGTTATATTTTGTGTGCTCTAATAGTGACACATTTGAAGTTGGGGATGATTTTTAATGCTGACAGATAGATGAACAGTTATGGGCACTGAGACTGGCTATTTTTGCTATGACCTGCATTTTATTGGCTCTCAATATTCGCTGTTCCTTCTGTCTGCTTTGTGGAGGACACTTTTTTTCTGCCCATCACTGCGTGTGGCTCCATGGCTTGTTTTCTGCATGCATTTCGCCTAGTAAATGTGGGATACTTGTCAGAGAGCCGCAGAACCTTGTATTATAAAAGTAGTGTACAGTAAAAAATGGTGGTATTGTTTTATCTCTTGGAAAACAAACCCATAAAGGGCTAGATGAGAGTGTAGCATGGTCCATCTTTTGGAGAACCATTGTCTCTGTCAGTGTCTCTGAGCAGATTGGAAGGGATGGTTGGTGAGGCGTCACTCCTCGGTCTGAGAATCTCGTTTATTTTATCAGAAGCACAGCAGTCGTACGGCAGCTGACTAACCCAGCACATGAGGGATGTTATTTTTATTCTATAATAACTGCAATGCGCAATAATCCCTTCACCTGCCTTTCAACTGCGTTCAGTGATTGTACACTTGTCACTTCCCACTTTTCAATTATCCAGATGTGCATTATCCTCCAACTGGTGTTTATCATTGCAAGGAAGGGACTGGGGTCACCTCCAGATAGCTCACAGGTAATGGGCCTTGACATCTGAATTAGTCTGCTTTCTCAAAAGGTGATTAGTGTGAAGCTTTGGATTTTGGGGGGCAGATGTTGATGGACGGATGTTAAACAGGCAGTGGTGATGGGCCTGTGGTGTGCTATTTATATGGCTCATGATGGGAGGCTTCACAGTAATATGGCTGATCATGAAGTGGTCACGGTATTGTTTTACAGACTACAGAGGATGGGTTAATGGGGGTGACTGCATGTGGCTCATTGTGATTACGTGTTAACACTGTTCAATTAGTCACATGGTGTGGGAAATTTTGTAGATATTTCAGTCTGAGCAGTGTGTAACCCACTGCCTTCCTAAATGACACATTTAAAAAAAATTTTTTTATACAATACCCTTTTCCTGTCTCTGTGTCTTTGCTGTGTGACTGACTGGCCCAGCTGTTAGGCTCATCCCTTCCACAGCTCTTTTAATATTCTTTGGCTGTGTGATTCGCTGTGTGCTTGTGGCAGCAGGGGAACGGCTGGCTTTGTAGAATCTTAATAACGGTGAGCGAGTGCCAAGCTCTCCATTCGCTGCTTGCTGCAGGCGTGTGACTGAATGCCAATGAGACATTAGGGTTGAAACAGGATGGATCAGGCCGGGCTGTAGCAGGCAGCATCTGAGTGGCTGTAGAGCCCTTTACCAGGTGAGGAGCGTGCATGTCAGCTCCCAGAAGCTGCACAGCAGGAGGTGCTCAGTGTCTCAGTGTTATCATGGCGTATCTAATCATCAGTATGTACCCTCTCTCGTGCTTCTCTGTCAAGTGTGAGATAATCTAAGTGCATTGCGCTGCTTTATATATAACACACCGACCTAGAGAGTTGCAGGATTAGATTAGACCAGTTAGATTTTGATTCATGAATGATACAGTGATGATTGACATCAAAGCTTTACTTTGATTATTTCCCCCAAATTTCCAGTGCATAAACATATTAGATATTTGCCTTTTTCTGTTGAAAATCAAATACTGTCATGTCTTATTTAAGCATATCTTTGTGATAACACAGTTCGTACTGCAGCCTCTTTTTATCAACAGTCTTTTTCATATTTGAATACCACGACAAATTATTTATCATTTCCTCTGCATGATCTGATAAATTAATTAAAGATACTTCACTGAATGTGATGATATAAACTGCAGTGGTAACATATTTTTATTTTATTTTAATTTTATTTGTATTTATTGAAATATATTTCTTATGCAGGCCATACATTGGCCAGCTTTCTTGTTTAGCTTTTTAGCATGGGGGGGGGGGGTGTTTGTGTAAATTTTGATGTCTGAAAAGACAAGAAAGAAACTATTTCAGGCATGAAAAAAAAGAAAACTTGAATATTTTTTACAAATGTGTGCTACGTGGGTTAAACCTACAAAGGCTAAATATAACTGCAGTATGTCTGCATTGATAGATGTGGATGTCATTTCATTTCTTCTGCAGAGACAATACAGGCTGTCGACACAGGACCTGTTAATGCACTGTAAATGGATAGCTGTAATTCTTTGGTGCGCAGCGCACACACTGTCTCACACACACTGGCACATAATCTCTCTCTCTCGCAGCATGCACATGGTCCTCCACATGACGCAGATGTTGTTAACAGTGGGATGGGATGATGGGTGGATGCAGAAACCTAGTTACCCAGTCACTGCCTAATCTGATTACAGACAGCTTCACGCAGCCTTCCTGACTGATGAAGGGCAGGCATCGGGGAAGGGACAGATGGACGAGCTATGGTTAACAGCTGTGGTTAACTCTGTTGTGTAATATGCAGTTGTAATGTTCAGGAAGAAAAAACCATGCGATAGCCTTTCACTACATTATATTGCATGGTTGTAATGAGGCCAGTGTGGTGTTTCACTTCTGAGATGTAAAAGTCATCCGGCCCAACTCTCACCAGCACATCTAAATAAGGTGGCATGAAACTTTATCCTGACATATTAGAGATTGATTACATTTCCCACAATTTACACACTATATATATTTGGACTTTAGTTTCATAAAATAAACAGTGTTTGTGATTAGATTGTTCCTCATATAGCACATTTAACTTTTGAATAGCTAAACAGAATCAAGGCGTAGAGTGGTTTGTGTTATTTAACATGCAGTTCTTCATGATTTTCAGCCTCTTAAGCCACCTCCTTACAAAAATGTTACTTCACAGCAATTTCTAAGAGCACCCAGCAGAGATGAGTGGTGGCAGCTGGTGCTGGAAGAGCTCTGGGTCATAGCTGCATGGCAACAACTTTCATAAAATGCTTAATGTGAGAACGCTTTTTAGTTTTTTTCAAGATTAACTTTTTATTATATGTGTAAAATAAACACAAAGGATAACTATAAAAAGTAATTATGTGTTTATAGGATTACTATAAAAATTGCGCTTTGAAATAAGGTGCTCGGCTCAAAAGTGAATTGCCCTTCCTTCTATTCACTAATGCACGCTGTATTTGCTAATGAAGACAGAAGTAGGAGTCTTTTGACAGGCTGTTGGCAGCTTAGAACAACAGATTTCCTTCGCAATCATTTAATTCCCTTGAGAACATGAAAATGCTGGGAATTACTTTTAGACATCAATTCAAATTAAAGATATTTGTTGCTCTCACTAATATGCTAAACGTGAACTGATGTATTTATTTTGTGTTGCTTGTGTTTGGGGATCAGTTTGCTAACATAGAGGTTGGCTTTTGTAGATGTTGCCATCGCTGGTTGCTCATTTCCCATCTTTTGCCCCTTCTGGCTCTCTCCTTATGGTTTAGCTTTTATTGCTTTTGTTAATGAGCATGTGTTTTCTGATGCTTTAATGCTGTTAATTTATTGTGACTGAATATTGTAAATGTTAAGCACTGAATTGAAACCTTTTTTTTTTTCTCTGTTGTCATTGTGGTTGTGTTTTGGGGGTCACAGTTAAACCTTTCCAACAGCAATTCACTATATAAGTTAAGACATTTTAATGACCTGCTGCGTTAAAAAAGATTTTCTCCTCTTTGATTGCAGTGTAGGGTTTAGGTCAACTCCCTGTAGTCTGTTTGAAATACTAAAGTTGAACAGTGATTAATTTCTTATGTATGAAGCATTCCTTCTACAAAGTGAGGATATACTTTTTTTTTTTTTTTTTTTACAGAGGTTTTTCTCATTTTAGTCATTTGAAAGAGAAAAATGTTTCTTAACAAAACTGCTGAGTTGAATTTGAGGTCATATTGTGATCATGCCTCAGAATGCTTGTTTCTTGAATTAATTTATAACCATGGCTGCAGTGGATACTGGACACTGAACAGTAGGTAGTAAGAACAGCTAGCCTGCAGCAGTTCTTAACTTGCAAAATATAATAGGGCATGAAGCACAGTGTTGAGAGAAAGTTTATTTATCATTTATATAGTTTTGGATAATGAATGTTGCTTATTTTTTTCTGACTGTTTAAGCTTTATGGGCTGCCAGCAGCAATGAGTCCGGAGTTTCCATATTTCTGCCTAATTTAAACTCAATATGTAGGAGGCGCTCCCAAAGTGGCTTTTAAAAATAACAATACAGCAGTGACTAAACCTACGCAATGTCCAGGAAAACAGACCAGAGTTAGCATGCCTTGTACAGTGATGAGCCAGGTACTTACAATTTCTGAAAATTATGTCTCAGATCACCAGGATAAACAGTGATGAACAATTTGAGCTGACACATGCTAACTTTCATCATCAGTAACACAAAATATTTTTTTGATATTTTGGATTTAAACATTTTTTTTTATTTGTTCCTCAGATTCAACATAAAAGAAAATATCAGAAGTATATAAGGTAAAAGAGTAAACTTTTTTAAAATTTATATCATGTGGATCAAAAGAAAGACAGTCATTAAGAATTGGGTTTGACAGCTTTGCAAAATAAAAGAGCCATGAGTGTTTTTTTTCTCACATTGGAAGACAACTTCTTTGATGCGGTTATACTTCAAACAACCTTGAGATTTTATAACTTCAGCTTCAGCATTAAATGTAAAATGTAACTTTTGTTTTTGGGTCAACAAGCCTGCATGGCCAGACTCCATATTGCAGTAAAACCTGTAAACCTGTCTGTGTGCTCAGAGAAGCAGGTGATGTTGACTGACTTATATATACAGTTGTCTTCAAAATTATTCATACCCTTCCATTAAAGAAGGAAAAAAACAGCTGTCACTGAAAAATGCTGAAACTGACAAATGTAATAATATATCGACATTTTATGAAAATCATGACATTGTTTTTGAATTGTGGTTCAATAGAAATATATTTTTAAAAAACAAGCAAACAATATGAGAAATCAATATATGTTACGTCACTCATAAGCTAATTTTTTGTTGAGCAATCCTTTGAGGCCATCATTGCAATCACATATTTTCTGTAATTTGCAATCAGACTTCTACACCTGTTTACAGGTATTTTGGCCCACTGCTCATCAGCAAAGTTCTCTCATTGGTCCAGGACTGTATTGTTTGTTTGTTTTTTTTTTGTTTTTTTTCAACTCAATTAAAAATCAATGTCTTATTTCACAAAATTATAATTTAGCAAATTGATATTTTTTAATTTCTTTTTTCAGTCTCCAGTTATTTGAATTGCTATTAAGAATTTTGCCTTTTCTTTAATAGAAGGGTATGCATATCTGTATATATGTCAGTAATATATATATATATATATATATATATATATAACGGATAGAAGCATGGCTGCCAATCTGCACCAACAGCCTCTCTGACCACCATTAAACAATCGTACACCACTAAAGACAACACTGGAGGCAAGAAGGGTGAAGTGTCTTACCGGCAGACACAACAACAGGGGGAGTGGGATTCAAAACTCCAACCTTCCGGTCACTGGACGACTATCTCCACAACCTGAGCCCCAGATCTTACAAACTCCACTCAGACAAGCCCCATTCGAAATTCAAACAAAGAGCTTTCGTGTTGTGAGGTGTGAACCAATGCTTCACTGTGCTGGTGTGATGGAATCAAGTACTTCAAAGTCTGCTTGATCAAGGAAACCAGCAGCACCTCATTAGTCAATGAAATAAAGTTTATGGTTCAAAATAATTTTTTTTTACCTTACTTGTGGGTTTGGGTTTGTTCTCTGCAAAATTTTATGGATTCAAATTTCTACCATCCTCCACCTCCTAAGTGTTAATGGAAAGTCTTTGTGTAATCCTGTTAACAAAGAAAACATGCCTCACTTGGTGGAAGTATCTGAAAATGACTCCCACCCTTTTATTTTTAATCAGTTCAGATTTTTTTGTGAAGAATATTTTTGGAGATGTCAAGCCTCCACATTCAGTATATCTATGTATATTTTTTGAGAAAGCCAAACTTTGTGAACCAGAGGTATGTGCCAAATCAAAAATTGTACTCTTCATCCCGGGGTTTGAGGTTGTGCTTTGTTGCTTCGGGGCCAGATGATGCAGTGTGGCATCATGATCTCTCCTCTGACTCATTACAGAATGAGCCAGTTTGTGTTTTGACATGGCTGACTCTTACCTCGAGCCTCAGTCTGTCTGGATGGCTGTTTTTATACCTGGCTGAACAGCCCTGCCATTGGCAGTCACCCACACATGAAAGTACCATCAAACAAATCCAAAAAGACTTTCTCACTAAAACACTCATAAGCATGCTCACATAGATGTGCACATGCACGCACGCACAGACACACACACCCACACACACACAACTGTGGTGAGGATAGAAGCTAGCCCTTCAGCTGTGCATCAAGGTAAACTTTATTACCAGCAAACTTGTGAAGAATGATAGATTACTTATTTACTTTGAAACTACAATCAAAGTCTGACATTACCACTATTAATTTCATTATAGTGTGTGTGATCATGGCTGTCTGCAGGCTGACATTTGAGCAGTTAATGGCACAGAAAAGGCTTCTTCTCTGAATAGACTGATGTTGAGGCCAGTAGAGCCAGTTTCTCTGAAAGTTGATTTAAAATACATGTGATGAAAATGACATTTTTACCTACTCTATTGTAAAATGAGTGCTCATATATATCCTTTCTTTGTTTTGGTGCTGTCATTGTCAGTTTTGCATGAAATCACCTCTGAGAATACTTTTTTCTAAGAACATCATTAAATTAAGCTAAATGAAATCTTGCATTTAAGTTAATCACAAACTACATGATCATAGGATATACGTTTTGCTTGATATGATAGCCAGTCAACATGAAAGAAGATGCAAAGCTATTTTTGATTAAATGTTTCTCAGAGCACATCAGTAGCCCCCTTCATTAATCCTACAGTTCATTGCCTGAAAATATTGCTCTTAACTGTGGTTGAAATTAAAACCTCACAAAAATTAATTCTTAAAATCATGTCAGGAGATGCAGATATCTAACCAGTTCCGGTACTAAAAGGGTCATTATTCTGCAGGTTGGTGGATTTCCCTGGTCTAACTCGTATGAACATTTTTGTTCAAGTTTCCAAGCACATTGCTTTTTTTTTGTGTTGTAAAGTACCAGCCTGCCTTTGTAAACGCCAATCTTTTACTTATGGAGAAACTTTTGAAAATAAATTTTAAACATTTAGCTCTTATATCGACTGAAATCCCTTTTCCTGTAAAGTACCACAAATATATATATATATATATATATTTCTGTCTGTGAGTTAGATGCCCGGGAAAGATCTCAGCTGTTAGAATTTTTATATAGTAAACAGAAACAATAGGAATAAAAAGCTACAAGATAGAAGGAAAAAAACAATACAAGCCAGGGAAACGGTCCATTTGGCAAGCTTTCTTTCACAGTGTCTCAGTTCTCACAGCCACGCAGCAAACCAATTTTGTTTGACTGGAACATTGAAACATAAAATTGATCAGTTTGAAAAGGCTGGATTACGGCTGTTCTTGAGGGGCCATACAGGAACACAGACAAGTATATCCATTTATCCATCTGTCCGTCCATCTATCCATCTGTTCATGCAGCCAACCAGCCAGACATTGGTTTTCCTGACAGGAATGTGGCTCACTGTGACAGGCTCATTGACAGGCTAGAGAGGAGCTCAGGATTGTAGGACAGAAGGACGACATGAATGCTTGTCAGGCTGATGTGGAGGGTAAAGCTTACATGCTGTCAACAGACGGAACACACCTCAGTAGCATGCATGGAATCCATGTGAATCTACCTTGACAGAAAAAAAAAAGAAAGCATTTTGATGAAAACCGGTTGAACCAGTAGCACCTTTTGGATATGCACTGTTGCTATTGGTTGCCACCTCATTTATCAGTGTCACTCAGCAGAAGTGCAAATGTATGTGAGCTGCTTTAATTGCTGTGCTGACCTTTAAAAGTGAAAGAAAAAGCTATCACATTAATTAATTTCACATTGTATCTTATTTGTCTTTTAGTCGAGCTAATAAGCTCTCTATATTTAAAAATGCTGTGGTTTATCAGTCTGAAAAGCCCCATCAGCTCCCCTTTCAATTTGAGCAAAAGTTCATTAGATACATTTTTGTTTCACACAGTGGATTTTAGACATCACCCTAAAAATATAAAGAGCTCCGTTTTTTTCAAAGTTATATATACTCGGGCAATTAAGGCATATTTTTGACTCAAACATGGATGAATAATCCCATTACTTCCATCCCCCCTCCAAGATATGAACTCCAACCTGACACTCCACATAAATTGTAACATTCGGGACAACATTAGCCCTGGGTTATTTGTCAATTCTAATGTTCATTTCTGTGAAGATGCTTTGTGCATGTTTTTTTTTACTTTTTTTTTTTTTATGAATGTTGCAGCTCAGTACAACAGGAGCAACAACTTCCATTTTTTTCTTGACTAGATTTGCATGGATTAGCTGTAGTATTAAAAGCACCGACAGACACCTTTTTACAAGTAATATTCTGCGGGGAAAACTTTCAGGCAAAGTACACAGTACCTCCTCATGACAACAGGAAGCATATCCTGTAAGCCATAGGATCCAAAGCAGGTGGTTTAACTGTTGTGGCTGATCCATGGGTCTTAATTTGTTTCAAAACTTGGTATAATTCTTGAGGAAACACCTTTTTGTAAGTGTGCGAGATTATGAAGCAGGTGTGGAGGAAGATAATTGGCTAATTATCCTCATAGCAAAAATCCACAGCATATCTGAAACAGGTGTGGAAAAGAACAAGCTGCCACAACAATGTCCCGTTTCCATCTGTGCAGAGAATGGATTGAATAATCCATTTTTTTTGTGCAGCCAGTGATTTAAGGCATTAGTGTTCAGCCGTATCCACACTAACATAGTTCCCCAGCTTAATGCTTGAACAGGAGCTTTATTAAAACTCCTTCCAAGTTATCTTCTTCTTAATTTTTAACATCTACTAAAGCTAATAAGTTACAAATCCAGAACTACCTTGATTCAGAAATATTTTAAGGGACATTCAGAGAGATGCAAATTTCTTGAGCCAATTTCACACTCTGTGGTGGATTTCACACAGTTAGGTTTGCAGTTTGTCTGAAAAGCAGTTGTAGCTGTGATAGGGCTCATTGTCATTTTCCAGCAGCAGCCGATGCCTTCTTATGACTTCTTTCATTTTGACGCCTATTATGATAACTTTACACAGACATGGGAAGAATCTCAGCAGCGTATTACCCCTGCACACATTCAGTTTATATAGGCCCAACCTGAAACCTACCACCCTGCCTCATATGACCTCGCACTACTCCTTTTTATGTGAAGACACAAAAAGAGCAAAATCTGACAAGCAGTGTATTGATGAGTATAATACACATGCATAATTCATACTTCTACTCTGATAACGTTGAGTTCTTTTTAAAAGGCTGACCAGCTTTCTGTTTAATATCAAATACCAAAACTTTTGAGAAATTACATTATCAAGCACTTTATACCAGGACACATACAACAGAAAGACTCTTCTATGATTAAAAAGTCACTTTTTTCTCCAATTAAATTTTTTCTGATAAATGCCAGATCTTGAATGTTAAATGATATTGGTTTGAAAATTATGCCTCAGCTTCAGTTCATTCGTAGGTTATATAAAAATATGGGATTTTTTAAGAATCTTTTACATTACTTATAAAGTCATTTTTTTTTAGAAAGGATATATGACACTTTTTTATTTTCCTCTTTTCTTTAGTGCGTTGAATCAATTTAGCGCATGCAAATGTTTTTTTAAACAAAATTTAGCACAAAAAAATCAATGCCATATGCCTTTTATTTTCTCTCAGAGAAGCAAACAGGTTTCACAGAAATGCATCAAATAAACACAACTAGTGGAGAACCCCATTACAGTATGTGTTTAAAATTACATTGCCATAGAAAGCTACAAGTTTCTCCAATCACTTATGTGAGTAAACAAGTTCTGTGCCTCACACATCTGTCTGTCTATCCAGCCAGCTTGGTTTCCAGGGTGATAGCTCCAACCCAGGCAGTGTTGACTATGCCATTGCTTCTGTTAGGTTTAGAGAGGGATTTATTCAGGGGGGAGAAAAATGGTTTTATGTTGTTGTTTACCAAATTCCAGGTAACATCCAGTTGCCTTTCCATTATATACCCCTAACACACCAAGAGTTCAATTTCAAGGCATCTTTATTTTCCCCTTGGGGTAACTTGCTTTGCAGCAAGCAGTAAAAACAACAACAATAAACACAATCACACACGTAAACATGAATAGATATCTAAAAAGGGCAATAATAGATAAATAAACAGAATATAGGGATACTTGTTAAATAGGGCAATGACAGCAGGGATAAAAGATCTTAAATCTGTTCGTCCTGCATTTTGACAGGATGTACCTGCGCCCTGACAGAAGAAAGATGAACTGTCCAGCCAAAGGGTGGCTCCGATCCACAAGGACTGAACAAGCCTTACTTCGGGCTTGTTTTTTCTGTCGGGTGTAACTGATGGCAAAAACAAAATATAGCTAATGCAAAACACAAAAATAACAAATGGGTTGGAAATATAAACTCTACTCTGAATAGGATCACTAACAAAATACCTGATATCAATTCTTCTTCTAAATCTGCTACAGCACTCATACACTGGAAGGAAAAATAGGAGAAAAGTTGCTTCTCTCCGTGATGGCTGTATAAGTGATTTAAATAGGATCTGACTGTTTGATTAAGTTTGCATCACTATAAATAGCTCCATGAATAGATTTATGTTGTGAGGTTTCCTGTTCATGGAAAAACAAACATTTTTAGGTGCAAATGTTTTGAATAAAGATATTTTTGTTTTCTTGTCATTAAACCTTTTATGTCGATACCATTTTGGAATCTAAATCAGGCATTTTTAGGTGATTATTGAAGTCGACTAGTCTGGCCTTCCAAAATCGATTAGTTGATTTGTCATGACGTCATCGTGACGTCATCAGTGATGAAATAAAAAAAGAATATCTCCAAAGAGAAATTGTAAAACATGTGTGAGATGGTATTTGTATTTTTATGTTTCATACATGAGTGGGTTTTATTTTTTTACTTTGTTATATTCTGTGGGCTCTAGTATCCTTTGTTGTGCATCAGGTAGATGAGAAAGTGGGTCAGGGAGACATCATTGAACCTGGTCTGTCTGTGTTATGGGGCGACTATTATACCAATTGAACTACCCACAGGAGTGTTCAGAAACAACAAAACCAGTTGTTTTACCTTGTCTTTCCATCTGGTCTTTTTGCTCTTGAAGCACAATATTTTTTAGATGCTTTAGTAACCGTGCTGCTCTTGTCCTTTGCTTACACTATCTGTGAAAACTCAGACAGAAACAGCTGTTCAACTTTCCTTCTTCTGCCTCTAAACTGAGCTCGGGGAGCAAAGGCGAAGTGATTACTCCTGGGTGAAGCAGCAGCTAGCTTCGGGGTTAGCTCCCTTCTCCTTACCCAGCCACGGTGAAGAAGACTCGGGAGTCTGCTGTAACTACAAGAGCTGTGTGGTGTTTATTGCTAAAGCTTGTAGAAAAAACATTTACCGCTAAATGGGTAGTTTCTCACAGCTAACTTTCTCTGCTTGGATGTCCTCCCGTTCTGACACACACCTGCTCTGTGCGTCAAACCAGCTGACGTGCTGTACATCTCTCTCTCTTCCTCTCTAGCTCGACCGTTCTTAAAAGGGAACGCTGTTCTTTTAACACAGCGCTGTAAACAGCACCATGCCTCAGTGCAATGAGACATAGCTCTCATCCAAACATTAGTTGACTTTTAAAAAAAGCCAACGACTTTGTGCGCTGCTTCGACTAATGGATCAGTCCATTGCATTCCTAATAAAAGCAAAGAAATTGGAATTGTGATTGTTAATAAAAAATATTCAAACTATTCCCAACCCTAGTAGCAAATTTAAGTGAAGATTCAGAGAGTTCCCAAGAAAATCTTAAACTAAAATCTGTTCAAAAATTCACAATGATGAATTTACTATTCTATTTCTTATCTGAACTGATACATAGTTCATATCATCATTACAAAATATGGTTTGCTTATTTCAGATTAGGTTACATTGTACTTCTGTTTCCTATCTGTGTCACCATGGCCACGTTTACATGAAAGTTTCAATTCCCCTTTAATTAAGTTAATCTGCTTTAAAGAGATAAAAAATGACCACATAAACACATAATTCTGAATAAAAAAGACAATTCCGAACTAACATTATTCCGAAGTAAGTGGTTGGTTTTTTTCTCATTTCAAATTCGAATTGAATAATTCAGGTATACGTTCATTCCACTTTAAATTAATTCTGGTTGTTCTGCGGTGCATGCTCGTTCCCTTGTCCTGTCGTGATGATGTACACAACAGGATGGCCGCCCGAAGCGAGCGTTGGACTCGAGCCGAGACTATTTAAGTGAAAGTGAAGTAGTATGCTAGTGTTGAGTTGCTGCCTCAAGATTTGAAACAAAATCGAATGAAAATGATACTTATAATGTGGTCTTCCATGTGTAGCTGAAAAGAAAAGCACTTCCGCCTCCTGTCCAATCAGAACCATTCCCAACCCCGAGATCTTAGGCGGCGGAAAAGGCGATTAAACGTGTTTTCCATGTAAACCTCAACTCATAATTACTATTTCCATGTAAACCCGAAGGACAGTACTTAAATTCTGAATTATTTAATTCAGAATCATTAATTCTGGATTTAAAAACATTATGTAACCATGCTTCGCCTCATGTAGCATATTCCTATCAAGCCTGCCTTTTATTTCCTCAGCTGACCAGTTGGATCAAACTGAGCCTTTTGGTAGGGGCACCCAAAGAGACAAGAGAAAAAATAAAGGTGAAAAGACATTGCTGCAATGTACCTTTTATGGAGAAAATATATTTTTCCCAGTATTTGAGTTTATTTTTTTTAGACCTCCAAAAAATATACAAACCTGTTAATATGGGCTATTTATATATGCAGCAATATGGTAGCAAAGGCAAAGGAGAAGACTGAGTTAAATAAGGATGGAAACATGGAAACATGGTTTGAAAAATTTGCTAAAAATCTAAGTTAGATTTTTAGCAAATTTCTCATATATTTCTGGACTGTTAGATTAGCTTAATCAGTTTAATTGTATCATTCTAATATTTGATATTTCACTTGTATTGTTTAAGAAAACTCAACTAAGTTTATATAAAATGGTTCAAAGCATAAATATAAAGGTCTTTTGAGAAGTTTTACAGAAAAGAAAAGGTCAAAGATAGAATTTACCAGGTGAGCCCATTTGGCCATTCATACTTTGCATGAAAATATTACCAGATAACAATCTCAAAGAGTGTACTTATTTGTCTTAATCAAACAAAACATGCTTCAGACTGGTTTTTACTTTGCACTCTGTGCCAGGCCGTGAAATGTGCTCACTGACATCCTTACACATCAACTTTGAAGCTAGAGATCCTCCTCTTTATCCAGGCGTTTATTTCTGAGCAGTTCTATTATTGGGCTTTCCTGCATTCATTTGTCAGTGGATGCTCTTTGATATGAGGTGGCAGGCTACAGAGGCACTGAAGCATTTCTGCTCCAAGTGCCCTCTCTCCCCTGTACCCTCCTCCTCTTCTTATTCCTCTTTCTATTATCATCCTTTTTATTTGGCTCTGTTTATCTTCTTTGCACATCTGGCCCTTATGCAATACATGCGGATGCACACAGTTGTTTTTTCCATCACTTCAGAGGATATTACATCACCTTTCATTAATTTCTGGCTTTGTCTAAACCCACCCCCACATTACTTATCAACTCAAGCAGTCGTTCCCTCCATAACTACAACCTGAGAAACACTTAACCTAAGTTTAGTTTTAAAAATGAATGATTTATGTCATGGGGAAACAGCCACTTTGTGACTGTCTAAAAAGATGACCCCACAACATTTCACGAGTATGTACACACGCTCTCGCAATGCCACAGGGAACCATACTAAGGTATTTGTCTGTGTTGAACCACTTGCCCTGGAGTCAAAGATCACTCAGGCATTGCTTGTAAAGAAGAAACCGGCATTTCCCTATACTCGTAACTCCTAATGCATGTTTACAGAGTGCTAACATAGATGGAGTCAAGAGCTGTGCGCATGCATACATATATGCAGGTGGGTGAACGAACCCACATCTGTCCTGGGAGCTGACAGGCTGAGATAAATAGTCTATTGTTTGTTATAGAATGGGATGTCGTTGCAGAGCTCTTGTTAAAGGAGTGGAAAGCTGAGGTGAATAACTGGATGTGCCTATCCCACTGTTGATTCAGAGGGAGGCTACCTCTGGTAAGTTTCTGCTTCTTCCTCAGCCTGTACTTCTAGATTTAAAGGGATACTATGTAACTTTTGACCTAAGTATTAGCCTAATGTGAGTAGTAATGGATGATTTCTGGGGTCAATATACAGTGTTTGACGAGTGTCGGCGCTCCCAGGGGGCTGCCCTCTTCAGAAACCAGTCATTTTAACTTTGCAGTAGCGGACCTGGCACTCATGGGATCATGTGACCTGCAGTACTTTGTTTTACGCTACCCCTGTATAAACACAGAGGACTCTGCTTTGTGCTACTTTCCCCTCCTCTTTGATCTAAAGTTTGTCATTCCTGAATGAAGTAAGAAGGTGAAAACGGTGTCCGAGGAAGCCAGAAAGAGAAAGCGGGAAAGGGATCGCTCCAGAGGTGCTTGCTGTACAAACGTACCAAAATGTGATGTACTTTTTCACATCTTTCTGCCAGTGTTTTTTCAAAACAATGGCAGTGAGTGCGTGATGAGCTGCAGAATGTTGCAGTATACGTCTGTATCTAAATGCAGCTAGTTGAAGCTAATTGGCTACAGACCAAAGCTAATGTGACTTCCTAAACCTTTTTGCGCAAGTAAAGCAGATTTTTTTTTTTTTTTTTAGTCTCTTTTTTTTTTTTTTTTATACACCAGTCTTGTCCAGCATTGTAGCAGAATGATTGTCTGGCTGCTGATTTGAGCCGATAAAATTTACTTTGTCAAGTAGAGCTTTATATGTATAAAAAAAATCTTTATTTTTGTTTTTTATTTTGAATCTGCACCTTATTGCTGGACCCGACTGGAGGGGACAGAAAAAAGTGGGGGTGGGGGAAAAAACAAAAACAAAACAAAAAAAATACCACCATACAGAAAACAATGCAATCCATCCAATAATCCAACTGGACAAACAACACACTACGCAACACTACACACACACGACCGAGAATATCACATGCTTTTGCAATGAGGCAAAAGATTAATAAATACCTAATTTATAATAACATTATTATTATAATTATTATTATTATTATTATCTCCCACCATTCATCCACACACACACCCCACCCTCTCATTCCCGCACCCTCTCAACACATACACCCACCCCCCCCATACAGTCCTACCCTGTCAGCACCCATCCACACTCACCCACACAACCTTCTCCCTTGCCCCTGCACACACTCAACATGTACACTTCCCACACCACACTGACTCATATCATCCCACCATCCATCTACCAATACAACATCCTCCCCCCACCCCCACACACCCTCAACACGTACATCTTTCCCACCACACGCACTCATGTCCTCTCGCCATCCATCCATCAACACACCCTCCTCCCCCACACACATACACCCACACTCCTTCCTCTCCCACACCTACACACCCTCTCAACACATAAACCCCTTCACACACAAAATCTTGCCCTCCTACCACCCATCCAATACATTAAAACACACTCTCCTCCCCCTGCCCCCACACACAAGTACTCATATCCTCTCACCACCCATCCACAGACACCAACACAATCTCCTCCCTCGCCCCACACACTCTCCCCATGTACACCTCCCACACCACACGCATTCATGGCCTCCCACCATTTATCTATCCACATGCCCTCCTTCCATGACCCCCACATACCCTTTTATACCCTTATATACTTTTAATGTAATAAATGCATTTCCTTTAATTCATGTAAATATCAAAGAAGTAACAGAACAATTAGCAACTGGCTTGGTTTAGTTTATGGTTTTCACATGCTGTAATGTCCCATAAGCTAAGGGCTAATGCTGACATTTTCATAACAACCGGGCGATAAAATGAATACATATATAACTAGAAGCACTCAGTCAAATACCTCCACCATGGTTCTATCCTTCAATGGTGAAGAATCCTTTGAAAAATTCCTGAATCCGAATTACTTCGTTATCAGATGGTCAAAGTGGTCTTCAAACACGATTCCAAAACACTGATGGAAACTGTTTAATTTTGCGACAGTACCTTGTGGCACAGGTTCAGCTCCTCCTAGTGGCCAAAAGTTACACGTTATCCCTTTAAATATCTAAAAATATGAGCACCTCCTTTGTTCAGATGTTTGTCCTGGCAGTGGTAAAAAAAATTAACAGTTAGCATTTAAATTTGTTTTAATACCACCGTTTATACCACTCAATGAGAAATTCTTTCACTGCAAATGTTTTTACTGTATGGAAACAATGTCACTGTAATAGACTAAAAGCAGTGTAAGCAATCATTTTTGAACGTCACTGTGGAAAAAAAGAAAAGAAAACAAGTAAGAATGTGTTGTTCAAGCAGAGTGAGATAATATTGTTGACTTCTGCACCATTTCTTGGATTTGTAGAAAATCTACATCTAAATGTTTTCAGGATTTAGAAAATCCAACCAACAATGGGAGACCTTGGTCAACTGAATGTCATTTCAGAGCGATGTTCCTACTGCACAGTTTACAAAATCTCACATTTAGTGTTGTTATTCCTATAAGTCATAACCCATCTACAATATTAGATACACATGAATTAAGAAAAAAAGAAAAGAAGACACCCCTCTGGTTGAGGGTCACAGTTCTAGCAGTGGTTGAATGTCACTTGCGCTGACAGTTTATGCTGTCTGCTAAATAGCAAAGGTTTACATCCAACATATTCTGTTGCAAAAAGATTATATCTGCATTGTACCTTGGGATTCAAGAAATATTTGAAATAGAAGATCCAGTTAAGGTGCATATAAGAAATGCTTGCCCTAATCTTGAAAGGCAATCTTAGCAGGATTTTTTTTTCAGCCAGGATCTTTTTCTCAAAGTTATCAAATATATCCCTCAGTGATGAAAAAAATCTCACCTCCATCTACTCAGTCAGGCTGATCCTACTGTAGATTTCACATCACGTACAATCAGCATGTTTTGAGCCACTGGCTCACATTCACTCTTTGAAGTAGTCTGCTTTTCCCTTCCCTCGTCTCTTCTCCCAAGCCGATTCTTTACCTCTCTCAAAGCTGAGTTCCCATCAGTCCCTGCTTATAACTGGGGCACGGCTGCAATTGTGCTGCTGTGTTTTATGCAGAGTGGTGCTGATTTTTGTAATAAATGCACATGCCAGGAGTTCCTCTTATGCATGCAGTTTTAAACCTAACCTGGTTCAAAAACCAGGTATGCATGCCAAATCGGAGAATAATCCACTCTCTTGCACTCTAACACATAAAGATATTCAATGCTCATTTGCATGGCTTTGGGCAAGGATTGACAGACTGTCTGTGTTGGTAATGTAAAAGTGAGGTGGATTGTGACTTGTTTGGCTCTCAAATGAATCTTCCCTCATGAAGTACTCGCATGCAAAATTGATCTGTTTACTTCTCCTTGATAAACCAAGCTGGAAAAAAATATTTCCAAAATTATGAATAAAGGTAATAACTTAGCAAGGACTCATATTTGTAAATTTTTTAACCACCAAAGGATTTGTCAAAGGACCTGATGATTTTCTGAAATTGGTATACCTGTTTTTTTTTAAAAAGTTGATCAGATGAAATAATAGAGTGATGAAAAGATAGGTTAGTATTGAAAAAAGTAATTATCTCTAGCTGATATTTCATGTGAGGACTTATTAACTCAGCCTTAGCTTATTGCTTTGTGCAGAAGTGAGATCCACCGGAGCAATAACTCAGAACAGAAACGCATAAAAGTCCAGCCCAAATTACAACAGAATTATGCTTTAACATTGTGTTGCAGATGCCTAAATGACAGTTGGCCTGTTAGGACTGTTTGTCCATCCTGGCAGATGCTCTGCTTATTGACTTGTGAGACTCAGAACATGACTCGCATATCATACGTGTCTAATAGATTTGCAAGGCATCATTTCCAGCTACGGCTGAAATAATTAAGTTGACATTCTGTTCGCAATGTAATTAACAGTGTTCGCTGTCCAATCTGTGACCTGTTGGATGTTTGATTTCATGGACTGCGTATACAAGCCTAAGAAGCAAAGCACCTAACAGGAGGTAATATGTGAAACTCATCAGGGATACATGGTGTTAAGAGGATGCTGACTTTGAGGCACATCTGGTTCACTTAAGTATTTTTTCTGAAGTGTTGTGAGCTCTCCTTCCTTGTGTACAAATTACAGTCACAGTTCAGAGCTGTTGGCAGGTTAGCCAGCATGCACAAATGATTGCACAGTTAAACATGCTAAAAGAATTTAACTTAGAGTGCAGAGCATGTTTTGAAATTCATGCCTGTAACATGCTATAAATAAAGTATTTTTCATTTCATTTCATAAAAATGTGTGAATTTACCCCTCTTTCTTTGTTGTTTTGATTGAAAATGTCCATGTCTGTTCATGCATCTGTGACATTTTATGTGCATGTGTCAGCGCAGATATGCGTTACCTTGATGTACAGTAGATGAAGCATCTCCTCAGATCAGACTGAGCTCCTTAGAGCTGGATGCTGTGAAATTCATATTCACCATGTGCTGGAAGGCAGGCAGCCTCTGATGTATTTTTAGATGGGCTAAATAATGAATGCCTGAAAAGACTCCTAGGACCCCAGCTGCCAAACTTTCCCCTCTCTTCTGCGTTCACCTGTTTTTATTTCTTTTTCTTTTTGTACATGAGGTGGTGGAGGAAGAGAGCCTTCACCTACTCAAAAGCTAAAGCAACCTACTGCCTCTTGTCAGTGGCTGTCATGAGAATGGCAAAAGATGACTAAAATGTCTCATCTGGATTTGCTCATAGACTTACTGCTATTGAAACAGTGGGTGAAAGTGCTGTATGCCACCTGCCTTAATGCAGCTTGATCTCTTCATGCTGTATTTGGCTTTTTTGTAAATCATTTAATCTTGTTCAACACATTAGAATCTCATATATCTTAAGTTTCTTCTGTCAGGCACCAGTTGGTTTTCTCTTCTTTGTTTAAATACTATGGAGTTAATTGGCCAAACTGTCCAGAATCCCACTGGGACAACTGGTACTTGTGATGGCAAGTGTGCCTTTATCCAGCAGTCTCTGAGTTCTCCAAATAATCAGCATAGGCATTGACATTAAAAAGCCTCTTGGGCAGACCTGCCCTTTGTAATACTGTAAATTAAATCATTTTATATGTGTCTGTTAATTGGGCAAAATGAGTCATGTGAAATAAACTGTGATTAGAGTATTCTTCAAGTTATTGATATATGTTTAATGGCTAACCAAGGAATTGTTGTTTAATACGTCCTTCAACAATGAAAGTAGTAAGTTGCATGTTCTTTTGTTTGTTTGTGTGTGTGTGTGTGTGTGTGCGTAATTACTCTGTTTCAGTAAACTGTTTCTCTTATGCTTCGTGTCATGTTATTGCAGATTTTGCACCTTTTCCCACACTCATTCAAACAATCCCAAAAGCACTAAGAATATTATTGATTTATTGTCATATCTTTTTGATTATCTATTATTTTTGTTCTACCAAAAGGATATGGCCCGTTTGTCTATATCAGCATAGCTGTTTTTTGAATAAAAAAGTGTGAAGGAATTCCAGTCAGTCAAGCGGTACCAACCCCTAACATGCAGACCAGCCACATAGTGATGGAGGATCCGATTATAAAGATGCCGTAGACCTGCGGGCACAGAGAGAGAGATCCATGCAGACAAGCGATACAGGAAGGATGAGTGTAAGAAAGGTGCACAGAGCAGAGAGTGTGCACGTGTACAATCTGCTTTTCAGTTTGCCTCATATGGAAAAACTGGCCCTTGGAGGAGGAACCCAGCTGAGCTTCTTCACACACTGAATGTCTTAAATACCACTCTGTAAAAGCTGGGGGGCAGATTAAAGGGATGATTACACAGGCAGTGGGGCACTCATTAGAGTATACAGCTATGGGAGTGTCACCATCTATATTCCCACTGCTGCATCACAATTGCTTTATGGTTATTTTATGGATTATGAACCTGCTGGCTTGTGAAAAAATATCTTACCGTGAGAATATATTTTATTTTCCACCATAACTTTACCTCAGTATATTTATTGTGGTTGTTTTGTTTTTACTTTTTATTTCTTTATTTCTTTTTTGCTTTTTTTCTCATCTGCTTATTTCATGAGGTTTTTGAGGATGTAAACCTCTCAGCTCTTGGGGAGGTTTCACTCTGATTTTCATGCTGTAAAAGACTAGATGAGATTTGATAAATCTCTCATCATGTGCTCATTAGTCGGTATTAGAGAAGAGGGATCAGAGGTGGTTCTGTTGGATCTATGGGAGCCCTCGAGGTGTGTGTGTGTGAGAGCTTGTTTTACACACACACTGTGGGGACATACATTTGTTCACAGAAGAACATTGTGAAGACAAAAAACATTCCCCACAATCCCCTTTATGGATCTTTTTAAGATTTAGGTTGAAGACTTGATTTTCAGACCAGTTTAAGATGGCGATCAGGTTACGGGAAACGTTGGATTCAGGGAAATGGCGATTATGTATCAATAATGCTCCAGAGAATAATTGTAAGTCAGTGCAGTGTACTCTTGGATATAGAAACGTGTGTGTGTGTGTGTGTGTGTGTGTGTGTGTGTGTGTGTGTGTGTGTGTGTGTGTGTGTGTGTGTGTGTG
>JAOXYM010000003.1:14422866-14433541 GCA_028567055.1 Leptatherina wallacei | reverse complement strand
GAGTCAGGTGTGTTGGAGCAGAGATACATTGAAAACCTGCAGGATTCTGGCCCTCGAGGACCGGAGTTTGACACCCTTGGTTTAAATGATGGACAGATTTAATACGATTCTTACACTTTTGACATGTGTAGTGTGTACTTGTTCGGAAGAAGGGAGGTTAACTTTATTTTATTTTGAACCTTTTTAAAGTCGAAATGCTCAATAATCATGAAATTCTTTGTTTCCAACAAAAACATTGTATCCGCTTCAGTCCTGTTCTGTTTTGCTGCCGCCATTGTTCAAGTCTTCCTGAAACTCGTTATATCACGTAATCCCCACGTGGATCAAGCACTCGCAGAAAAAACATACACCGGAAACGATCGGAATGAATGTGTACATGATTATGTTTTGCTGCTGATCCGATTGTGAAAAGGTTTAAATCACCCCTCTCAATCGGATTGAAGCTTCTGTTTGGTTGAGGGCAATAGAATCAGCTGAGGTGTTTACATGGTATATTTTAATTATGATTGGACATTCGATTGGATCAAACGTGCTCCATATAAAAGCAGCTAATGACTGTCATTTTCACAGGGTCTGTATTGTCATCCTTATGGGCACAGGTCCTAGTTCATCATATACAAGAAATGCTCAAAAGTACTCACCACACCAAGTATCAAGAACTGCTCTAACAACTCTAACATGTTTATATTCTGAGCAATATTTCTTTAAAAGGGACCAAAGCTTTGTGATTATGTCGTGGTAATACTCAAAACAATAGGTGTAATATATGATGAATAAAGTGTGAAATGGGGTATGATTGGTAAAACCAACCAAAAGAGTATACAAGCAGCATCTCTTAAGGTGAAAGCTCTTTTAACTTTGTCTCACTAGTATGTGAAATAATGTCTGACCTTAAGGCCGGTTTATACCAGCGTTGCGTGTGCGCCATGTCAGTTACGCCATAACCGCTATAGGCACTGTGTAGCTCCGCAGAGGCTCAACGCGCACCTCTTCGAACCTGCAGCCTGGCTACGCAAATGCAGCAATGTGGAAGTACTCCTTTTTGATTGGTTCTGTTGTGTTTGTGTTTCCGGATATTTGATTCTGCAGCCACATTGCTGTGTGAAATCCATGGAGATGTGCAAAATGTGCAATGCAGCTCTGTTTATTAATAGCACCCCATAAAAGACTGATCACGACATACAATTTGTATATAGTTGTTTTGTTGAACCGTCAAAAAAAACTCCACCCTGTCGAGTGTACCAGTCGATACCAGCCCTACTGCTACCCTCCGATCCAGAAAAGAAACTGATACACAACACTTTTACCCTACGCTTGAGTATAATCGCACACCAACTCTGCATCAGCTACACAGACCCGACCAGATGCAGACGCCACAAGAGTATACAACCAAGCTTTGTGTGATAGAACTACAAATGAAATCAATTTTATATACATATTCTACTAATGCATTGGGTTTTGAAAGTATTTGTACATATTTTCATAATTAAATCGATATGTGAACTTTCATATTTGTCTCTATATACTAGCATTTTTTAATGCAAGAATTGATTATAAAACAATTTGAGTATTTGTCTATTTTTTTGTGTGTTGCGAGCATTTGTCTTGTGAAAAATTGTATTGTGAGCATTTTTCATGGAATTATTTTTTACACTATATTTCATTTATTGTTTTCAGTTATTTTTCTTTTAATTGAAGAAAATTCACACCAGAATTATCTTTAATTATTATGATGTTTATGAAGACTGCTACTAGTTTAACAGAAATTCTTGAACAACTATTCTGCATTCATGTTCCCAAACCAATTCGGGATTTTCATCCTTTATGTAGTTTCTTTAATACTATATTTTAGGTATGAGTTGCTCTGTAATATGGGGCTTTAATAGGAAAAAATGGCAAATTCACAACTGTGGAAGAGGAGCAGATACTACAGTACATCTTGGAAAAGTCACAAAGGGAAATAATTATGGACTTGCAGGACCACACTCTTAATGAATAGTAAGCACATTTGCAATTCTCTTCATGCAATATGGCATTATTCTTGCTCTGCTGTTTCTATATTTCTTGACCCCAAAGTAAAGTCAGCATTTGTAATACATACAGTCCATGCAGTCTCTAATTTAGGACTGCATGTGGTCATCTGACAGATGATCCCTGAAAACTGTTGTGGACTAGTGTAGACAAACCTGACCCTTTTGGAAATGACTGTGTATTTTTACTTAATATGTGACATGTTTTCACCTGCTTGGGATTATAACATTTTCACATGTATGAAGTTTCGTTACATTGTGTAATGTAAAACTCATGATTTTTCATAGAACCATGTTGCTTCAATAGTTTGGCTTAAAAAAACTGGGGTGGATACCAAAAAGGCAAATGATATATCAGTATATGTTACTGCTTACACCAGACTGTGTGAATGCTTCTGAGCTTTGATCCACTCAGATAAAGGTCAATGTCTCCGTTCAGAGGTTGCTCACACATATTGCCCTTTGGAACCATTTATTTGGAACAGTATACATGCAAATTACTCCTTTGTTGGAGAGATAAAGGATAACGTGAAGATTATGTTTCAGGTGAGATGGTGTCAGAGGATTGAAAAATAACTAAAGGTATAATAAAAGGTATGAAATAAAGGTGACGGGCAAGTTTCAATTTTGACTTTCTATCGAGGCAAACAATCAAATCACTGTCACAATGTCCCCACCTTTCCCAAATCCTGCTAAAACACTTACGGATACACAGATGATGAGTAATCTCTAGTAGGGACAGAGTGGCTCACTCCACCTCATCTGGGATGCAGTGCGTAATTCTGGATGATTAAAGAGGTTTATTTATTTATGTGTAAATGTTGTTGGCAGCCTTGACTGAGTTTCACATGGCTCATCACACATTTCCAGAACTCTTTCATTTCTGAACGAGATGCGACAGCCCAGACTATCCAAATGTAAAACCAGGCAGGCCTATCAAAGATGAGGGATTAGAACTGAGAAAAACTGTAATACCTCTACAAACCTTTTTCTTACACAGCCCTTGGTTTGGGTGATGTATGTTTGTTACATCATCCTTAACTTTATTTCTGTTAGTGTATCAGAGTTCTCTGACTATAATTTATCTTTCTCTACGGGGCCAAAAGTGGTTTTAAAGGTTTTACATTGTCCTTACTGGATGTTAGCTTTTTTTCCAATTTGGAAGTTTATATGCTCTACTGCTACTGTTATCTACACCAGGCATACAGCACATAATGCATGTGTGTTCATGTGGAAGAGACTTTTTCTCATTACTTCCTCTTAGTGGTTTTAGATTCCCCTCTAAGAGAGCATGCAGCAGTTAAAGATGGATATGGAAATAGAAATAGATAGAAATGGCCAAATTACTTCAACTGCAAATTACTTTTAACTGCAAGTCTTAAGCAACTAAGTTGTGATTTTGGGCAAAATTAATGGACTTGACTGGACCGGCCCTTAATATGTCTCTGTGGTTTAGTTCAGAAAAGGCACACGCTGAACCTTTTGAGCAGAGCAAGTGACTTTTAGAGCTGTCTTTAAATGTCGTCCAACTTTGCCTCCATGCTGTATGCGAGAGGTAAAGCGTTAACAGAGGCATGAATTAGAAACGGTCTCAAAATTATTTTTGAAGATTTTTCTCAAAACAGTTTCCAGCAAATTCTTAACACTGATCTTCTGTAGGCTTTTGGCCCTTTGATGATGTCTTTGCAGCTTCAATGTGATGCATATGTCCGATCAATGTAATGACTGAGAGCACCATTAAAGTGCAAAGAGACACAATCTCAGTTATTGGTTACCTGTACTAAATTATTTCTAATGTTAAAGAAATGACCACAATCAGAACAACAATGAGGCAGTGTCCATCTTTATACCCTCTTCTACAGTTTTTTCCCCTCTCTTTCCCCAGCAGGACTACAAGGACATGTAGATTATCTTGTGTTGTCCTTGTAGTCCTGCTGGAAACAACTTTGGTTTCTTTTCTTTAAGATGTTCATGTCCTTGTAAATCAAGCCGGGGTTAATTTGCATTATTTATTTGATCTAGAATTAGCTTTTTGAGATTGAATTTAGATGGATTTTTCTGGCAAAGAAGTGCAGGAGCTCAGGTCAGCAGCCATTGCTGAAAAAGTGAAGAAGCATATTTCACAACACCATGAAGCCACTGTGCTGATTTCTTATCAGATAATTCAAGTGGTCATGTAGACGGCTAAATCTGACATCCTTTATCAGATAACTTCCATTATCAGATTATGAGAAATTGAATCAACACACGTAGATTTCACTCCAATACTCCAAAGTCTTCGTGTATGTAGTCCCGTATATCTGATTTATTTAGTATGTTTACATCAGCGCATGTGCAGAGCGCTGGCGCTTCTGTCTTTTCAACTTCTTCAGTTAAAAAGATGGAAGCAATGTTGTCACAGGAACAGAACACAAAAGAACAACACCGTTGTGTGCTGCAGCAGGAAGTTGGAGTATAAACTAAGTAAAACATTCACCTTTAGACAATTTAGCAGCTGATTACAGCTTACATTAGCAGCTAACGCTAAGACTGTGGGTGTCGACTTGTTGTGAAAATTACAGGAAATTATGTCTCCACGCACATATTAACTCAGAAATAAATCCAATAATGGACTGGTGAATGTAGACACAACTTTTTCAACCATTATATTTCAGAAGTGCATGTAGACTGGTCAGATCAGATTATTACAAATATCTGATTATTCCCAGATATCAGATTTTGATGGTCATCTAAATGCGCTCAATTTAGTATAGAGTAATTACATTCCCCTGCATTGGATGCATAAAAGCAGCAGCCCACTATCACTTAAGTTGGTATGAATTGAACTGGGCCAACTGATGGGGAATCTGCAGAGGTGGACACCATGTTTTCAGCCACAGTGAAATTATGATTTGTTCCAATACAGAACCTTGCTGTTTATTGTTGCCCTGTCACTAAATATGAAAAGAACAATTGAAAGTATAACATCCGTTGCCTTACTTAAGATTTTAGGTTTTAAGTCCCATTTTAGTTTGAGATTGGTCATGATGTTTAACAAGCTACAAATAGAAATGTGTAATATACAGTAGATGCTATAGGCGAGATTTGGTTACAATTAGGGGTGGGTTTAAAAAATCGATTCCAGTTAAATTAATTCCATATCGATTCATAAAACTGAGGATCGATTTTTTTATGTCCAATTTTTTTTTTTTTTTTTTTTTTGCAGGTATGTCCATATTTTCTGATGACGTTACCCAATTTAGAGCAACTTTATTATCATGCTCTGTGTTTTATAAAAAAAAGTTACCTGAGATTAAAGAAAAATAAGTGTTGTTAAACAATTAGCTGTAAATGAATCGAAATTGAATCGAAATAAACTATTGTGAATCGAATCGATTCAGGGAATTAGTGACGATACCCAGCCCTAGTCAGCAGTGGCTCAGGTGGTAGAGCAAGTTGAACACATTGTCTGATGACCCGAAGGTTGGTGGTTCAATTCCTGCACCCACCACAGTCAACTGTCGTTATATCCTTGGGCAAAACACTTTACCCTCCTTGCCTCCAGTGTTGGCATCACTGGTGTACGCATTTACCTTTTTCCCCACATATAAGTAACGATTAAACAACGAGGACCCATGCATTTTACGGTTTTAATGCACGACGCGGAGTCTAAAACACCACGACTAAAACACCAAAATTAATTTTTACACTTCATTCATTTTACACAGGAACTCAGTAGCCTGTGGAAAATCCATACACCGCTACAGTAGCTTGGCACCTCCTCCTTATACTGCTCACCAGCCTGGTCCCATTTTGGCGTGGGATGGTATCCCATTCCAGGTGTTGTCGAAGGGCAATTGTGTGGACAGTTGTGTTGGTCCCTCTAGCCCGTACAGCAAGCCCATGTTGATTTTGCAAGAGTTTAACTGGGCTGTCTTAAATGTTCAGGCGACCTGTTTCAAATGTGAAAAGAAAATGACTATCCTATTTACACTAACAGTAAAAAGTTTGGACACACTTGCCCTATAGATTTAATTGATAAGTGTGTCCAAAACTTTGATTAGTACTGTATAAATAAAGATAAATCTGATTTTACACTTTTACAGTGCTCTCTTAGTGATTGTGCTTTTGTTATATACAGTGACCAGTGGTCACTAGCATTACAACTAGTGTTATTTCTATATTCAGAGTATATCAGACTTGTAGAGTCCCAAAACAGTTCAGTTGGTCCATACAGTGAAAAATAAATAGCAGTATAAATTGGACCATTTGCATATATGTACAGTGTTTCAAACTTTTTGGGAACACTGTAGATTGTAGAAACACTGGGATCACTCAAACTTAAAAAACTGAATTAAATTTGACATCCACATATCATATGACACAACAGAGGTCCGGATTGCCCCATATTTTACTAGAAACAAAAAGTGCCAAATGTTTTCCCTGTTCTTGCTGCATAACCATCAGCTGCTCTATGTTTCTTCTTTCAGAGTCATCAATACGTCTCTTTGATCTTTCTGTTTTTCTGCGATGTCTCTGAAGTTATCTTTTCTCATTATCTCCATGTCAGCAGTTTTATAGTTGCAGTAGAGGAGGCTTGTACTTATCCTGAGGGCTCTGTCCAGCTTTAGAGCTTCACTAGTCAAAGCTAAACACCTGTCACTTCACCACTCGACCTCTTTCCCCTTGACACCAGCAGTGCAGGGGGGAGTGTGATGAGTCTTGTCCTGTCCGCTCAGTGTCAAAAAAAAGAGAGAAGAAAGAGGACTTTCTCCTGCGGTTTTTCTTTAATAGATGAATCAACAATAAATCTACAAATTTTCTTTTCTAACAAAATGTCTCAAGTTCACTTAAAAATCTGTGTGTTGGTGCGTTGACTGATTTAAAGAGCTCTATTTTATTTGTTTTGTTTAATAATCATGATATGTCTCTCCTACTTATAACCTTAAAGAATTTAGGAGGAACTAATTATAGCTGTGCTATAAAGCTGTGGTGCAATGATTGCAATTTCTTGGGGCTGTATTCTGATTATCCCATGATAATAGCCAGAGTAGCTGGCCTCTAACTTAACAGCTTAGTACTTTAAGAAGAGAAATTTTCAAAAATCAACCAGAGTCCAAAAACAAAACACATTGAAATGTCTCATAATCTCCTCATGATGCCACATCACATTTCATCACTCAGAGCAAGAGGACTATAGAAAAGTGTGATTTCCTTTTAGTTTCCAGTGTACATCTCCTTTAATGATGTCCTTAAATATAGCAGGGAGCGCTGTGTTCTTGTCCCTCCTGCAGTTGCTATAGATACCCAACATGCCCTACAAGACAGAGGCAGCTCTGACAGAATTTTTTCAGACTCCAAACCAATTCAGTAAGGACTGTATAACAGATAAATCATACAAACGATAGCTGTAACAAGGTAACAGTGAAGCACAGAGAGCTCGGTCCACTGAAAAGTCATCACCTTTTGCATGAAAACATGAAAAGAAAGGAGTATTTCAAAATGCACATAGAATATTCCTTCAAATACAGAGGCTTTGTGCCTCTTAGCGGCTAGGATGGACAAAGCATTAGATAGCCACTTGAGTGGCTTACACTCAAGTGGTTTACACCCTGTAAGCTGCACCTCTGCTGATAACTGTGGCATAAAAGCATAAAATGATGCACAGCAACTAGAATCAGTGCCTTGAAAATCATTGTTGCACCTCTTTGAGGACTTAAACTGTCATCGTGTATGATGTGCAGATAAGTACATCTGTAAGTACATTTCAGGATTTTAACGAGTGCGAAGCCAATATCAAGGCAGAAAATGATGCATCTGTTTGAATGTGATTGAGGGAAAAAACCTGAGTGATCCCTGGGCTTTCTGAATCTGCCTCATAAATGTAGAGACATTGAAGAAATAACTGTAGTCATGAGCAGAAGCAGCAGTAAGAAAAAAGGGGATGCTTTATAATGGCTTAATCAATGAAATGATGAAGGATTCATTCACACCAGGATAGTCCGCTAAACTTGGTACGATTGGGGACGCGGTTCATTTGAAAGAGGTGCAACATTTTTGCTGCACTACTCAAACGAATCTGACCTTTTAAATAACATATTCCACTCCCCACTAGAGGCGGTGCTGCATCAAATATTACAGAAGGAAAAGACAAGACACACAAAGAAGGAGAAAACTAGTTAATGAAAACTTTTACCCAGTTCTTCCAGCCGGGAGCCATTTCTCACGTCCAGAGCTTCCTATTGTTCCACAAGTGTGTATTTTTTGGTTGTTTACCCACAATGCCGTGTGATGAACCCACAATGCGCTTTGCTTTGTAGTCCACTTCCTGTATTTGGTCCATTTGAAGTGGACCAAGACCTGCATTTTTAGGCGGACCAAGTCCAAGACCAAGTCTGCCTATTTGTTTGCGCATTCACAATTCCACAAACTAAGCGGACTTTCCAAACGAACTGACTAGGATTCGGATCAAAAAAGGCTGATGTGAATATGCCCCAAGTGTTTTGGTATGAAAACCACACTTTTTGATTCAACCCAGCGTCCTGCATCATAAATGCACATCTGGCTTTCAATCAATATAACATTTAAGCAGGTTGTGTTGACTATGAAAACAGAATCAGTCTCACTTTATGCAAGTGGACTTGACTTGAATCATAGCTTCTGGAGCTTTTTCCTCATATACACCATATGGGCATCACTAGCAGTTACGGTGTGGTGTTGTGCTATCAGACTCTTCCAGACACACCAGCCATGCATGTGGCCTGGAATAGAGCAGCTGGGTTGGCTCATAGACTGAGCCAGTGAGTGATGTCTGTGGTAAAAAAAGAAGTGCTGGCAGAGATATGCTGAAGCCACACACAGCCCTGCTGAGAGCCTGTATCGGCTGTTCAGTAAAGCTAAGTCTGTAAGCAGCGGTGGCATAAAGATAGACCACTCCCAAGATTGTCAAACTGGATGAAGAATGTATGACTGACCACTTTCTGGATGCATCTTCAATGTTTCAGAGTTGCATAAATGCATAGAAAAAATATTCCAAAGGAAAATACACAGCCTCACCACATACTAAAAAAGGAAAGAAATGTTCTCTCTTCTAGCTGTGAGTTTTAGAGTCAGTGTTCATGCAGAGTATCACTCTAGAGACACAGGTATGAGTTTGAAGCTCAGCTGGAGGTTGGGTATGCTTGCTGTGCCAAATCGCAGGACTACAGGTGTCCTGACAACAACAAAGGCCAATCAATCAGTTAGGACAATAAATATTCCTGAACACACTCAGTCCTGGCTTGTTCACTCTGCGATCGATTCTCACCATGACACCAATACTTACAACAAATTATTGGCTCTTCAAATGTCCTAAAAAGCTCTTTATCCAAAATAGCATGTTTTTGAAGTGAGGATATTGATTAAGCTTGATAGAGCTGTTAAAGTGGAACTGCATTATGACAGAGCTACCAGCGCATGGAGGAGTTGGGTAATAGTGTTCGCTTTTAACCATTTCTGCAACCTGAAGCAGATTTATTTTCTTCATGTTTTTATTTACAAACATCATGATGATTTTTTTTTAATTTGCTTTTACCACTCCATCTGTCCAATCTATTTCAATTTATCCTAGTTTGGTTTCTCGGTATTGTATGCATTTGAAAGCCCTACAGTGTTTCTCCAAACCATCTAAATACCTCAAATACAAATTTATTTTTGTGAAACGGTCACTAATTCTGTCAGAGCAAGAGGGGCCACTTCAGAAAATTTTTTAATTACAGAATTTCCTTTTGCTACTTATCAGATTTGTAATGCTCACTGATCCATTAATTGTTGTAAAACTGATGTTTTTAGTGAAATCTTATTGTTTTAGCCAAATAATATATAAGAGCTAGAGCATTGTGAAGGGGGGGGATAGCTTGTGTAGATGCAAGATTAAAAATGCTGCTGCAAACAGATGGAAAAATCTGAATTGGTTGGTGTTTGCGCTGTGCTTGTGCAGGAGTAATAAAAGCTGACTCGCATATTAGACATGCAAACATACACAAGAAAAGTCCAGTTTTTACAATTCTTATCTAGTGCACCAATGTACCTCTTTATTCACTGTAATACTGGTTCCAATGACTGACACCAGTCATCTTTCCATTTTTTAACTGAAAATAATTTACAGTTTCTAAATTATATATAACAATATTTCAGGGGATGTTGCCACATTTTTCAGGGGGTACTACCCAGATGTTTAGGTGTGTTGCTCCACAGAAGCACAGTACAAGTTTTACTTCATTGTACAGTTAGATATTCTGTCTTACAGCACAGAATATTCATCAGAGTTATCCAATCATATTGGTCAGTTGTTTTTAGCAAACTGTTGAAGTCGACACTGTGGGGTTAACAAAGCTATTTTTTATCACATGTGAAAAAGTATTTTTTCCGGTGTCAAATAAATCACATGTACAAAATGAAAGTTTGGAAACACTCAGCTTGCTGTATGTGGCTGTACTGAACTGGTCACTTGGCAACAGAGAAAAACCTATTAAAATAACACTTCCAGAGGAAAATAGAGATAAAATCCTAACACAAAATATCCACGCAAAGAAGCTGTGAATGACAGCAGAATGTACACACACACACACACACACACACACACACACACACACACACACACACACACACACACACACACACACACA
>JAOXYM010000003.1:14399821-14422766 GCA_028567055.1 Leptatherina wallacei | reverse complement strand
CAGCAGCGGCAGCTTTCCGCTATTTCCGAGTATACAACTGACATTCGCCATGTTGCTGGGAAAGACAACTTGGTTGCAGACTGCCTCTCTCGTGCTCCGGTTGCTACTGTTTATCTGGGGATGGACTATACTGAGATGGCTGCCGACCAGCTAGCGGACTTGGATGTGCAGGCGCTGTGCACAGCTGAGTCCAGTTTAAGATTGGAGGATGTCACTTTTCAGGATGGCGGTGCGGTCGATTTTTTTTAAACCCACCCCTACTGCTGACCCACACCCCATATTTCTGAAAATAGGCTTTGCATTCAGGATTTAACATGAATGTTCTACATCCAACATTGTGAGTACTACACAGGTCAGAGAAAGGAGGTTTTTTTTTTCTGCATTTGGTCAATTTTTCTGGCCCAGTTGAATGCCATCTTCCCCACCTTCTGACCAAATGGATTCTGTCACTGTTCATTTCTTTGTGTTCTGCTCAAAAGTGGAGTCTCCTTTTACAGCTTCACACTAGATCAGCGGAAAGAGGAATGTTTTCCTGTAACCTCGACCATCCTGCTGTTGCAAGATATTGGGTCAACTACTCACATCATAAACAAGCTCTCCCTCCTGCTCTCTCTCTTTTTTTAAATGTATGCATGTTTGTTATTACTTTGGAGTTTGACACACTATGCCAAATGTCTCTCTTTTGGGAGGAAAGCAGACTAATTGCTCCCATCCACTCATAAGGAAATGTTCCAGGAGCTGGGTATAATCTCATTAGGCAAGCATCAGCCACTGGGCTGTGTTGGGAGAAAAAGAGAGTCCCCTTGTCCGTGTTGAGTCGACCAGAGGCAGAAATCCTCCTATGGAGACTGCTGGGCATATGGAAACTGTGTCAGTCAGGAATTGCAGCTCCTTTTGTGTGAATCTGCAATGATGTGAATGTAAGAACTTGAAATGATGTTATTCTTTCTGGGCAAAAACATTTCTTTGATGCAGTCGAGGTATGCTGTTGTCACAGTGACAAGTTTTACTCTTACCTATGAGTAATTTAGTCTTTGGCCGGAACACTGACTAAAGTACGAAAAGCACAGGCCAAATTTCTTCCTACAATATTTTTGGGGGGGAAAAGCACAACAAAAAAAAATAGAAAAATACACACACACACTTTTATTTATAAAAGCAGACAATAAAGACATTTATTTCCAGAAAATTAACTTATAAATTAAACATAAACTTAAATGGAAAAAGCCACCATATCCAAACCTCATGCAGCACTTTAAACTCCAGCTGGCAGCACTTATCTCTCATGCATGCTAAAATTAGTTTAACATGAATTATGTCTATACAGATTACAAATGACTGAATTGTAATGTGTAACTTTGCTGGATTTTTTAAATTAATTTATTTTGTTTGTTTTCCTTTACCTCTTACACAAATACAGACTTGAGTGACAAATGCTCTTATCAGTGCAACATGACTGAGGAGAAACAGTTTTGTCACAACTGTTCCTAACCTTGTGTTAAGTTACAGGGAAGTTGTTTTATCTGAGCCAAGAAATGTTTTGGATAAAATCCCTTTCCAAGTATGTAATTTCTTCAAAAATTTTAATTTGCTGTTGATTTTTATCTCTGTTACCAAGCTCTTGGTTTTCCATCATTCATAAATAAATGTGGTTGGGAAAGGGAGTGCTAAATTTTCAGCCCCACATCTTGTCACCACCAATAACTTAGACATACCACCTGTATTCCTGAAAAGTTGGGATGTTTCTTTAAATCCGAACAAAATGAAAATTAAACGAGGTTCAAATCACATGAGCCAGTATTTTATTCACAACAGAAATATCCCTGAAATACGGTTTTATAGTTTCCCCTGAAATAGACGTCATCTGGATGGGAGCATGTTGCGCTTAAGTCTTTATATACTTTTCAGCATTAAAAGTTCCTTTCAAAACATGCAAACTGCCCATACCTTATGCACTTATGCACACCCATACCATCAGAGATGCAGGCTTTTGAACTGAACACTGATAACACACTGGAAGGTCTCCTTCCTCTTCAGCCCGGTGGACATGCCATCCATGATTACCAGCAAGAATGTCAAAATTGGGCTTGTCTGACCATAGAACACTTTCCCATTTCAAAACAGTTTATTTCAAGTAAGTCTTGGCCCACAGGACTCCACAGCGCTTCTGGACCATGTTCAAAAATGGTTTCCGTTTTGTATGATAGAGCTTTAGCTGGTATCTGCAAATGGCACAGAGGATTGTGTTAATTGACAGTGGTTTCTGGAAGTATTGCTGAGCCCATTTAGTAATGTCAATGACACAATCATTCTCAGAATCTTTTGATGATGTTATGCACTGTAGATGAGAGTTGCAAAGCCTTTGCAATTTGACATTGAGGAACATCTTTTTTGCGCACTCTTTTACAGAATGGAGAGCCACTGCCCATCTGGGAGGCTCTGCCTCTCTAGGACATCCCTTTTATAGCTAATAATAGAATAAAATAGAATAATGGTACAGAACTAATATCAATTAACTTAATTACTTGCTAAATGTTCTCCTGCTGGATCTTTTTGAATATTATTGCTTTTTCAGCCATTTGTTGCCCCTGTGCCAACTATTTTGTGACCTGTAGCAAGCATCACATTTTACATTTAATTTTGTGCATAAAATTGTCAAATTTCTCAGTTTGGACATGTTATGTTAAATATGTTCTTTTGTGAACAAAAAATATTGGCTCCTGTGATTTGAAGCTCTTTTTGTTTTCATTTTGTTTAGATTTAAAGAACGTCCAACTTTTCTGGAATTCAGGTTGTAGTATGATCTACTTCACTTATTTCTAATAAAGCTCCTCAGCATCCTGTTCTCTTCCACCAAATTATTGCAATGTCAGGGAATGTAGACCATCAGCATCAATACTAATCACTCTGTCAGCCACTAGGTCTAGCCATCAGTTGAAGCTATTAAGGTACTTGTCAACAGCTCTTTGAGTGTCGAGCCTTTGGTTTTCAATCTAATCAGCCCTGATAGGAGCCTGCCGGCACTACAAAGGATGTATCCTCTTCACCTCCATCTCATCATACAGGGGCATGTAATGTCTGTTTGTCATCACCTACCTGCTCAATTAGGCATGGATCCAGTATTCTTTTTCATCTGGATTCTAATTGATTGAGCTCTTATATGAGGAGCTGTTAATAACCTGCAGCCTGTGTTGCTCCGATGCTGAAGAGCTCCAGATTTTTGGCTTCATTATGGTGCGCAAAGGACTCTGCCAGTGAATCATCTACCTAATTAGACTTCTTGCTGTCTGACAGGAAGGATGGACGGGAAGCTTTGCTCTTTTTCAGCTAAGAGGGAAAGGCTTCAGAGTACAAACAAGATTTTTCACTGTTTTCCTCCCAGTCTAAACTTAGAACTCCTGCCACATCAGTAGCCCCATACATCTGTATGTCAGTCTCATTACAAACAAAACTCAGGTTGTAGTGACTTTCATTTACAGCACTGTTACCTCCTTGACTCACTGCATCCAGTCCATGAGCTATCCCAGCATCTTGCCATAATAATGTCATTTATTAAAGCAGCCATTATGACAGACATGCTGACTCTGTGATTTTGGGCGGGCTCACATCTCTATTTTATTAAAGAATTAATTTATTTGTTTATGTAATGTAAGATGCAAATGAGTTTGCTTTATTTAGTTAGTCTACAGTCAGCAATTTAAATAATTTATTGACTTAAACTCTGCAATGGGGGGAGCAGACAGCTGTGAATGAATGCAGTTTTGGTTGAAAAACACACTTTCGGGCTATATTGGTGAAACAGAGCAGAGTGCAAGAAAGTGTGTTGCCAGTGGTGACTGGCAGGAATCACTCAGCCACTTGCAGAGAGTAGACCAAATGCCAGCACTGGTGCTTATTCAACACATTAACATTTACTACTCGGCTTAAGCAGATTTTACTGCTCTGTGTTGCTTTTGTCCCAATTGCAGGATAAAAACATAAAAACAATTAATTGAAGGTTTGAAGGGGCAAATATATGTGAAAAGATTCTTGTTTGCACATCCGTACATTTCTTAAGCCATTAGCTACTCTTCATAATCTTCATCTAATCTAATAAAAAATGGCATATTAAACAGCAACATGTTATACATTAATTAATTTGCATTGTCCCAATGACAATGAATTGAGTGGGAAATGCACCTTGAAATTTCATTTTAAATATACATGTAGGCATTCTGAATTAAAACTATCCACTGCGAATTAAGTATCTTTGTTAAAAAAATCGCAACATGCGTTATAATGATTAAAACAATAATATGTATTATGAGAGGCGGCAGCAATCGTATAATACGTCTGGAACTTTTTATCTTATGGATGCAAAATTACATTATATTTAGGGCACATATTATTTAAATATAATTTAAAGGAATATTTGAGCATGTTTACAAATGTGCATATTTGGATACCTACATACAAAATTTTTTTCAACGGGATGAAGCTGTTTGTCTGAGAAGCCTCTCCTCGCCGCTTTCTACTCTCACAAATTAAACGGGACATTAACAACCAGCAAAATGTATGTCTGTAGTGACGCTGCTAATTATTTTAACAGTGATGCCATTTATTTAGTAGAGACATATAAAACTCTGGATTGTTTTTAAGTGGCACGATCCAACACAGTCCTTTTGTTTGACTGGGATTGTTTGGTCAACAAATAGTGTGTGTGATCCTGTTGGCTTCTTGAGACGCATGATATAAAATCAGTATAAAACCTCAGAGGAACGAGGGGGCTTACGTGGCAAAGCGTGTAAACAGTGTAATGTGTTGCTCTGGATTAAGTTAAATGCTGAACATTTTCTCTCACTGCCTCCTGAGGGACCAAACCAGGCTGTATGACACTGTACTCATTCTTACTCATCTATTTTTCCTGCCTGTTGCCTCAGCCTTGATGATGCATCTACACAAATAAGCAATTATGTGCTTGTATCGCTGCAAGTGTACAAAAAGAATCTTTATATACTTCCATGCTATGGTCTCACATCTTTGTAGTATATTCACCTTTTCACCTGGTCAAGAATTTGTGGTTTTTCATGATGTCACAAATGCTACAGAAGCTTTCCTGGCTTAGTTCTCTGTGCAACCCACAACAAAAGTCTGCCCCTTGATTCCTACCTCCTCAGCTCTCCTTTAGTTATACATTAAGTACAGAGGCACATGGTTAATGATACAGAATCACATCATTGTTTTCCAGCTTGCTGCTAAATTCTCACATTAAAGTTGTGCTTTGATGTGAAGAACTGCAATGAAGAGATTATCACTGTTTTTCTCCCCATCTTAGCCTTGCAAAACAAGTAAATCCTTAAAAGCAACCTTTTTTGCAGCAATGATGTTTCAGCAGTCTTTTACAAAGCCTAATGCACAGTAATGACTGTAATTCAAATGTCTTACATTTGAAAAGGAATTATGAATAATTATTATACATAACTCAAATACAAAATTATTCATAAGCTCTAACTACTATAAGATGTCATAAACTAAAACAGATGTCCCCTTTTACTTTTTAGATGAGAAATTATGTTTGTGTTTTTTTCTTTTTGTTTTAGAATTGATCATTTGTAATTATTATGAGCAGCAACTCTTTTTAAGTTTAATCATTATGTGGTGGATTTGTCTTTGCTGCTTCAGCTGGTGCATTCTGGCCAGTGATGAGGACTGTGATGATCTCTTTTTCCTACATAAGACATTCATATAGATAATAAATAATGTTAATATATTTTTACTTTATTAATCCTGATTGATTTGACCCATATCTAGATGAACTAGAGCGCAGTGGGCTGCCATGCTTGGACGCCCAGGGAGCTGTTGTTAAAGGCTAGGCTTGGGGGCCTACATTGGCACACCGGGGGACTCGAACCCAGGTTCTTCAGACCCAAGCCCACCTCTGTAACTGCTAGTTCACCACTTCCCCCATGACTTAGTAATTGTTCAGTGGATTTGTCTTTGCTGCTTCAGTTGGTAAATTCTGGCCAGTGATGAGGACTGTGATGATCTCCTGGACAATACATTCAAGAAGATAAATGCACATTTTGGGAGCAACACTCACTCTAATGAGGAATGTTTATTTTACTTTTGAATGTGCAGTTGTTGTCAAACTACATGTTTTGTCACTATTTTTCTTTCAGTGGAACTTGTGTGTCTGTATCTAACTGGTGCAAAGAAGTTGCTGTAATTGTGGATGTTGCAATTCTTGAGTAATTGTTGCAGGGCTGCATTCTTGAGGTCTAGCAGAGACTTGCTTATGCCTGAGCTCCTTGTGATTATTTGTTGCCAAATTCCTCCCGAAATGTAATAGAATTGACACCAGTTTATTTGTTTAGCTTATTGTCAGGTGTTTGTGAAACAAAATGTTGACCTACTGTTTCCATGGTTACTGCAGGTTGATCATCACTATTACCACTGTGACAATGACTCTTTGTATGCTGCTCCTGTTTGCCAGCATTGCACAGACTCCTTGTGCAAAGTGCTAGTGATATTGAGGTGTGTAAACTTGATTTGTGGGATTTAGCTTTTGCGGCAGGGATCTCTGCCATCAGCAATAAGCCAGTGTAAGCCCATCTCTTTGCCTGGATGTTACTCAGGGAGTAAATTGATCTGTTGATGTCAAATGTAGATCCTTTGGGTGAAAGCCCATTAACTTTAACAGTCGGCTGTCTAACTGTAAGCTGTTTCAGTAATGCTACTGTTAAAGCTTGGGGACAATTCATCACATGACCATAGAGTCAACTTATCAAAAAGTCCTTTTTAAAATCGGAACGAATATAAGAAACAATCTGTTTCAAGGTCATATGGAACATTTTAAAGAAACTTTCACAAACGCACGTCTGTTATCTGAAGCCTCAATCCATACCTCAGCATTGGCTTTTAAAGGATATCTTTGAGTATGTTCTCTAATGTCCTATGCCTTTTGTATTAACCGTAAAATCTTGTAGTTTCCCCTCTGGGGTTGTACTCGAGACTTGTCAGGCATCTGTTTTTAGCTGCTTGTTGGACCAATTTGTGGCTGGCATTAGGCTTTCATTACAGGCCTCCAAGTGCATACACACCTTGTAAGATGGGACTTAATTAAGTTTATGCTTTCCCTGGCAGGCTGGCTGCTTGCCTCTGCTGCTGAATGTTGATTTATGCTGAATCTTGGGGGACAATCTGCTTCCATTGTCACAAAGAAGGACAGCAAACAAATGCTAGATCATTCCTGCTGTTTGGAGATTATATAATCCAAATCCATAATATGCTATTTTTCATCTTAACATTACAAACACTTGAAAGCCTACTCTGCATGCTTTCTCTCTGTTTTTTTTTAATGACATATAGATATTTTACAGATAATATAATATAATGGCAGCATGCAGCTGTTCATGAACCTCAAGGCCACCAGGTTGTAAGACAAAGACAAACCGGATCTCAGCCACAGGGTATGTGTCATGCGGCAGAATGTGGAGTTTTGATTGACAAGGTCACAGAAGTTCAACTCACAGTTAAAGTTCATGGAGTTGACTTCCTTTGCTGCACAGTATTCCTTTTCAGTTTGTATTAATATAGAATAATTATCTTCAAAATGTTCCTGATGCATCTATTTTTTCTGAACTTGTTGGCTTTGCCCGGCAGATGTTTGACTTCAGCACCGCACAAAAGGACCTACAGCTTGTTCATTACAAAGAAAAAAGTAATTTATCTTTACTGGGCTCATTTTTGATGTGCACTTCCCTTCCTGTCAGTTACAATAAATGAGATTCGTCTGAGAAGCCGAGCAAGACAAATAAATCCAATAAGGTTTTGTCACTCACTCTGTGTCCTTTTAGTGATGTCTTCTCCTCCTCTTCAGTCTTGTGTCCTGTTTCTGTCTTGGTTGTTCCCCTTTTCCTGCATTCTTTAGCTTTATTTTATTTTCTTTCTGCATGACCCTTGTCAAGAAAAGCAAATGTTTACCTTTTTAGATGGAAAAAATGTTACTCAGTTTAATAAGCAAATCTACACACCACCTTGTCAACGCAAAGAGTCTCAAGGAAAGCCTCAAAAGATTTTTGTCTGAGTGACAGCATCGCAGGATGAGGTCTGCCATATACCAACGGCACATCTGTGAGCCGCCTTCCTGGCATATCTGCTGTGCTCAGGTTCCCGCTCCGTAGTCTGGCAAGCTCCTTGAAGGTAACTAATGTGCCAACTATTACTGGGTACTGTTTTAAAATGCAGCTGCTGGCTCTAAACTACTCCCTATTTAAACTGCGACATGCCACCATGCTATGTTCAAACGCGACCTTGGCATGAATTCAAAAAGCTGGAACAAACTTGTAGATGCACCGGGGAAAATGGCCATAAAGACAGACTTGGGTGGATGCCCAGGGGACATTTTGTTCATGTCACAGGGTCACTTGCACAACATGTTTTCACACAAACAACAGACTGAGGAAGAAGTTAAGGTGTGATGGATTACAAGTAATGGTGTGCAAACTTTGGGCTCATCTGTGGTAAAACTGCTTTTTGACACTAATTAGATGTGCTGATGATAACACAGCTGGGACAGGAAGCAGAGCTCCGAAGAGGCAGGTCAGCTGCGGCTGGTGCAGCTGAGAGGTGAACTGAGAAGAGTTTGTTGTCTGTGGGAATCTGGCTGGCCTGTGTCCTCCCCAGCAGACGATTTTCATTGTACTAATTGGATTTGATGCTTGGGTGTAGCGTGAGAGTTTCTCTTTTAGCTGTTTGTAATAACTGGCGTTGAAGGGAAAAAAAAGATAAAAGGAAATATAGCAACCCTGGTATTCAGTGTAACTTGATTGTTATAGGGCCTCGAGTACAAAGACACTGCATACTTATTGTTTTGAAATAGGATTTGTTATTTTGGCTTGCTCGTCTGTGACTAAATGTTCTTATTTGTTAGTTGGAAATGACACGAGTTGCAGTGTAGGGATATACAGATTCTTTAGTGAACGTAATTCCTGCAAGAGAATTGAAAATATATTTAAAACAACATGCTCTTATGTTGTGGACAGATGTGACTGGTAGAATAAATAAACCAATCCAACTAACTAAGAGTCAGATTTGGATGGATTTCTGTTCCACCAAAAATTGATGAGGAATAATTAAGACTTTTTAAAGAGTAATATTCTGAGTAAAACATTAAAACTATAAGTACAAGTAATAGCTGGAAGCAAAGGAAAACTTAGTGTAATGACATTTTTCTATTTTCTTCAAGGGGAAACCACTCAATGCTATAATGATATTAGAATTATAAAGAATCTCAGTTGGAACTCCAAAATGCTCTTCAAGCACGTATTTAGTGGGGGGGCGAGACTAACAAACAAACAAAAAAAGCCCTTATTGATTGTAGCATGTGAGTTTAGCTTCCTCCCCTTTGCTCGCTGAATACAGCAGATACACATCTTTGCATCTCGGGAAAAAGAAAGTCTCCAAACATATAGAGAAGCAGAGGTGGGATCCATTAATCAGAGTGAATGAATATGCAACAGGGGCTGCTGGGTTGCAGGCTGCTGTCGGTCTGGCTAACAAGGCTGGCATTCTGCAGTTTCCCTCTGAAAGAAAGATATATCTTTTTCAATGGGATGAGCTCTGAGCAGCAGGCATATTTGCTGTTGCTCCCCATTAGCTGTCTCCCTCACAACATTCTGCCTGCTCTTCTCATTCCTCATCTGTGTCTGACTCTGATTCTTGCACTTGCTCATTCATCCACTCACTCCCGCTCTCACTCACTCACTAACCTCACTGACTATCAGTAGTGAGGCTAGTCTATGGTTGCAGGACACAAATTTTGTTGTGTATAAAATGCTGCAGTCCATTTCACAGTTACATGGGTCAGATAATTGTTATGCTTTAGGAAGGTTGATGGAAACCAAGACTTTGGTTATGTTCAAACTTAACCTCACATATCTACACTTTTCAACTCTGATTTAGTTTCCAGTCCCTTTCCATTTGAAACTGGATCTTGGACCAGTTGTTGATGGGGTATGAGAAAAACTAAATGATTCTGCAGCTTTCTGCTGGACAGGTAAGTTAATTCAGTCTAACAGTGAAGTTTATTTTGGCGTTATGTTAGAAAAAGGACATGATAGTCCAGTACCTACATTATCCTCCTGTTTGGTCGGCTCTTTGCTTTATAAAAGGGCAGACACTAAACTGGTAGCCTACAGTGGAAAAGCTCTGTTGCTACGTTACAGCACGGGATCTTCCTCTTGCAGCGTGGACAGGTTCACTAAACCCTGCTTTCACTGCCTCTACCTCTCCCTCCTTGTCTTCGTCTCCCTCTCACTTCATCCGATCATCTCTGAGTCTACAGGACGCAAAAAACGATTTCACACAATGACGTTAGCTTTTAGCAGTAGCTTGGTACGAAATACACGGCGGGCATGCTTGTAACTTATCGGCATCAATAAGGAAACAGAATTATATCATTCTGCGCTTCATCACCTGCCAGGACACTCCAATTTGTGCAAGATGTTGACGTTTTCACATTTATGACTGTCCCTAGCTTCGGTAGTGGTAGTAACGTGCATAAACGGCGCAACGCCAGAGAGCAACACTCGATTGGATTCAATTAGCGCACCACTAGATGGGAGTAATTATTACACACTGGGGCTTTAACAAAATATGAAAGACAATTACATTTTTTTGCATGAATATATGATGTATTACCATGTGATATGGCTGAATTATTGTTGTGCAAAATGTATCACCAGGGGACATAAGACAAGTATCAAATTGTAGAGTTTTGAGCAAAGTCTTTACCATATGATGAAGCACTAGGTCTCAGCACCATTTAACGCCTAATGTATAATATTCAATACATACGGTTTGAACGTATCAAATATTATACATTAGGCATTAAAAGGTTAATGGTGTGTTTTCTTCCATGTCATGTCTTTAAACATAATCTAAATTTTTAAAGCTAAAAGTTACAAAATAGTGTATTCAATTTTCAGCATAGATACCTACAATAATCAGACGGATATACCTACCCTCAATGGTGGGCATGTACTGATTTCTACGAAGCCTGTCTGGTGACATCGACAGAAAAAAGTTAACTTATGGGTGCAAGATGCTAATGCGTGGCCACGCATCCAGGAGTTATTTCTTTATTGTGGACAGCTGGGAGAAAGTTAGGAGGGCTTCACTCATCGATCAGAGGAAGACCAAATAAGCAACTACACTTAATAAAAGCCCAAAAACCCGTGGCAGACGATATTAGTGACTTCACAAAAAAACAAGCCCAAAGATGCTTTTAACTAGTGGGCGATACAAGACTGTCCACAATGCATCACCGCTATGAAAAGGAAGACGCACAAAGAGTAATGCATTAGAGTATTAGTTACTGACAAAAATAACTGTTACTAATTACTACCCAACACTAGCTACAAGTTGTTTTTCATCTCACCCTAGATTTCTGTATAATGAGTGGGAGAAAAATAATAATCTGGCTAGTAGTAGTGGTTAAACCCACAACCCCAATATCTTTACACTGAATGTTTTTAACACTACCAAGCATCCAATTTTGAATGATGTGGGGAGTATTGATGTTGGCCTTCAGCTCAACTTCAGCATGTGTTTTCACGAAATCAATTCTTTGCCCCTCAGTGTAGACCAGTTCTTTGAATATGTGTCCAGCATCCCAAATACCAGCATTCCAGCTTTTTAACCTGAGCTTTGATAATCTCCACCGCAGAGTTTGAATTACAAAGGGGCTTTTGGGAGAACCTTTTTTTCAGGTGTATACTGCAACTTCATCAATTCACGTGCACATGCATATATGTTAGTACACATATGTGGTATCGTGGTCAGAAATATGGTAACTGCCAAAAACATTCTGCTACAACTGTATGTAGTTGATACAGTCAGAAAATCTCACATGGATGGAAAGTTCTTTCAAATAAAGTTATCGCTGGTGCAATTTTAAGAATCCAAATTTTGCATTATCTCTGCGAGAGAAGCTGATTTTGGGCATTGCCTTGTTACAGTGGTGAACTGAATCCACAAAAACACTTTAAACTCCTTATTTATGGAGATTCTGATAGTTTTCAAACCTGATATTTTGAAAATTTATCATCTGGTGTCCAGAAACAAAGTTACGCTGTTAGTGCCATTTGAAATATTTGATTTTGAGCTGTGAGAAAATTTGGAGATGTAGCTGCTTCTTCACAGCGGTGAACAAAAACCAGAAAAAAAACACTTGATCCTCCTTATTTATGCAGATTCTGACAGTTTTCAAGCCTTACATTTCATATACCATACAATAAACCATTCAGTCGTCATATCTGACATTCTGGTCCATGCTGTTATTGCTGTTATGAAAATGCATTCAGAAGCCAAATATTGGGACTATGCACAGCTCATTTATTCACATTGTGGATTTCTTTCCAGTTAAAGTGGCAGTATTACATTGAAAATGTCAGGACACAGTGGTCAGTGCTTTTCTTATTGTATTCTTCATTGACTTAATGTAAACATTTTTTTTACATTAAGTGAGTTTTTATCTTAAGTGATAATTTTCCCTTTTTCAGACTAGATCTGTAGTTTTGGAATCCATATCAGTTTGAAGATATTATTAATCTTTCTTTTTTTTTTTTACATTGTTTAAAGTTTGTAAGGATTTTTAACTCAAAGGTGACTGTTTTTAGGATATTAAATAGTCAGACAGTTTTTATTGACACCATAAATCCGTGTTTTATATTTGTTTCCTCATTGAAAACTGGGTCAGGAATTGATAGAGGAATCAATATCAGTAACATCTTATCAATTCTCATCCCTAGACCTGGTGCTACTATATGCAAATATACTGGTACAGTCAATTAAGTGTTTAGTGACAAACTCTGTTTTTCTTTCCTCTCACCTCATTCTTATAACTTTGAAACACTTCCTCTCAGTTTAAAGTGATCAGGCTTTACTGAGTTCTGTTGCAGCCCCTCCTTTAGGATATGCTGTGCAGATGATGCTTCTGTAGATGCCAGTGACCTTCTGCCCTAAATGTGCTAGGTGTCCAGACATATAACAGTCATTCTACATCACTTAATCTGCGGCAGCAGTGCTGAATCACAGATGCAACAAGGAGAGGGCAGGAAAGAAGTTGCTATGAAGGAATCGGAAATGGCTTCAGTAGCATTCATAAAGCAGGACAACCTGCTTCATATCTTGGGCTTCAAGCCAATATGGAACTATGTCTATCATCTTCCTGCTGCTTCTGGAGTCCGAGTCGCATAAAAACACACAAGTCAAACTTTTAAAGTAAATGTCTGAGGATTGCAATTGGAAGTGATGCTAAGGATGATCAATATGCTTGAATTAGCCTCCGCTCCACTATCCTAGAACATGACTTTTTGGAAATTCATCACTATATATTTTGAAATGACCTATTTAAAGTTGACTTTGTATTGTCAGACTCTCTCTGTGAGGAACACAGTGAATCTGGGGGTAGGCAGCTGCAGAACTCATCCCCTCCATTGCAGTTTCAAACTTGAAACAGGCATTTTTTTTATGATGCATACACATTGTGATGTTTGGATTCCTCCAAATCAAATGAAACGCAGTTAAAGCAGCTGCTATTTTTTACCCTCATTGAGCACCTCCTTACTTTTAATAAGTTGCTTTCTTGCTTCACTTTGTTCATCTTTGCCTATGCTCACTTTGAAAAAGCACCCAGAGAACTTGCTTCTCTTGTAGAATGAGAAATAATAGTGAATATGATTCACTTAGTGGTTAACTGGAGTTCGCTGAGTTTGAAGTATGCCATACATGTGTGGCATCAGCAAGCAGGTGATTGGAGCTCCCATTAAACTCCGGTCCACTTTGATCTTTGAGATGCATCACAGCATGTGAAACAGTCATGTCCCTGGAGAGCAAGATCATGTCATAATAGAGTAGCTTTACTTAAAAAAACTGAACCATCAAAGTCTGACATGTTTCCTTTAGAAGCTGTGGTGAAAGTCAATCCATCATGATGCTGCATGCCCTAGATGAAGGCCAATGGAGACAAATGGCTGCAGGTTGCAGATCCATGCACATTCAATCCATCAAGTTTGATAAAATAAAACGGCAAGAGTCAATCCAGTTTATATCTGTATTATATCTCATTTATTATTGCAGATGAAGCGGGTCTCACATTCTCCATAGACATCTGCTACAGTGAGGAACTGGATATGCTGTGTGAAATCAAAGGCATCCTCTGGTTTGTGATGAATCGGATAGGGAAGAATGTGTTGGTCAACTGGGACAGCAGGTTTTAACTGCCCTGCATCGCAATCACCACGGGGACAATGAGCCATCCATCTGCGCTTTACTACAACTATCATGGCAGGGTGCTTCAGTCACCTAATGATCAACTAAAATAATTATGACTGAGTTGTGAGTCAGTGATAATTTAGCAAGTCTTTATTTGTGCTTTGGGAACCCTCTTCCTGTTAAAGACACAGTAGATAACAGGAACTGCATGCAGTAGAGTTGTGAGTCATCTCGCCAGCTCTGAATAGAAAATAATTTGTAAGAGGTATCTTTGTTTGGCTTAATTACATAAATAAGCTAAACTTTTGATAAAAAAGTGAATGGTTGTGATTTTTCTTTTTAATAATTGTCTTAACTTTGTAAACAATTGCATTTTGGGAATCTGGACCAGTCTCTCTTGGTGGAAAAATATGGATTTTCTGTTTACAGTATAGTTTTCTGGAAAGTATGATTGAGAGAATATCGAGCATCATTGAAAAACTTGCAACAAAATTTTAATTTGACAGAGTCCCCCAGACTAACCTAGTGTGAATTTGCCCTTAAATATTGTTATCTAAATAGTTGCAATTACAAAATCCTTATTTCATAAATTAAAATCAGTATCTGGTTGTTAAACTTCAATAAAGTTGCAACATGTTTAAACTAAAACACAGAAACACAAGATGTTGCCAGTGATTAATGACGCATCATGTGTGATATCTTTACAGGCCTTAGAACTTTAATTTGTATTCATAGTATGTTTTTTTTCTACGGCTGTGCAAAAAACGCAGTTGTGTTTATAATTAAAATCCCACTGGTGGGTTCATGAGGAAAAAAAAAAGGAAGGTTTGGAGAATCTTTGCTGACAGATCTCAATAACAGTCTGGTGAGTTTTTTTTTCTTCACCATCATCCACCTCAGGTTTGCCAAATAATTCTGGTTTTTACACAAATCTTTATTTATTTAATTTTATTTTCCATATAGGGAACAGTAAATTCAAATCTGGACTTTAAAGTATTTCATCAGAAAATTGATGGTCTGCAGTCTACCCACGCACTATAGCCTATACTCAAGGCTCTGTTGTCTTTACAGGGAACCCACACTCAGACATAATCCTGGTCTTGTGGTCCAATTCAGTCATAACTTACTAACCTTTGTAAAAAAAAAATTTGAAAATATCACACAACAAGAAGAGCTCAGATTACCTCCTCAATATGCTGTCATCGCTCACCTAGTTTGTGTACACTGACCAAACGGAGGCGGCATAGCGCTGTCAGGCTGTGCTTTCCAAATAGCATGTCTGTATCGCATATAATGTGTAAATATAGCAGCAAAGATAATGCATTGCCAGCTCTCTTATTCATGGATCCACATGTTTCATCATTTCCCAGTACAGACTCCAGGAAACAAAAATTGCCATTTTATATCTTTTCTTATTTGCCCATTTTTTGCCATTTTGTGCCAGTGTATATAAGATATTTTCTGAAGGCATGCAGACTGTGCATCCCTTATTTCCCGGTGCTATTCAACACAAGGAAAATGGAAATAACATTGCTACATGAATTATGCACACGTGTATTTGTGCTAGAAAAAGAGAGTCCTGTGATGCCAACTGTAGGTAGTTTTGTTTTCCTGAAACCTAAAATGCTAACATATTTTCCCATAATTGTATAGGGCCGTAGTTTCATGCTTCCTATTTGCTATCCATCTAAAAAACACAATGTGAGGTAGGTTCATTTTTTGGTCTGGAAGCTAAGACATAGTAACAGAAATGCATGTTTGCACTAGTCAACACAATAACTTGTCAAGTCAGCATCTGACACTTTAAAGTAGAGTTGGGCCAATACTGATATTGGCATTGGGAATGCTCACCAATCCTGCCAAAAGTAAGGGGATTGTATCGGCGAGTATCTCTGTCTAACACCATCTGATATCATGGAAACAGAATCATAATTATTTTATATCCTGCCCAACCAAACCACACAGACACTGCAAGTTACGCCATCTTTCGTGGCAATTGTTTAGAGTTGGCAGTCAGATAAGCAGCTGCATGAGAGTCACTGTGTTTGCTAACATTTAGCATTAGCGTTATGTCAGCAATTTGGCGTTATTACTCATTAAAAAATCCCAATAGCAAAACAAAAACATGCATGATGTGCAGGGTGTAAGTTAGCAGCCATGCTGCCAAATTTAATACCAGTAACCTTACAAAGTTTTGGGTTTCAATCACGTGAAAGAGCCCTGGGGGGGGGCGCGGCAACATGACAGGGCTGGGAAAATGTAGCAGAGGAACTAATGTTTTGGCAAGTCGGGCTCTTGGAAACATTGTGGTCCACACTCCAGACCAGCTGGTGGCAGTAATGCAACTGTGGAATGACAGTGCATTTAATATGTCGGATTTTCCAGTTCCCAGTCGGAAATGCAACAAGAATGCCCCCTGAAGTCAGATATCTGACCCGAAAAAGTCGGGGAAGACTCATTGGCTCCAACTGCGTCCATTAAGGGTGGCTACTAATGGTCTGTTTGATTTGACTCGAAAGTCAGATATTGGAATAGCAACCATTTTTAATGGGAGAAGTTGGGGCTAGCGAGTGTGTCCCGACTTTTTGAGTCGGATATCCAACTTTAAGGAGCGCTCTTGTTGTATTTCCGACTGGGAACTCAAAAAAATCCAACCTCCAAGTCAAATCGAACACACCATAATTGTGTGAATGCAACAGAGTATGTGTATGTATGTGTATGTGTATATGAATGAATGAATGAATTATACTTTATTGATCCCCGAGGGGAAATTACATAATATGTATATGTATGTGTGTGTATATTGGGGCGGGGGGGCCTGAGAATGTTTATTCCTCCAAGGGGGGGGGGCATGGTAGAAAAGGTTCGAGAACCGCTGGTTTAATGGAAGTAATATCACCTCCATAACATACAATCATGGCTACTGTAATGATAGTATTGTTGACCATTAGGCAGTTTTAGTAGTGTCTGTATCGGTTTGTATAGGTATTTTGACCAAAGGTTGTGACAGCACTTAGTAGCAGTAAGTTTAAAAGGTATCAGCCCTCTTCACACTGGTTGTTTAAGGCAGAACTGATGTGACCCCATTTCTCATTGGTTTTGGAAAGTGGAGTTGAAGTTTATGCACCTTTGATACACCTCTGAGTTGCAATGGAGGTGATCTCTGAGCTGGCTTGGCATGCATGTGTTAAAGTAGCACTAAGAAACTTTGTGAACTTAAAAAAATGTGTTTCTGATTTTTTTTTGATGGCACAGTGACATTTATTATGTTAATTCCTGGAGTTGTCATTGTCAAGTAGTGTCAAGAGGCTGAGAAACTACACTTCACAACTTTACCTGTGTCACCTGACGGCTGAGTTTCGGTTTATGCACCCCATTACACACCAACAAATGTATATCAAAGCACTAGCTGTTTTGAATGTGCACCATGGCTGATTCATCAAAGGGAAAGAAAGAGAGAAAGAGACAAAGCAAGAAATAAGACAAGAATCAACATCAGACTAACTTTTGCTGACTAGAGAGAGCTCAAAGTAGGTTGCAAGATGGATGCCAAATTAGCCATCGATAGGGGACAACTCACTGATAAATTCTCCTGAATTTCATTGATGCCTCTTTAAGAAGGAAGTGATACATTGTAGCACACTGCTTGTACCAAAAATGCAATAGTGCGACTTTCTAAAAAGCTGGCTTGCTATTTCTAAGCTGCTAAGTTGCCTCTGTTTGATTTGTGTGATGTACCACAGGGGAACAGCTTCCCAGTGAAGAAGACTTTTGTGTTTCCAGCACAGTCAATACAGCATGATCACTGTGTGAAAATGGCTTTAGTGTTGACTGGCCAGATAACTAGTTTTAGTAGTTGCAGTAACTATAGAAAGTAGAATCAAAAGTAATGTCAATGATATTGATTGTGGTTCTTCTTGAAAGAAGATGTTTTTTGTCCGTCACCTACGATCATACCAATCCCTGTTTATCATACTACTGTACTGTTTGAACATCAATCTAAAGAAAAATTAGAGAGCTATTATTGAGAGTGCTTTACATGATGCTTAAAATTATCAGAAGGCATCTCATGCTCTTCCCACCTGCAAAATATCATAAGTTTACCTGACAAGCAAGGCTGTGCTGAGAAGCAGGAACAGCTTAGGAGGGGTTGAGCACATAGCCTTGTGCTGCACACTCACGCCCATATGTGAGTGAAATTCTTAATCACAACTTTTTTTTATTTTGCTTTGGGATATTGTTTTGGGCCTAATGTCCCACCCAAAACATCTGTTTTTTTTCATGTAAAAGGCTGTTTGGACTGAATGAATGACACATTTCCTGTTTGAGGAGATTTTTTTTTTAAATTTTAAGTTTTATTTAATGATAGCCCCTTGAGATGCAACATCTCATTTTCAAGGGGGGTAACCTTCAATCACCTGTAATGACAGTGACTGGCAAAATGCGGTTGCATCCCAGTATAATATTCCTATGGAGATGTACCATCTTATGTTTGAGGACTTTACTGTGCTACCAACTATAAAGCAGAACAACAATGATACCAATTCATTGCAAAGCTTATACAAAGGAGTTTGTCTACTTCTACCACAACAAACACGGGACATTATTCACCTTCATGAATGTTTTAACTTGGAGATAGTTTTGGGTCGAGCCGGTGGGAATTTCTTCCTGGCAGATCTTAGTTGACCTCAACCGCTTCATGCAGACTTTGTCATTCTATTTAGTGGTGCTGCCCAAAACAATACAAGTGCACAGAGAGCAGCAAGTGTTTGCTGGCAAATTTTTCAATTTGCAAGGGTCATTGCTTGTTAGTTATGAGGTGAGTGTGAGCTCCTTTTTCAGTTTACTCAACCGTGACAGTCCTTTTTCTTTTTTTTTCTCTCTCTCTCTCGCCAATTGGAAATAGACACCACACATTTTGTTCTTGTCATTTTCCCATTTGTTGAAGACACTCACAAAAAAGAAATGGAGTCGCTGTGGAGACAGGCAGCCAATATGGTTCTCCTTGGGGGGACCGGGTGGGGAAGGAGTGCACAGGATGGATAATGTCACGGACCGTTGCTTAAAGAGAGGAAGGCGGGGATATATGAGGAGCTGGCGTTTGGAGGGAGTGAAAAGAGATGGAGATGGTGGGAAATGAGACGACGCAGGAGTGTGGGACTGTGTATAGTAATTGCTAAAAATGAATGTGGAGCATCACTGCAGTACATTTACCCTCAGTCTCTTCCTCCTCTACTCCAAAGAGCCAAAGTGGCAGGTAATAGATTAAACTAAAGTGCCAGCCACATGCTGTCACATCCACAGATTGTTCTTATTAACCCTCATTGTGCATCAATTGCCCTTTTTAAAATTATTTTATGGGGAATCAGTGACGAGGGGATTTTGCCTGCAGGTTGAAATATACTTTGATTAATTAAATATCTATCCTTAATTAAGATAATTGTCTGTTTACTTCTGTTTCGTATCGATCATGGCCCTTGATATTGTCCAGATAATTGTTTTTGATTCTGAATTTAAAATACATATTTCAGTTCTTTTTTTCCTTTTTCTCTTTCCTTTTTTTTCTTGTGCTTTGTTACTCATATGAAAGCTGTAAATTCATCGTAACGATTGTTAGCAACTGAAATAAAATGTCGGTGACAGGCAAGCAGGAAAGCTTTGATGGCACTATTCAGCGCTCCTTTTGCACTCGGTGTGTGTGTTGCATGGGTATGTATGTGTGCATGCGCATGAGTCTCAGGAGACGCCTTGCAGCAGCTACACAGCTACTTCAGGGAGCACAGAAAACGGGGGCGGCATGCATGTACTTGTTCTCCCTTTTCACAGATGGGAAAACCTCAGTCTACAGGTGACGCACTCACTCGCACATAAATGCCGTGCCTTGCTGTATTGGCAGTTAGAAGTTTATATGGGAGTGCTTGTGTGTGCATGTGTGAATGAGAGTAAGTAGGTCATGCATCCATAGCGAGAAAATAATAAATTCACATTCAACTTAAGTCACAGAAAATGAGTTGGGGTTCTAGCTGCACAACAAGAAATGTTTTCCAATTACCACAAAGAACGAGCTGCTGTGCTCACAGCTTTGAGGTTGTGCTGTTGTTTGTCTGCAGATGCATTTTATTGAGTGTATATTTGTCAGGTTATCTTATTATCATATATGTTGGTATTTTGGTTGCCAGCCAGAGTTCCAGATCATCTGAGGCTTGAAGGAGGAGTGAAAATTTAGCTAGGTTTTCGCATAAATGAGTTACTAGAAACAAGAGATGTACTAGGCTTAGAAGAGGATATTTCATAGTGGGAACATTACCTTTTTTGGCACTGGGGTGATGATGAGGACCTCAGCCTATTGCAGTTTCTATGTTAGAGTGGGAGATGGAGAAGAATTTCATAAAAGGAAGTTAAACCAGAGCCACATGGCATTTAAACCCCCCTGGAGTCCCTCTATTTATCTGAGAATATAGTGAGCTGAACTTATTAATAGTAACCTAGCTTTATTTATATACCACAAAGAGTTGAGTGAAAAAGTGGATGCTGCTGGAAGCCAATAAACAATTAAAATGTCTCTAAACTCAACCGATATTTTTTTAATAAAAAAAGGCACAAAAATGAATTTGAACAAAATCAGTTAACATGTAATTATGATTTATGAAATTTCAGGTTAAATTGTGTTTTAGAGAAGACGGAGAAGCTTGATGGCACAAGTGAAGTGACTGGGTCAACATCTGCGATTCAAAAAATCAGTAATTCCAAAGTGCTTTCTATGTAAGGCAATGAAAGAATTTAAATGAAAAATTTAAGATATGATGGAGGATAAAACAAAATCATTAACTTACAAAAATCAATCAATCAATCAATCAATACTAGTTAGAATAAGTATGAAAGAGGATAAGGTGAGATAAAATTAAATCATATTAAAGACTAACCTAACCTTTGCTGAAAGATGATTTGAACATGACAAAAGGGCAGCCTCACTAATTAACCCCTGTAGCAATGTATTACTGTATGAGAAAGAATACAGCCCCTTGCCTAAGAGTTCACATTAGAACACACTGACTACTTGATGGGTAGTTTTATCCTCCAGTACCTTTCCCCCTTGTCTGCAGTTTGACCACAGACAGGTGGTACCAGTTGTGTTTTAAGAACAGTCTTATCATGAGTCAGGAACTGAACTGGGCTGGGTCATCACGGATATGAATGCTGAAGTAACATAAAGGCCATGATGCAGCTGAAATAAGCACTAGTCAAAAATAAGCACATGTATAGTATAAATTAAATTAATTTTATATGCTGGGTCTGTGGATACAAAAGACCCTATGCCCAAAATTCATGAAGTTAATATCATCTCTGCATATGTCTTGTTGAAAAAATATCAGATAATAGCTTAACTATACATGTTGTGTCACTCTAAATTCTCCCTAGGAGTGAGTGTGTGTGTGAATGGTTGTCTGTCTCTCTGTGTTGGCCCTGCGATGGACTGGCAACCTGTCCAGGGTGTACCATGCCTCTTGCGTGATAATTGCTGGGATGGGCTCCAGCCCACCCGTGACTCTGAATTGGATTAAGTGGTACAGAAAATGAAATGAAGAGTGAATGAATGAATATGCATGTTTTAACCATTTAAAAAAACAACAACAAACAGTTTTACAATTGTCATTGTTAAAACATGTCAAACACAAAATAAATGTATAGAAAAATGACTATAATTTTTGTTCACACAAAATTACAACTAGCGTGTCATTATATTTTCTTCGAGTAAAGGGTCAGACAAACATTTGTAATAAACATATTGCAAGTCAAACAAAAATGTTTCCACGTCTTAATTTACAGGCAGTAGGGATAGCACAGGTATCAGTCCCAGGAAGCCAGAAAGCACAAAAGCAGGACCGCCCTCAGGTGGAATGTTGCCATCGTCATACACTCGTGTTATTCCTGCTGTGACAAGTCAAACTGTCTGTTGTGAAAAGTGTCTGTTTAAAACTTTTTCACCTGTAATTTATTGCCATTTTCTTACTGCTTTAACATCTGAAGAATAATCTGTTTACCGTGTGTACAAAAGGCCCAGGACACTTTGTTTCATCTCAGTTATCTCTAAAACTATAAATCTGCAAACGTTCTCTCGTTGTAATAAATGTCACAGTATATGTTCATTTTTAATCGGCTGTTTCCAAAGCACTTTATAGATTTTGAAAAAAGATTAAAAAAGATTTTCTGTCTGAACTCACTCAAAAAGAAAGAAAAACTCAGAACTTACAGTGGTAATCACTATAGAAATAGTCTGCTATCAATAGCAATATATTTGCAGTATCCCTCTGGGATTAATAAAGTATTTTTCTTTTCATTTCTTTTCATCAAGAGAAATGAAATGGGCATGTCAGTGTTCATCCAACATCTAAATAAAATCCATAATACTGGCCAGTATATCTCTTAAACCTCATCACTGTTGATATTTTCTGTTGCACACACCCAACAGTGATGTCACAGTTAGGGATCGACCAATAATCGGCATGGCCGATAATATCGGCAGATATTGAGCAATTTTATGATAATCGGTATCGGCCGTTTTTCCCACCGATAGCCAATAAAATAAGTTTATTTTAAAACGCGCTCCTTTCGCTCTCATACAGCATCTCTCTCTGCCTGAAGGCACCGCTGTAGGCTGTATGACAATGTCCCGCCTACAGCGCCCACT
>JAOXYM010000003.1:14386258-14399721 GCA_028567055.1 Leptatherina wallacei | reverse complement strand
TAGAAGTTGCAATAAAAACCCTCAATGCTGAAGTTTTAAAGACAGCAAAACCTTATGATCAGTTTCAATGACATGCAGGTCCCGAGGCGACACCTTGACCTACCTGCCTGCACGTCTATATGCACATGTAGTGCGACACGCTTGTGCAAATAGCTTAAATGATTACGTCTCTAAAAATAAATATTACTACGGGGGGAAACTTCATCAAGTGAAAATGACCTGGAGCTCCTTTATTTAATAGAAATAAGATCTAGCAACGTGGGTACAGCATGTAGTCCATAGATTAAGAGAGATGAACCTGTTGAAGTTCACAAGCGAGTCGACTTTCACAATGTTTCATGTCGTTTTCTAACAGTTTACGTGTTAACAGTAAGCTTGATAAACATGCCGTCTTCATACTGGAGCTCCGTGTCTGTTCTGACCGTGTGTGGAGATCTCTACACGCCGTCGGAGAAATTGTTGTTTCTTTAGGGTGTTTTATTCCAAACACTTTATGGAGTTTGGTGGCGCCTGAGACGTGAATATGTTGAATATTTTTGACGTGACGTTGTCAACGACAATGCTGCTCAGATGTGTTCACGTAGGAATCGAAACCATCCCTCCACTAATGGGCTGCATGTGTAACCTTGTCAACAAGTTAATAGTCACTATCTTCACCTATGTTAGTAATTATAAGTGATGCATTGTGCCTAGTTTTAAATGACCTGTTGAATGTTCCTGCTGTCACATATTAATACATAGCAGATAATTTACTTGTAGCTCTATCTGTATCACCATGTACAAAATCAAGACCTACAATTAGAAATAATAGAGAATATCAATCAAATTTATTTGGCATTCGAGTAAAAGTAGTAATTTTGCTGAAAATATATATGACTAATAAATTAATGTAATTACAAATTATTTGAATAAGAAGTATTTTAACCAGTGAAAGTTAATTTTTTATTTATAAACTAATAATGCTATTTGATATTAATATGTATATGAAAAATAACAACAAAAGCAACCAATAAATGAAGTGAGCCAAAGTTCCTGTTCCTGCTACTTAATCAGGCTAGATGTACCTGAGAGATCATTAACTGTTATTCATATATCATAAGACTAGAAACTAATCAGATTTTGTGTTATTATCCAACAGTTTAAGGTCTTTATATCACAGAGTACAGAACAATCAGTATTCTGTATTCAGTCTGATCGTGTGTTATTCTCAATTTTGACACCAAAATTTACATTTTTGCTGCAAATGAATATCTGTTCTAAATATCAGTTATCGGTTTCCTTGATTTACTAATAATAGGTTTCGGCCCGAAAAAAAACGATATCGGTCGATCCCTAGTCACAGTGCACTGTAACACCCTAGAGTACACTCCTGCAAGGCAAGAAGATAACACTGCAGGTAAGCCACAACAAGATTTTCAGCAGCTTGGTGCATCCAGCTGTACAACAGATCACACCTGACTGCACAAAACCCCACTGAGCCTTAAACAGGGTTTCTTCACTATTCATCCATTGTTGAGTTGCTCTTTTAGAGCTGTGTATTTGGGATGTATACACTAATCATAGCTGCTAGCTTTAAGTCTCAGTGAGAAAAACAACTCTGATAACAAAGTTTAAACCCAGCTGTTTACTAAAACAATTGTAATTGAGTCAGAAGTTAAAAAAGAAACATGACTTAGATAAAGTCTTCAGTTTAGTTCTATAGTTACCTTGGAGAGTTTGGTCCACAAGCGTGATGAAGTCAAATATGATGAAGTTCCTCATCATGAAAACTGCTGGAAAAAACTTGAAAAACTGGTTTGTCTCACTTTAGAGATAATTATTTCTTAACATGTTGGAAAATGCCTTTTGGACTGGATGAACCTTGTATGCAGTTCTTCTGTCAAAATTCCCTGTCAGCTTCTTTATCCTGATTAGAACCAAACTTTGTTGACACTGACTTTGGTTTAGGAGTGTTTGCCCACTGTGTCTAAAAAAATACATAAGAAAATCCATTCAATCTGCTGTTGCTGTTTTTTCCTTCACAATTGTCTAGATTTTACTTTTGGTAGCTATTATATTTCCAAGCTTTTTATATTTTAGCATTCATGCCAGTATCTGTTTAATCTCCCTGTGAGGAAACAAAACAGCTCATGACATTTCTCCAAGGTGGTATCCATCATCTGTATTCTAAATTTATGCTTGTTTGCTACCATTTTGCATCATATAATGAAAAAAACCCTTGGGTTGAAGTAAAAAATATCCAACACCGTTAACAAGAGAAATGGTCAGACTATGTAAATGTAAATAAAAAATTGATGCAGTGATTGCAAATAATAGCCTGATTTTGATTTGTGTAAGGTTATAACGAAGAAACTTAAAACTCATAAAGTCAATTTACAACAAGGCAGCAACATGATTCAGATATGAAAAGAGCAGAAAAAAGATAGAAAAAAACCCTAATTTGTACATGCCATCATCTATTATATCTCATACCATTAAAAGCTGTGTAGATTCTGAGGAAATTAAGGAAACTAATAACGAATGGTCATGATATTTGGGTCCCATGATTTCCAACAGAGGTGCACTTCTGAAAACCATTTTTGGTGAATATGCTTTGTTGCCGCATTCACAAATACAAGTTAAATATCTATCATGAAAAAACAAATCCATAAATCCTACTACCTTCTCTGTGTGTGAGCTCTATTAAGATGAATTGAAAGACAGTTGAAAACTGTCCTGCTATTTTGTATAAATCCAAATATGAAATTGGGTTTGGAAATCATGGAAGCGGAGTCCTTCAGGCAACAGATCAGAGGGACCATCTGACTTATTATATGCAACAAAATTCAAAAGCCAGCACGTGTAACGGGATGTATTAGTGTGCACAGCATGCATAATGCCTATGAAGGTACCACTAATGCTGAAAGATATATACATGTTTTTGGAGCAACATATGCGACCACCAGATGAGGTCTTCTTCATATTATATAAATATTATGGTTATTACAGGAAGACGGTGCCAAACTACATTAAGCATGTATTATTAAACACCATGGCATCACAAGAAAAGAGTCTGTGCTAAACTAGCCTGTTCACATTCTGCATAGTGTTTTTTTAAACACTAGTTTTCACTATGAACTGCTGTTGGTCTAAATGGTTTTATGTCTGTTTTGGCTTCGATCATAGGAAAAAGATGCTAGACAGTAGCTGCGTTTCCATTATAGCTTTTCACAAAATAAAACATTTTATGTTTTGGAGCATGTCGCTGTTGTTTGTTATCAAGGATAACGGTTATATTTTTCTGTTTAATTATTTGTAAAAAGATTCCTGTTTAAGTGAAAATGCGGAAAAAGGGGTTTTTATTACACTTTTGCGAAATAATTCTATATTGATACGTCTGAAAAGCCTCGTCCTAGGAGCGATAAAGCTTTTTTAGTGATATTTGAGAGGTTTTTCGAATTTCCATTACCAGATTTTTCTTGCAATATTTAGGTTTTGCACAATTCTAGGGGTAATGGAAACGCAGCTAGTGTCTAGGGGCCACATTACATTTATGTCTTCATGGGTCCATTTAATTAAAAAGAAACGCACACAGTGTTATTGCCTCTCTGTTCAAGATACACTCTCTTGAGTAGTTGAAAGTTGTTGTTTTAAGTGAGTCAATACTTATGCCTTTAGCCAGATTTTGGTGGAGTGCAAGATTCTCCCTCTGCCTTTATCTGTATTGTACTCTGTGTTCTTTGGTAGACAGGTGTAACTAGACTTAAAACTACACTTAGATCAGGAGCTAAGCATGCCATACAGATGCCACATGCCATGGAGTTAGAAGCTCTAATGCCAAAATTAGCCCGAACTCAAAAATAATACCCGCAATCATCGGCAAAAAAATTAATGAAAATAATTACAGTAGCTTGGCGTAGGTCTGCACTCTGAGTGCTTCTAGTTTTTATTGTGAACATTATATCACTGTCAAGAAAACTGTATAAAACACTTGATTTGCAACTAAAGCCAAGGACAGCTCTTTGTATCTTTTGGATAGCTGTTATTTTGTCTGCATGGAAAGAAAATGTAATGTGGAATGTGCAGGTTTTAGGTCCCAGCTCATTTCAGCCAGTATCAGCCTGTTAACACCTTCGTCAGTTTTAAAGGTCACCTCTTGAACAAATCCCCTCATGAATATTCATGCCAGCTTCTCTTCAAGACTTTTCTGAGCAATAGCTTAAGCGTTTCTTTTATCCTATCATTTCTTCTCCTTAACTAGAGGAAACCGGCCTCTAGTTCACATCCTCCTCTCATCTCAGCCCCTCAGCCAACCAGCTCCTCCAAGTAAGCTGAGTTGGCACCCTCAGAGGATCACAAAATGCTTGTTTGGCCTTCAGGAATCGCAAAGTGGAGCTGAAAGTGGGCTGCTGATCTAGTTGGCAAAGAGATCTACTCTTAGTCTTCTTTCTGTCCTCAACATTGCTTTAGCACCAGCAAACTATCCCCTAATTAGCAAGTAATGTATTATGGATGAACTTCTAATGGATCTGAGGAAATGACAACATGTGAGTGTTTGTGTGCAACTCAATCAGGCTGTATCAGCCATGCATGCACTAGTATCTACATGTGCATGCATGCTACAAATGTACCATGTATACATACATGCATGCGGTTCCAAGCTGTTGCATATCACCATCAGTTGCAGTATCTTGCTACAACCCTGCTCATTAAAAGCACCCTGCATTCATACCACAGTCAAGAACAGAGCAATAGTGGATAATCTCATGAAAAATGTAGGGGAGCTGCAGTCTTATCTCTCGGGTCCTGTGTTGGGGTGGTTTGTGTGGTGTTGTAGCCCTTTGATGTAGTCCATTGATCTCCCCTTGCTGACATGTTCTCCCAGGCCCATGGCTGCATCAGCCAGAGGGGTGATTAGCCTTATTAGTGTAATGGAGGGGAGTAAAGGGCTTTAGAGGTGGAAAGGATGAAGGAGAGAGCAAAAGAGGAGGAGAAGAAGGGGGAAGGGATGTTTGGCCATTGGAGATGATGAACAAGCACGTAAGATTCTCTGCCTGTAATCAACGCGAGGGGGCGAGAGTATAAGGGAGGAGGTCAGCTGCAGCAATGCGAGCTGCTTTGTGATGGGATTGGGTTAAAGTGCAGCACTGCAGTCCTTTTTGTTGTACTGCATGCTTCACTGCCATGATTTATTGTATGTTTCAGAGGATGAAAGCTACTGTAGAATGCAAAATTGGTTGTGATTTCCTTGTAGATTAGGCTACATATGTGTTGAAAACTATGACAAACATTGGCTCTGTGGGCTTTGGCTTAACTGCCAGCTGGTGTTTCTGAGAGCAGCATACTTGAGAGTACATCATTTTATGAGCAGAGCAGGAAACAAAATGCATGACAGCAGAGAGGCATAGTAGAGCCATGGTGACATCAGTGTTTCACTGGCACCATTAAGACCTGTTAAGTCACACAGAATGAATAAACATAAGGATATACTAAAAGATTTGCTGAAAATGGTACATCTTCTTCTTAAATGTTACTTTTGTCCATTTTCCTTTTTAAGCAAGAGTCTGATTTGAACCAAACTTATTTCACCTTGACTGTGACAAGGCTGTCCACTCCATCGTCATGAATTTCCTATTGTTTATTGCAGAAGCATGTAGCTAATGAATGTGATTTACTGCCATCCATTCTGTGGCCACCCAGCCAGTAGTAAATTCCATCAAAGTACCTGGGTTACTATGAGAAAGCTGAGTGGTTCAATATCCCTTCTTTCCAGATACTGCACCATCACATACTGTAAATGCCTCTACAGCTACTATGAAACCAGACGTCTGCTTCTCTGTGGAGAAGGTGGTCAACAGAGAGAAGGTCACAGGGGAGGGAAGAAGCAGAGGCTTTACAGAAGAGGGAAAAAGGTTTTTTTTGTGGTTGCTGTGAAAGTGATAAGGAGTCACAATGACCGCATTTAGAGGGCGCTAAGATTTCAGTCATTATCATCAAGAGTCAAATTCGAGTCCATCCTCGGCCCATTTTCAAGCAACTTCCTTTTGAAATTTCATCATTCTTCACTTGTTTCCTTGCACTTTGTCTTCCAAATTACTTGGTTAAATGAGGTATTAGAAAATGGCACTGTTTAGGTTAGATCATAAACATGACATGCTTATTTATTGGTATTTAGAATTAGGTAGTTAAAGTTAGGAAAGGATCATTGCTTGCATCAGCACAAACTGCAATAAAGTATCACATCAAAATATCCTTTTCTTGGATTACGGTCTGATGAATCCCATCCCTTCCCCTAAACACATAAAACATGCTGGACATCCCACTGAATGGGATTACTAGGAATGGGTCCTCATTCTGTTTCATGACTGTTTCACATTTTACCATGAGACTGGGCTGTAAAGTTAAAGTTATTAAATTATAGTGCCCATTTTTGAGTACTGTCCTTGTTTTCATGCTATTACTTGTACATAATGATCTTATTATCTTGCTTGTATAGTGCTGGTGGATGATGCTGATTAAAGCAACACCTCATCTTTTATGATACAGCGTGAGCTGCAAGGAGATGCAAATTCAGTTCTAACAAGACTCACACTAACAAGACACTATGTAATTTGGTCTCCATTTAAAGGTTGCTGGTGTGCTGTTTTGATTACATAAATCATTGCTTTGTTTTTTAAAATGTAATTTCTAAACAAAAAAGCATAACACAGTGATACCTCCATTCTAATGGGTTCAAAACTTCTCTTTCTCTACATCTTTTTGTAGATGTCTGCATCGGTCTTGCAAACACTCATTCACAAATGATGACACAATGTGAGAATAAACAAGTCTTTTTCTCTCAAATGTTTTCACTCTATTTCTCGTAGTTGACATTTTCCCGAACACACACACACATCTTGTCGTCCATGTTGTTATATCACCAAAAGACTGAAAAAAACAATAGTTATCTTCACTAAAAAAACAAACAAACATATATATATATATATATATATATTGTAAACACCAACTTGATGACAATCTTTTTTAGATGGGCACCTTTACTTTTTCCTGCAGGCTGTCACTCCTTGCTGTATCACACCTCCGTAATCTTAGGTCAATTACTTTGACCACGGCACCCGTGGTGGCTGCAAGATTGTTTGCTATCATTTTAATGGATCAGCGCTCACTATGCACTTTAATTATACCTGACAACTCACAGAATGTCAGTCTTTTTTTGTGGTTAAAGTGCAGAATAAGCAGAAAGCTTAAACGATATGCCTTTGTCATTCTAGTCCTCTTAAACTCTGCATCTGGTTTCTGGCACAGGGATTCAGACATTTGATGAACCATGACATCGTGCTTCCTTTCTTGTAGCTATTTTCTCAAAACAGTCATGATCTTGCTGTGACATAATGACACGCTATGTCATGGTCCTGTTAAGAGCGAAAACATGCAAGGGGCAAATATGCACACACATACAACATTAGCATAAACACAGTCAATCACAGATGATTGTTCAAATCCTTGAGTGTGATTCTCATGCGCCCCAAGCTATTGTACAGTGTCACTCACCAGCTTTCTATACCACACACCCGCCAGTGTCTGTGACAAACATTGGGCACCCATGGCAACTGCATCTGTCTGCCAACATCAGCACCACAAGAAATGTGGGTGGTCTTTTGCTCTGAACTGGCTCGGTCTGTTCTTTTTTTCTGCCCCACTCTTGTCCCTGCTGTCTCTATTTAAGAGCACAAGCTTGTTTGGTTTTATTGTAATCCACTTTTTTTCTTAGTTTGATTATAGCAGGGCAACATTAGTTCAAGTGCCAGCGAGTTGATATATTTATAAGCTTGGCAAATATACAAGAAAAGTAGCTAGATATTTGGCACTTTGGTTATGGTCAGTTTCCGAGATAGTTTCCCTTCTTTGTTTTATTTTTATAATGGGATTTACAGGATGTTTTTAATGCTGCACCATCAACAGTAAGTCAGCTGTAAAAAGACAGAGGCCTGGTTTATGAGATGCAATGTCTAATGAATCTAGAAGCCATTTACATGCTGTTAGGTATCTGAGCTGATCAGAGCTCTCAAGTGTCTCAAAGGAAATTTACTGTCACAGCATTGAAGACAAACCCTGAAGGGACAATATGGCTTGATTACAAAAACTCGTTGCTACCAGGTTTTAAATCATTCAACTGGCCCAACCATAACTTTTTTGAGAGTTTATATGTTTGTGTTGGGGTGGAGCAATGAGTAAATAATGCTAAAGATGGGTATTGAAAAAGTTGAGATACAAGAGGAGGATTGTGGCGATATGCTCTCATATTGCATTGTTCATCCAAAGCAGATCCAGATCAGGTCGCTGGGGCAGCAGCTTGAGCAGGAAAGCCCAGACTTCCCTCTCCCCAGCCACATTTACCAGCTCATCCCGGGGGAATCCCGAGGCGCTCCTAGGCCAACTGAGAGATCTTACCCCTCCAGCATGTCCTGGGCTTTCCTCAGGGTCCCAATGTACTTTACCAGGGAGCAGTGGCGTGCACAGACAATTTTGGGGGGCAGGTGCTCAGTGAAAAATAAGGGCGTGTGGAACCGCTGGCTGCCTTATTATAGCAGTGTGTGATTCAAAAAGAAAACATTACAACAGTGAGACTAACACCGGACTGTAACTTCAATACCCTACTGAATTGCTGCGTTTCTCAGAAATTTTTTTATTACGGCTAGATTTTTTATTTTCCTTCTACACATCTCTATTTAAATTTCTCAGATTCATTCAGCTGCACTTTGTTCAGGCAGCAGCTCATGAACAACATCAGGTACACTAAAGTAAGCACACAGCCAATGCATGGATAATACATGGTATAATGTTCATGGAAAATGTAGTAATTAGCCTTGTTTATTATGATAGGAAGTCTGGCTCTTTAAAAAAATTCAGCTCTCTAAGAAGAGCCGACTCTCCAGCTCCATAATGGTTCTTCATTTCTTTTCACTCAGCATTATGAAGCTAAATTAAAAAAAAGAAGCTCTGTTTGTGTTGGTAAGCGTTGGTAAGTGTTGGTATTTTTATGCATTTTTGTTACAAAAAGAGTTAGAGCTATTTTTTAACATTTTAATCAAACCTTTAAATGAACAACTGAACATAGAACCAGTTAACAAATTTATTAAAGACCAAAGTCTGAACATTATGACACTTCAAAGATTTTTAATATTATCATTTTAAAAATTCTCCATTTTGCTTTTTAGTCTCCAATATAATTTAAATGCAGCAGATGCTTATTTTCAGTGTTTAATTGCTTTACTTTTACTCTGTGAACCTGGACTGTACCACCACACTGTCTTAGGAGTGCTTACCCTCCTTATTCTTTTACATAATGGTATAAGCAATGACTGTAAAATATATGGACAGACCATCCGTCACGTGACCTTTGGGTTTCTGAAGAGCTGAATTGAGGCTCGATGGGAGGTTCCCACTGTCGCCATCTTGGCAGCGTCACGAGTCTCATCACTCGCGGAAAATACAAAAATGGGCGACGAGGTGGTGCTGAGAATTTTGGGACCTTACTGCAGATAAAACCTTGTGGTCTGGTTCCGGCTGGCTTCTGCAAGGAAAAATGTTCCAACAACAAAAGCTGAGTCCGTTGTGGTTCAGCTATCCTGTATATTACGTTGGAACAAAGTTGAATAATCCTGCAATGCTCCGTGTTCACGACCGTTGCTTAAGCTGAGTGAGGGTGTGGACTGAGCAGGCGCAAACTGGTTCAACTGGTTGGGCACATGGTGACTTTAAGTCTCACCCTTAGCTTGAAAGAAGCTTTACCAATTAATCACCATGAGAAATGGCTCAAAGTTTTTATTTATAGCCGCCAAACTGAATTAACCAAATTTGGCGGGTGTTAATTTCAGAGCCCTGTTCACATGCTGTACCAAATGAGAAATTCTACTGACATTGGTGGTCATCACATTACACCCATTATTTGAATTGAATTAATTATTGCTAGCATCTAGCTTGTTAGCAGGTGGGCATCAGCTAATTTAGGCTTGTCCTTTTGACGTTGTGAGACAGACAGACCGCTTCACAACTCAGACAAATAGCTTGTCAACTGAGGCTTAGGGGGAATACGATACACTCGATTCATTTATGTGTTACCTGGGTGCTGGTAGGTGGGGCAGGGGAGGAGACGTGTGTAGCTAGCTGAGCAGTGTCGCTGCAACGTGTCTCAGTTTGTGTCCGCTCTGCACATTCATGTTGACAAATGAAGTGTACGTGTGTAGAGGGAGAGGGCTGTCGATGATCACATTGACATGGGCCACAAGTCTGCACAATTAAAAAAATAATAACTTTGATAAGGGCACTTGCTCTGTCCAGAGAGCAAAGGGCAAGTGCTTTAGCACCACCTAGTGTCTATTTGTGCATGCCACTGCCAGGGAGCCGTCTAGGAGGCATCCTAACCAGTTGCCCAAGCCACCTCATCTGGCTCCTTTTGATATGGAGGAGCAGCAGATCTACCCTGAGCTCTCCGGGATGGCAGAGTTTCTCACCCTATCTCTAAGGGAGAGCCCGGCCACCCTGTGGAGGAAACTCATTTCAGCCACTTGTATTCGCGATCTCATTCTTTTGGTCTCTACCCACAACTCATGACCACAGGTGAGGGTAGCAACGTAGATCGACTGGTAAATCGAGAGCCTTGCCTTTTGGCTCATCTTCTTCTTCACCATGACAGACACCACTGCAGAGTCCGGATCACTGCAGACGCCGCACCAATCCACCAAAGCAGATCAGGAAGACTAATACCAAGGGATTATTCATGCTTAAAAGCACTTTGTTTAGTTTCAGTAGTTTATGTACCACAACTGTCTATAACTTGTACATGATAGTTCTCCAATCATTTCATTTTACTTCCAGAACAATCGTTTTTCATAGAAATAAAGCAGAAACAAAGGTAAATTGTATTTTACATTTGAAGATTGTGTGTCAGTCAGTAAAGTGTCCCACTCGAGAACACTTATAAAACAAACAGTCCACAGTGAACATGAAAGTGGCTTCTCTTTTACAAGCAGCTCCCTGTTAAGTAGCAGCAATGACTGCATTAGTAGTGTAAGTAGTGTTAAACATTTATCAGCCAAATAAAGTATGTGAACAGCATACTGAGTGGCGTTCAGCTTTTTTCTTTCTTTCTTAACAGTTTGCTGCCCTCTCTCCACTGTAGCTCAACAAGATGCAAATCACAAACTCTTCCAACCTTGTTTGCCTGATCACAGCAAAGTGCTCACTAAGCTAAAGAGATGCAAACTCTACATTAGTTTTCATCTTCATCCTGTTTTTAAGTATTCACCAGTGGGTGTCTGCCAATTCAGTAGGGTTTCTTTAGTTTTGGAGATGGTCTTTTCTACTTGGTGTTTTGCCTGAGTTCCTCATTGTAATATCTGCCAATATAGTTTATTAATCTTGTTCACATGCTGAACATTGTGAAATGAAATGAACAAACCGTAATTAACAGCTGAATTAAAGTCTAGTATGCTTCTCAATATAACATTTGAGAAGAGGATGTCCTTCTTAATCCCACACAGCAATAATAACAACATACAGTAATGCACATGATCTCTTCCTCACAATTACTTGGCCTTGAATAGTTTAGGTGGGTAAGGATTTTTCTGTGAGTATGATTCGGAAGTTATGAATTGGACTTTTAAAAAGATGCTACACTGGGAGGCTAAAAATGAGCATGCATGACATGAAACACCCCAGAGACGATCAGTTCCGTAATTGTTGAGAAGGAGAGCTATTCTGGCACGCTAAAACCAAAGTGGTGCTAATTACACAATACGCCACACAAAATCATGTGACACAGATTACTATCCCAGTGCATTAGAATTAATTATAACCAGAAAAATGCATTATGATCCTACCATGGGTTGCCAAATAACTAAACCCGGAAAATCCTTAACGTAATCCTTTCTTTAGCTGTACTCACTTCACTGTGACCTCTGCAGATGTTCTGGGTCTTTGTGTGGTGATGTCCTACACTTGTCATTTCCTGTGTAATTGAAAGAAGCAGTGCTAAGGCTCTGTTGGATGGAGAGAAACAGAAAGCAGCAAAAAGCAGAGGAGATGTTGTGGCCAGAGACTGCCCTGACTTTAGAGGATGGTGATTTGGCAACATCAGCTGCCTCTCTGATCCCCTCTCTCTAATTTTGTCTTCCTATGACAGAGTGTGCCCAGCCCCAGTCTCCAAGCCATTATGCATGGATAAGCTTTATTGCATTATGTTTTTTTAGCCTAACACACTTAGCTGGCTTGTAGCATGCACAACCCCTCTCCACCAACTTAGTGAATAATTCAAGGCCAGGGCATTAGGCTTGGAAGAGAGGAGCTTAATCAAAGGCTACAGCTTTCAGTGCGACTCAGCGCCGCCCCATTGGCATTTTTAACCTCAAGCTTGGCACATCGTAGATTTTAAATAGGAAGCTGAATTATCAGACCAGAGGCAGCCTTGGGAGAGCTGTTTTTAGCCGAGACTCTTGAGATTGTGGTGCAATTCAGAGATCTTACATGGAAAAAAAATTCCATGTATTTTGTTGGACATCTCATTCTGCTAAGGCCACTTTGGAAGTTTCAGTAAGGGCAATTTAGCTCTTTTTCAGCATTCATCCACAGTTCTGATTCATGCTGCATTTTAATCTTTTTTTTCTCAAAGATAATTAACTTACAATCATGCAGTGGGATGTTAGCTTATTATTTTGGATGGTTGACAATTGTTTAACTATATGGATTAATTGCATTTCATATGCTTCTTAACAGTGCAATCTTGTAGCAAAATACAATCCTTCACTTTCAAAATGTAATCTTTTCAGGAATTTTGCTTTGTGTCACAATTATATAAAATCACCCATAAATTTGGAATAAAACTTTTTTCTTAACCTAATCTCATGAAATGAATAATATAAGGGTACAAATCTTCTCAATTGCACCTGGTTAAAGATTATTACTGATGTGTATGAATAGGAATAAAAAGAGGAATGGTTCTGAAAACAAAATTATTCCAACTTTAAAGGACAGGGAGCCCGAAAGCTTCAACATAAGGAAGCATGTTTATAACGTGTGATATCACGGGGCATTACATGACCACACTATTTCATGATACGAATCTGCAGGTTCTCATCTGCAAAATGCATCGTTTCATGAACCAGTCCTTCCACTGTGGTAAAGTGAAAAAACTGTCATGCCAGGCTGACTTGAAGTTGAATCAACTTGTATTCAATAATCAAATCCTGAGGTGATCCAGTGCAGTCATCCCATACCAATACAATTCATACATGAGGAGATTTCTATAGATCTCCATCCACCTTTTCTTTATTTATGAAATGAATGAAATGAAAATGAATGAAAAATACTTTATTTATCCCTCTTACAGGGAAATTATTGTTGTAGCAGTTTTTTTTTTTTAAATAATAATAATAATGATTATACAAACAATTAAATTAAAGTCGAAGATAGGGCCTTGTTCCGGA
>JAOXYM010000003.1:14373318-14384814 GCA_028567055.1 Leptatherina wallacei | reverse complement strand
AAAAGGCGATAATAGTAATAATTAAATTGTATGATAAGAGCTGCTACAGTTTGCTGCCACCATGCGGCGCATTCTAGAGATTTGCATTATGCGAGTCTTACATAAAACTACCTTCTAACCTTTGATTTTTTTTTTTACTTTTCCCCCATCTGTATTGCCAGTTTTTTCCCTGTGTTTTGCCTCTCTCCATTCCGCTCATCTGTCTTTTCTTTTATACCTTACTATCTCTGTTTTCTTCTCTGCATCTTCTGTAATTCTTCATCTCTCTTGGTCTCTCCTTTTTTCCCTCCTCTGTGCAACACATCCAGGCTTCTCTTGGGGGCTAATCCTGTTGGAAACATTTCAGGGAAAGCGGATTATCTGTCGGAGCGGCATGATTTTTGGAGAAAGTTCACTCACACTTGATTAAATTAATTATTGTCCTACAAAATCCCTTATGGTCTTTCCTTGTGGATACTGGTGGAGATAAATAACTACCCTCAAACAGCATAATTCAGTTCTAATTGATTTGGGGGTGGTGTGCTCTCTTTTTAGATGGAGGGGTGAATTTGAAAGTTGGTTCACTGCTGGTGAACCACAAAGAGTGGGTGGCAGAGCTATCAAGAGTATTGACAAAGCTTTTGTGGGCTCAGAGAATATTTTAATCTGTTACTTTCCAGTTTGATTCAAAATCTTGACGCATTGATTTAGCCTCAATTTATAATTCATCATTGCTTTGCTTGAAAGTAGCTACATGTGCTTTGGATATAGAGCTAGACAAAGACTAATGCCTGGTTTGGTCCTTGCTTTCATAACTCATATAGAGGTGTCAGAATGTGTCATGTTTCCACAGTGGAGATTTGCTGCAGAACACAGAGTGAAGAATTAGTGTGTAAATGCAGGTGTGCTTGTGGGTGCATGTGTAGCCAATAGGCAATTGTTACTTTGTTGTTTATGGCCCATGAAGAGCAATGTGGTCAATGAAGCTTCACGGGTGAAAAGGATACAACATAACCTTGAGATGACAATAAACTTTCCACTTCCTCGCCTGCGGCCATCAGTCCACCCGCCCATCTCTATCTCTTTCAAACCAGTGCCATCCTCTCAAAGCAAAGCTTGCTGAGGCTCTATCTAACAAGAATATCCCCTCATTACACAACGGCTGAATTTTAAATGTTATCTTTCAGAGTGGGTTTCTTTGAAGGCAAAGAAAAAATTACCTTTCAAAGGAAATAATTACAGTAGGTTCTTCAGTGGGGGCATCTAGCAGCAGTGTTTATGGAGGATAATTACTATGAAAAGCAATTACTTTACAGCAACAATTGGTAGCTTTACCCCACACATAGGAATTAGAGCTGTGATCATCTTGGATGTCAAGCTCTTGTCTGGGATTGCTGGCAAAGTTTAAGGGAATCCGAGTGAGGTTTTTGCTGTCTGCAACTGCATAACGAGAAAGGTACCGGTGTACTCTAAATGTTTGTGTTGTATGAGAAACACTTCCCTTAAGATATCTAATTATGAATATACAGGCATAAATCCAAGAAATTGGCACCCAAAGAATGCATGATATGCTCATTTGAATGCTCAGAATTGTATTTTGCAAGCTAGAGAAGGTTTGCCTACTTTAATGTTCAATAATAACATTAATATTCTCACAGTGTACATTGCTGCTGCACCTTCTGTCACTTTTTGTCAAAAAAGCTTTAGTTTGGCTCCATTCTCCTTGAGGCTTTGCTTTTGAAAAGCCCAGTCTGCTCTCATTGATCAAAAACTGCAGTGCTGGGCAGCTACTCAGTCTTTGTTTGAGAAGTGCCCAAGTCACCACAAGGCAGGTATCACGAGAATGTTGTAAAGTAAAAGAACAAAGGTATCAAATACAATGAAAAAGAAAAAAAAGAGATGGAGTTTCTTTGGGGTGGACTACAGCCTCTGTAAATTTTCAAACATTTTACTTACACAAAAAGATAAATCATGCAAGGGTCTTATTGAATAAGTAATTGGCCCCAAAAGTATTAGGTGTGATGTGTGATAAGAGTATCAGCAAGAATGAACGGTAGGGTGCATGTACATGACAGTGGTGAGAACAGCAATGTACTGTTTGGAGACCGTGATCCTGAGGAAAAGACAGGAGGTAGAACTAGAGGTGACAGAGGTTAAATGTTAAGGTTCTCTTTGGGAGTGACAAGGATGGATAGGATCAGGAATGAGTACATCAGAAGGACAGAACATGTTAGATGTTTTGGAAACAAAGTCAGAGAGGCCAGACTAAGATTGTTTGGGCATGTACTGAGGAGTGGGGTAGAAGGATGCTGAGGTTGGAACTACCAAGCCGGAGACTTAAAGGAAGACCAAAGAGGAGGTCATGAAGTTTTTGGGGATAAGAAAAGGGGATGCAGAGGATAAGGATAGATGAAGGCAGATGATTTGTTGTTGTGACACCTGAATAGAATAACCGAAACGGAAGAAGTGTGTGACTGTGTGTTAATAACCTTTGTTAATGTGGTTTTGATGGAAGAAAAAAAAAGCAGGATCCGCATGGTTGTTTATTTTAAAATATGAATTTTTGCATTTGTAATGTAGATTTTCATATGTAAAGGCATTTGAAGACGTGTGTGCACCTTGTTTGCCATGCATCCCTGTTGCAGCGCATGTTGCTGTCTGAAAAAATGGCAGCTTCTATAACATCCGTACTCTGTGTTTCCAGAGATTCATCACGTTACATCATGATCCACTTGCTCAGGAGACATCCTGCCTGAAATGCCTTTCAGGTTTGACTCCTCAGGTCTAGATACTGTGATTTGATGGTTACATAATATGTCTGCAGGAAAGATTTGCCCTCCTTTTTTCTTTTTTTTTCTCTTTCTTCCTTCAACCCTCCTTACATACCTGAGGTTGCCTGTCTACCAGAATCAACATATCTGTTTCAGAATTTACTGTGAACAACGGAAAAGGGATTCAAACTGCAGTAAATTTGCATGCTTTTTGAAGTGGGCCATGTGCGAATAGCAGAGGAAAAAATAGATTCCAGTGCAAAACTACTGGTTTAGAGAGGTTATGAAAACACATTGTTTCTACTTCACAGATGGTTGCAGTTAACTACTGCTTTATTTATGGTTTGCATAGTTATTCTATGCAGACATGTTGTGCCAGATGCTTGAATATATATTCAAACTGATATAATCAGCTTATTACTGATTGGCAGTAACATTAAATTATATGCATGTATGCATATAATTTAATGTTACTGCCAGTCAGTAATAAGCTGATTGAACTGATTAGTAAGAAATGCTGATTATAAATCAGTTGATAAAACCAAACAAAAATCATCAATGCACTTATTTGCCTGATTTCTGAGCTTGTTAAGACATCTAAGCTTCATAACATGATTATTTGTCTCCAAGCTGTCAGTGTTCATGTAAAGCCTCTCCCTTTTTGTTGCAAGCTGCCTATGTGAGATTAATCACGGGTCATAGCACACACCTGAGCCAGATTGTCATTGAACTGTCATGGGGACCGTCAACATCCCCAGCAACCGTTAATAGCTTCTCTCCTGGCTTCCTCACATGTTATTTCTTCTTCCATTCAACTACAGGCTGTGCTCACGCACTCTGCCCTCTTGTCCTGATAAGAGTATGAAAGCTTACTATTCTGGACAGACAGACATTTCAAAGTCAGCTTCCATGCTTGTCTACTTTGACTTCTTGCCTACCAAGTGTCAAAACCCAACTGAAGGATATTTTTTGTCCTCTGCTGCAAACTTGCCTTCTCTTGTCCATTTTAACTCTTCTGTCTTTCTTTCCTCTTGGCCCCACAGAAGTCCCTTGACTCTCTTCTCTTCTCTTCTCTTCTCTTCTCTTCTCTTCTCTTCTCTTCTCTTCTCTTCTCTTTGTACTTGTTTTTGGATCATGTGGACTAGTTGTGACCTGCTGAGGAAAAATCATGCAAATTAGTTGCTAAGCTAACTATGGTGTTACATCTCTGCTACATACTGCGAGGAGCGTATTAATTCACAGCGCATTGCGCTGATGGCAGGCATGTTTTTTATTCAGAGGGCGCATTGCTCTGATCGTGGGAGTGTATATTTACAAACGGGCCCATGAACGCAGTACGGTGAGATGTAAAACACGCCCCCTCCACCCATCTGTGTGCTCTCGCCGAAAAATTCTGCTTGCTCGCTATGTTTCGTGGTTGTATTTGTCAGTTGAAGGCTTAAGTCTTCTGATTGATTTTGATTGGCTGGATTTTTGCTCACCAAAAAGTACCCCTGAGTTTCTACCTGTCTCATCACCTAAAGCAGCCGTCAGACATGGGTTGTTGGTATTAACGCAATTCCAGAGATTTAGAAGCTGAATTAATACATAACCATTTATTTAGGGAGAGGATCTTTCAGAACTCAGACAACTATGTTATTATTTCCTGATCAATATTTTACGAAACGGAATCGTTTTGCAGTCACTTGACTTTTCCAGCCCTACATATCCAACATTACAGCACATGTAGGGTGTATGTGATGACATCACAGTAAGGTTTATATTCTGCGTTGCAAGACTTTTTGAATAATACTTTGTAAATTACACCATTCTTTATAACGTTGGCAACACGAAAGACAATGAAACATTTTTTAATTCTCCCCCCCACACATTGTTTTCCCATTTAATCTGCCCCTTTGTTGTTATTTAAACACTTATGATCATTAATTGCAGTCTTCTAGAGGTCAGAGATCAGAGAAAAAAATCACAGGACCGAGAACTGCAGAGTCTTAACAACTTTATTCTCCCTGACACTCCAACCACTTTATCAACTCCACGTCCTCACCAAACACATCCGGTTCCTCCCGAAACTCACACCCTCAAACTAAAAGGGTGATTTTTGTGAGAGGCCCCAAATAACAAGTGTCACCCCAACTTTGTAAATTACACCATTCTTTATAACGTTGGCAACACAAAAGACAATGAAACATTTTTTAATTCTACCCCCACACATTGTTTTCACATTAAATCTGCCCCTCTGTTGATATTTAAACACTTGTAATCATTAATTGCAGTCTTCTAGACTAGAGCACCTTGTTTTCTCATTTTCTTGTTAATTTTAAATGCCTGGTACAACTAAAGGTACATTTGTTTAATAACAATAAAAATAGCTCATAAAAGTTTAATCCAAAAGCTGATATGTACACATTTCACATGGTTTTGTGATAAAAATAAATTCTCTGAATTGGTGTTTCTAACCATCATTTGATTGGACACAAGTAATAAATAAATAAATAAATAAATAAAATAAAACTAAAAAAATTATTGGACACAAGCCCTTCAGCTGAATGAAGATTGGACAAAGCAGAAATTCGTCCGATTGGACAGTTTTGGGAATTATGAGCTGAAACCCGTCTCAGCAGGGTGCACCAGTATGCAGTGTCCTTAATTCTACAAGTATTGTGGTTATGTGTAGTTTATGTGCAGTTTCATGTTATGAAGCTACACATAAATGTATTATATTTAATAACATGGGGATAACTTTTCTAGTTAAGGTTTAATCTCCATTCTCTTTTGCTTAGTTTTAATAATATTCAATATGATCTGCTTATTGTTAATACTACCTTAGCAGAGGTTGTAGTGGTAATAATATTAGTATTGTTGATAATTATTATTGTTATTATTAGGCTATGATTATTATTATTATTTTTACCTCAACCATGGCGGAGGTTGTAGTAATAGTAAAAATTATAATAATTATTGTTATTATTATAATTTGACCTTTTGTAGTTATAACTGAACATGTACTGTGACTTAATAAAATGAATGGGGATAAAAGTTACAACACTCAATCACAGGTTCTGTTCCCTTACCTCCTTCGTCCTCCAACTCCTCTTCTTCAACTCTTTTAATCATTGTCACATTAACTGCTCTTCTTTTCTTATTATGCCAAGTCCCGTGTTGATATTAACATTTGCTTCTGTATGATTTTTTGGTTTTCATTTGGACTCTTATTTAAAATCTTCCTGATGCTCTTTTTAAGATTTCAGTTCATTTTCCATTTTAACTGCCAGTTTGTTAATGTTTCTGTTCCCTGATGCAATAAAGTTGCACCAAGTTGTCAAAAAAAGAAGCAGCTAAATCCTACGCTGTCACTGGACTTGATGAGAAAATCCGGCCAATCAAATCAATCAGAAGAGTTATGACAAATACACCCACTAAACACAGCGAGCGAGCAGAATTTTCTTGTGAGAGCGCACAGATGGGTGGAGGGGGCGTGTTTTACAGCTCACTGTGCTGCATTCATGGGCCCACTAGTAAATATACACTCCACGATCAGAGTAATGCGCCCTCTGAATAAAAAACACGCCTGCGATCAGCACAATGGGCTCTCTCGATTAATAAATGCACTGTTGTAGTGAATGAACACGCTCCTTGCAGTATTTGGCAGAGGTGTAACACCATACTTACTATGTAATACATTTACATTTGTACCTATGTTCATTAATGTTCAATTGTTTTTTTTCAAATAGATAAATTCAAACCCAATAATGATCTAAAGATGGACAGGGATTCTTTTAGAGAGGAACTACTTTTTTTTTTATTTTCTTTTTTTACTTTTGGATAGCCTACCATTACCACCACCTTGTATCTTTGGGCAAGATACTATTGCTTTTGATGTGCTCAATGGTGTGTGAATATGTTCAATAGTAATAAAAAAAAAAATTCATAGATCATTTTAGTTCTGTATGTGTGTGTGTATGAATGGGTGAAAGTGACGTGCATTGTAAAAGCATATAAAAGAGTGATCAAAAATACTAAAAAAATACCATATAAGTACAGTCCATTTACTATTTACACCTAGTTCTTCATCTGCACTGTGTAAAATGTCATCATCTGGTAGGCCATCAAGACGTTGCTGGTTCTCTATTATTCCAGACCAGAAGTCACTCAGTTCATCAATGGTCCACCAACAGTATTAAACCGCTCTCTTCTCTCTATAAAAACAGGTATTCTATAATTTAATGAAAGAGATGCCATTGGATAAATATGAAAAAATATATTAATGACTTACCAGTTTTGTTGCACAATTCTTGTGGTTATATTTTCATTTCGGTTATATTCACAGCAAATTTCTGTCCAACAGCTTTTTTTTTCTTTTTTCCTCAGTTACAATTAAATAATTATGTAGTTTGACACAATTTGTTTAAATAACACCTCCTCATGAAGTTTTTTGAATGACTTCTTTTTACCTTTTCAATTGTTTTATTTTCAGATAAACTCTAGAACATGATCTTTTTTTACTGCATTCTTGGTTTTATTATCACCAGGTTTACTTCATTTAATCCAGGATTCCAGAGTCTTAGACTAGCTAAAACAACCTTAAACTGAAATTAGGAAAGCTACTTAAATGTGCCATTTTAACTAGTACAGATTAAGGCCTATTATTGTAAGCCCCGTCTCTGAAACTGGCTCAAAATGTCACAACTTAAAACATGGTATTTCTTCTTGTTAGACGAAAAGATAACACTTTTGACAAAGATATGTCTGTAAATTTATTACAGTATGAACCAGAATGTATAGAATTCGATGTACCAGCATTTTAAAGTAAAATAAATTCTGTCTTAAGTTTCTAGAAATCATGAGACATGCATTATTTAAACATTTCTCAGCCAAGAAGGCCTGGCATCACTCCCACCTTGCCATAATGTGATTGTTTTTGAGGAACATGTAGGATTCTGATATACCTAAATTTAACTACTTTATTTTCCAGGTTTAATTGTTTTCCCTGCTTCAACCCTGCCTCAAATCAATGGGTCACTTTACAGAAGTTGAGAACAAGCTGCAGGATAAATTTAATTTGGATCAGGTGTGTTGGAGCAGGGAAGCATAAAACCTGCAGGACAGTGGCACTGAAGGACCAGAGTTTGAGATTGGTTTTGCACTGGAGTTTGCATTTAATTAGGGCTGCAGCTAATGATTATTTTTCTTATTGATCAGTCTATTGAATATTTTTTGATTATTTGATGTATCTAATGTTAATTTTTGTGATTAACCTTAAAATATTTTTGTGTTTGGTTGATTTAAACTTTGGGTAAATTATAAATAATGAATATATATTTCATTCATTTTTCACCTCTTAACTAAAGCTTTTTTCTCTTGAAAAATAAAAGTTTCATATCCTAACAATGACGAAATAAAGTGCCACAGATACAAGAAAGGATTTTTGGATTGGCTTTTTATTAGTTTACTTAACAGTCTCAGTCCAGCGTAAACAAAGCAAAGAAGGATTTAGATATTGGAATTTCAGTGTTTTATTTTTAGTTCTTTAAGTATTTGTGATCCAAAAGCCTGTCTTTCAAATATCTCTGCCTGGGGAAGTCTGCAGGGGCTGAAAGGAGACCTATGGCTACTGATGCACGTCGTTAGAATTGCACTGAAGTTACAGAAAGTAACCCTTCACTATCCTGTGCTATAGATTTACAGATGTCAAAGTTTCAAAAGTTTTTACGACTCTTTCAATCACACTGACTTGAGCTAAATTAAACATCCACACAGCCAGCCAAAGTGCACTGGATTTATCACAGAATATGAAACGGAAATAGTAGTTGTGCAATTAAAGGTGGAATTTTAATGGCGATGATTTTGTTTTCATTAATGATTTAATTAATATCTGTGACTTATTGTAATTATACATAAACAAATGCCTACATCTTGCAAATATGATTGAAAGCAGTTGCTTTGCCAAACTAACATTTACATTTTCTGGCCTATATAGAGTCCTGCTGAATATTGAATTTGAATTAAACATAATAGATAATCACACAATGACAACAACATGAAATGTTTTATTCATTACATTTATTAACAACATAAAATAAATATGAAATTACATTTATAACCTGAACGATTATGTTAATGCGTCATTGCAGCCTTTAATTTACACTACTTGAATTCCTGACTGAAAACCCAAAATCAAGCTCCAGAAATAGTACTCAAGAAAAAAATCTTTGATATAGTACATACTTGTTTTTGTTTTTAACTCAGTATTCTTATGTGCTATTATAAATGTCTTTCTGGTAATTCATCTTTCTTTGGGAGCATATTCATTATTCTGGTGTATTTTATGTTTTTCTTCCATTGAAATGGAACACAGAGCTCTCATACAAAAACCTCCTGACTTATCTCACTGCCACCCCTCCAACCCACAAATGCTGCCCTGTTTGATGAATCATAAATGCGCTTGTCCTCATGCATGGTGCAGACTGCAGAACATTCTCTGAGATTTGTTGAGGCAATGCAGGATGGATCTATTGTCAAGAAATATACAATTAGATTTTCTCTAGTGCTTTGTTTGGCTTTAGATGACCAAAGTCATATTTCTGTATAGTCTTTTAGGAATGCAGTTCCACCCTACCCATGCTTTAATTCATACATAAATACATATATGAATACACAGAACATTACCGTAAAAACAGCATCATCATTCTTGCTTAAGGAACTGAAGCTGTCAAGCAGAACAGGCAGTGCAGCTGCTTCTTCGGTTTATAGAAACTGTTTTTCAAGGAACCAACAACAGTCTCTATCCCTCAGCTTCTGCAATCCCTCAGATTCCTTCAGCCTTTTGCCAATTAGGAATGCATCACATTGTGCTTCCCACTGTTTCTCTGCAGACTCCCTAGCTTTGAACTGTGGTTATAGCCAATATAGCCTCATGATTAGGCTGAGAGTTAATCCCAGTCTACAGATCCATAAGCACACCTCCACAGTCCAATCAGCACAAGATGTTTTTCATCTTAGATTCATTCACTTCAATGTCACTTCTTCACTGTCTTTGGTGTCCTGGCATGATTCCATACTATTCATCTATTTATAGTGCATTTATAGGTCACATTTTTTATGACAAGCGATATTTAAATGAAACAAAATTAAAGTGGATTTGGAAAGTTTTGTCTCTAACTCATCTTAAAGTACACTCAGCAAAGTAGTTTCCCCTCATCGATATGCACACAATTCTCTAACAAGATAAGCTCAAAACTGTTTTTGGATGTCCTTTGTGGAGATGGAAGAACATTAGAGTTAGCTATATGTGCTGCACTTGAAACCCTCCTGGAAGTCTGAATGGTTCTCGAATAACATGAAACAAAATCCTCTGATTTGATGAACCAAGAATTGAATTGCTGAATTCCAAGTTTGTGTGTGGAGGAAACAATATCCTTACAATTAAGCGTGGTGCTTGCAGCATCATTCTGTGATTTTTTTTTTTTTTTTTTTCTATTTTTGACAAGGCTGAGAGATCAGAAATAGATGGATACGGAAAAAATATGGCGCAGCTTTGAGTGAAAGCCACTTCCAGACAGCTTATGATCTCAAACAAGACCTCAAGCTGGAGCATATTTAAAAGAAAAAAAGTGGCCTTGAAAACTCTGGTCTGGACTTGGACCTGAACCCAGAGATGTGTCTCTGATAAGTACTTTGCACTAAAGCTCTCCATCTAACTTGGTTGTGTTTGGATGCAAAAAGAAGACTGGAGATACTTCCAAAGGAAAGGACTGCCAAATGTGTAGTATAATTTTTAAGACAATCTGATAATTCATTGCTGCTGAAGGTGCTTTAACCAATTATACAAACCACTAACGTTTGTCATTACTAAGTATTGTTGTGGGTTTTAGGATGACAAAAGAAACAAAAGAGCTTTGAAACACAGTAAAATGTTAAAAATGCAAAACTTTCACTGTACTAGATTCACAGTGTATTTCTATATTTACTGCAGTAATTTACAAGAAGCTTGGCAGGTTATAACACGAAGCAGCAAGGTTGGGGATAGCTGTTTTGCTCTTTATATACTTTCAGTGTCAGAGCTGATTTAATCTTAATGTCCTGTCATAAACAGTGTGGGGATTTATTCTCTGTTGTCTTTTTTATTACTTGCATTGTTATATATAGCTGTATTGGACCTCTCAGTCAGCAGGATTAGAGTCCGGGATTAAGATTATGTTCTGTGCACAAGTGAGTGTGCAGAAAGTGAGCAGTAGGGGTGTCACGATTCTCCAAATCCTCGATTCGATTTTATTTTTGATTTTAGGGTCACGATTCTATTAGTCTCGATATTTTTTCTTTCTTTTTCTTACTGCACAGGGGCCAATACCATTTTGAGACTAGTTTAGTCTAGGATCATTAGATTTATTCATTAAATTTTGTACAGCAAATCTTATTTCAAAAGATGGGCTACATGTGCAGTAAGTGATGCAATTTCCATTCTTGTGTAATGTATCACATTAGGCACTAATGGTCAAATTTTTAAAAATTCACAGAGGGTGCCTGCCATGTAGTGACTCTTTTTGATTTCAGCAGTGTGTGGACTATTCATAAAATAGACCCTCAAAAACATTTTCTTTAATGTCTTCATAGATGGAGGGCAACACTTTTGTTGTAAAATGCGACCTGCTGGGCATACTGTAGCATAGCTCAAGTGCGCTAATTAAATGTTTAAATCCAGCGTTTTTCACCTCTGAATAAGGCTGCATGTCTGCTGCTACAAATAGCC
>JAOXYM010000003.1:14350198-14363668 GCA_028567055.1 Leptatherina wallacei | reverse complement strand
TGTGTGTGTGTGTGTGTGTGTGTGTGTGTGTGTGTGTGTGTGTGTGTGTGTGTGTGTGTGTGTGTGTGTGTGGGCGCGCGTGGATGCGTGTGTGTGTCCCACAAAGACATAGTCATGAATAATTGAGCACAGCCTTGAACTATTTTAATTAGCTGAAGCCATGGCAGCATCAAAATGAAATTTAGTCACCTTTCTGGATTATTAGTTTTTATACTTGTTCCTCTTTACCTCTTTTACATCATCCCTTTTAGCTGCTCTTGTCAGGCCATTGTCCCGTTATGAGTACACTGCTAAAACGAGGTGAAATTATGTTTTCAGAGAGTGGTTTGGGCATGTGAGACTGCTGCTTGTTTAACTTTGCATAACTCTGCAGCCAAGCAGACAGACCGGAAACATGGCTACACACAGTGGTCCATCATGCTCCTCTGTTGCAGAAGCCATCACCCATAGTAACACTCCACATGCTAGTTATATAAGTGAAGAGAATTCATCTGACGGTGCAGTGTGAGGTGTGAGATTATACGCCAGGCTTATGTTATACCACTCTGCTTTTCTCAACACAGTCAGCTATGTGTCCCTTAATACCGGCCTTATGTACAGCTGTCTGAAAAATTGAGCAGAGACCCTTTTGTAAACTTCCCACTCAAAGGTAGCTACCCTGGGGCAGTTTGTCCCTTAAAATGGTCACAGGAAGCTGCAAGGTTAGACCGAGAAGGAGGGAGAAAACATGTTGTGCTGTCAGTCCTGAAGAGTAATGAGAGAAGTCAGATCAGAGGTCTTATAGGTGTAGGTGCCATGTTTGACTGAGGGCCACAGGGGAAGAGAGTTCCTGATGAAGAGGATGTTGGCGACCTGTCATACATGCCATGATGAATGGAGAGAGAGGTAAGGATTGTGGGGCCAAAAGCATCTACCTACCTCCTTTGAATAAGGGTGAAGCAGAGCATTGGAGAGAGAGAGATTTAAAAGCCCAGAGTGTAAGAAATACCTCGGGGTAAAAATCTCAGAATGTCGAGAATGCAGGACACCGGAAAGATACAGAGAGACAGAAAAAGACAACACTAAAAATCTAGCAGTCCTGTTGTTTTTCGAGTAAACCCAAAAGGTCTTTGTTGACTACTTATATAATGCATTTGTTTGCAGATTTTTCAAATTTGTTTGATTTAGTGCAAATTTGTTTTATAGTGGCTGAACCATAAAATAAAAGCACAATTGCAAACGCAAATTATAACGCAAGAGATGGCAGCATATGTCTAGTTGTAGGCACATTTTGTATAGGGGAACATTGTATAGTGGAACAAGTGACATTATCAAAACAGTGATTCCATATAGAAATATTTATATTAAGATACATAAGCACTAACCATGAATTTTTTATATTTAAAACTTCAACTTTTCAATTAATTCTTACCTCATTCCTATTCATTTGCAAGCAACAGTAAAGAAGAAAAGTGAGGGATTGTTCGGGAGTGTGATGTACAGAAGTGAATGACTATTATGATAAGATCAGAACGGTCTCATGGCAAATATGAAATACATTTCCTCACGTAGCAGGAAACTTTGCAATCATGAAGATAAAGACGAAGTCTGTATTTTCTTTTGTGTCATCTCTCATGACTTTAAAAGTAATATATTTGAAAGGGACATCTTTATGTAGTGTCACCGTCAAACTCCTCCAAGCTCCAAATGCGGTAACAGTATATAACTATTTGACAAATTGCTATGACAATGTTATTTTATGAAGCTGTTTTTGAGTCTAGTATCATGAAAAAAGCTGCAGAAATTCTGTCATAGAACACGAATCAAAAGACTAAAGTGACTTGACTATTTCACTGAGACTGGGTTGATAAAGCACAGGTCACTAGTTTTGCCAAGTCCTTCACAGTCTTCTGATGTACTGTAAACATCAACATAACTCTTGAGAGTCCTGAAGTGGGCAATGAAAAAAATCTTCCATGATTAGAAAAAAGCTTTTATTTACTTTTTACGTTTTCTTATTTTAAATGTGTAAAAGTGCTCCTTCATATAATATTAGAGAAACAAATAATATTTTACTTATGTCTGAAATCAGGCAATATTTTACTCATTTACTGCAATAATGACTTGTCCAAACCTTTGCATACAATTGTAACAATTCACACTGCTCACTTCTAACCAAAGTAAAATATTCAAACCAACGTGACCTTTACTTAATGTCTGGCTATGGTGTATGTCATTTTTATTTGACCACAATTAGATCCAATAGCTATGTCAGTATTTAAAGCCTTGGTATCACCACCTAATTTTACTATGGCATTCTTTGAACGAAATAAAATTTGGCACATCTGTTCTACCTTCCATGCACGAAAATGCTCCAATTATTACATAGTAAAGATTTTTGGATGAAAACACAATGGCCCTGATTTACCAAGATCCCAAATAGCAAACGTAAAATTGCGTGCGCCGCAAATAAATTGCACCTGCTGTGTTTCTATGATTTGCGGGTGATCTACTAAGATTGTTTGCGCAATTGATAACAGGCGCGAACAGCCTTATTTTAGCGTGCACAATTGATTTGCTGTGTAGAAGGAGAGCAAGAAAGGCAGGAAACGGCGAACAAATGGAGATTGAAATATGAGTAGAAGAGGCAAATGGAAATATAGAAAAGACATCTTAATGTGATCAGAAAGACTGCAATTGGAGGGTATTTGCCAAAAAGTAAAACCAGTTGGAAAAACAAGGAAAGCACCAGATGAGGTTAAGAAAAGATGGCAAGATATTAGATGAAGAACAAAAAAAAGAAAAAAAAAGACATAAGACAGATGGCGGGCCGTCAGAAGAGATTCCTCTGACCAATATTGAGTGCAGCTCACTTTCTGCGAGGCAACAGATAGCCTAACTGGAAACCTGGGGCATGATACGCTTGAACTGGCTGTAGGTATGTGCACAAATTGAAACATGTTCTGTCAATGACATCATAGTTGATATTGACATAACGAATGTAAACTTTTTGACAGCGTTTGCCTAAACAACAGTTGTGATTTTAACATTCAAAGAAATTATCTTTTTTTTTTTGTGACGATTTTGTTCCAGCCTCCCACCGCTGAAATATCCTGAATCAGACTGATGTGCATCTGCAATTCTGCAGCATTTGGCTTTTGCCTCTCATGCAAGCTGCAACCGTTTATGCGCATTTGAGCCAGTTAACGCCTGCCTTTCAGAAGCGGTAGATATAGGCGCAAAAACAGCCAGCGCAATCAGTTCCACGTTTAGTAAATATGTTGCGTGTGCAAAGCTGATTTATTTTCATCTACTCTTCCCAGTATTTTGCACATTACGTCAAAAATGCCCAGATTGGATATTCATTCAAGGCAAAAGCTTAAAATGGGTTGCGGCGCTATTTTGACTGTTTTACAGGCGCATTCCTCTTTGTGCTAGCTTAGTAAATCAGCTGCACAATGTTTTTGCGTCCGTTATAAAGTTTGCGTGTTTTAAGAGGCGCAAACCTTCGATAAATCAGGGCCAATGTCTGTTGCATTGTCACAACTGCCTGGAAGTCCCATGTGTATATGTTAGAGATAGAATGAGAGGAGGGATTTCAGTCCAAATATGTGAAACACAGACTGCATCCCTTTGCATATGCATTTGTATTTGTGTACTTTGTAACATCATATGTATTTAGGCAAAATTTTTGGAATCCCAGGCCTTTAGCCTCACATGAAATGGCTCAGTGGGCTCAGAAAGGTGACAGGAAACATCTCCAAACCTGTCTTATTCCCTATTCAGAGGGCCGTTAATTAACTGTCAGATGACAGACATAGATACCTCCCAGTGGATGTCCACATGCCTGAGGAAGAGCGCTGCAGAATGAAATGTCATAATGCACACCAGGATTTGCTCAGTTTTAAGTGTTTGGGGGGGGACATAGAGGTGAAAAAAGACTTATTCCAAACAACCATGCTCTTTAGATTAATGGCCTAAGATGTAAGTACATAGTCTCATTGGCTCAGTGAGTTCAGTGAATTAATTGATATCACACTTCTCTTAGTTTAGGTTGAAATGGGGAAATCACAAAAGGGTCCAAGAAATGGTACCACACATGACCTCCTGTTAAACCACAACATGCACATTATAGAATATGTGCAGATTAAGCAAATGAGGCAGCTTCATCTTAATCTAATAATAAGCACAAAAATAAATGAAAAAATAAATAAAGATTTTGCAAAAGGTCAACCTATTTCTTTTAGGCGTGTTTCTTGTAGGTACACACTAACTAAAAATGCAGTTTTTAAAAAAAGCCTGTCATTTGTAAGTCAGTAGCTGCATCGGAAACTAATCATTGGTTAGAACCTGCAGCATGATTAAATATATTTGCACAAACATCACAAGACAAAGCAAAGTATTACAGTGAAATGCAAAATTTAAAGATTACATTTTTGACCTCTAAATGGGGGACAGGTAGGAAATAATTAGAGGATTTAGATAGAGCAGTCTGAAAGGTTGGAACTTCAAAAAATCTAACTTTCAGAAAGAAATTAGTATCATTAAATGCAGTGTAACAAAGATTTACATGGAAATAAGTTTTATGTCTTATCTGGTGTCTTGTTAGGGTTCATTCAAAACAGGATAGACAGGAGGACTTGGGTTGATTGAGAGGGGAATTCAGAAAAGTTTTCCACCTTAATTTGGTTTAGTTAGCTTTCACACATATTGGACCAAACCACCTGGCCTTCATACAGGCGACGTTCACCGAAACGACCATTGACCAAGGAGAAAAAAAGAAGAAAATCAAGTTCATTATTTGGCAAGAACTGGAAAACGACTCATTCAAAACAAGTAAACAATGAAGCAACAATAAATATATGCATTCTTTATGCATTTACTCAGACCTCAATGCAACTGATATATATTCCTTTCTTTTTCAGTTACACAATCATTTTCAAGGTGAACCAGTCAGCATTTTTTGTGTCATGGGCAGAGTATAATTTGTAGTTCACTGAATTCTTTTCAAACAGATGACTAGCATGTGTAAGTGTGATGCACAGTTATGTCCACAGCTTCAAGTGTTAATCTGATTCTGTGGCCTCAGAGAGAGGTGTTGGTCTAAGTGAGGATGTTAACAGTCAGTCGCTTCACAAAGGGGTGCCAGGCAAAGCCTCCATCACTGTGGACTGAGTGCAGCTATTTTCTCCAGTTTTTAGTTTTTTTTTTTTTAGGAAGAGTGCTGCTGATGCTTGGGGAAATGGCAAGTTATCTTGTTCTTTCCTGACACATCCCCGGTTGTTATTTCATGCAAAAATGACAAGGTGGCAGAGGAAAAGAGAGGATTTTAGGGTTTTGGTGTAAAGCAACGTATTGATTTGAAAGCAATCCATCCTTATTATAAGAATACAGCCATGGCATGACAGACGGGGAATTGATTAAGTTGAATTTCCTGGCATCACACTTACTGCTGTATAATAAAACTAAAAGTAGGAAAACTATGGAATAAGAGAAGTGAAGAAATAAAAGAAAATGCATTTAAAGGAAGAGAATCTGACTGAAATAAGACCAAATGATCCCCCTAATGGTTTTCTTTTGTTAAATGATAGTTATTGTACAGAATGCTCATTTTCTGGGTTGGCTCTAGAGAAATAAACCTCATCCGATGGTATGTCTGATGGGGTACAATAGATCCCATTGAATCCCCATCACAGAAAAGTGAGCCCTGGTACAATAGTAGTGTTATCTGTTGGGAGGAGGAATGAGGAACCTCTTTGATGTGACAGTTTCACTAACAGTCTTTGACAGGACCCAGGAAGCCACTAAGACCTTACTGTACTTGTACGGATCATCCAGTGTGTGTATTTGTCTCTCTTTGAGTGCTTGCCTTTATTTTCTTTAATATCTCTATTCAGTCAAGTGTGACAGAGCATGCTTACTCTGCCTTACATTCACACATTATACCTTCATGGCTACAAACAAACAGTTAAGGACTACTGGCAAGTGATTGCTATGAGTGAGTTACAGATAGAGCTTGACCGCTGCAAGTGGATGTTACAATTCTTTCATTGTCAAAGAGACTTTTTCCTCACATATACTTTACCTAGTTAGACCATAGTTGGTTTGTTGAATGGGATTCAGTATGCAGGGTAATATTTGATGGGATCGTCTTGTCTACATGGAGACTTTAAGATTGAGAAAATATAGAAGAAATAGACAATTAAGGTAGACATCTGAAGTTCAATATAACTTGCGAAAGTCTAAAAAGCTTCAAAGACCTACAACATCAATGATTCCTGGCCCAGCTCAAGCTCTTAAAAAAGAAGAGAAAAGAAAAAATAAAAGAAATAGGTTGCCACTCCCAGCAGGGAATTCTAAGAAAAACAGTGGAATTGGAATACAGTGGAATCAGAAGGAGCAAAAAACAATCCCCTTTGTTTTGCTGCAATTTTCCTGAAGACAGACGTTTTCTATCGAGCATATTCCATCCTGAAGAGAATTTAAAGGAGCGGTAGATAATTTGGAATCCTCTTTATTCAGTGGAAGGTAGATGTGGGTTTCATCTGCATAACAGGGAAAGGAGATATTGTGGTTATTGAAGCCTAAAAGAAACAAAAAGAAATAAAACAAAAATACCCTGAAATAGACTCTTGAGATGCATCATAAGATAGGCAGTAAAGGAGAAGTTCCCACATCTTCACAGAGAACTACTTGCCTGTAACAGATAAAACTAGAAGCACTCAGATAGCGCAGACCTCTGCCAAGCCATAAGGTCAGTCACAAAAACCCCGAAAGGCCAAACAGCCCACCCAGTACCCCCTATATTCTGAATCTTCTGGATCGCCAGATCCAGAATATCGACATGATCCAGGTCAAACAATGTTGGATTATAACATCTACCATGATGTCATCTTGTCATTTTTATTTATTTTTTTATTTTTTTTGTCAATGATTCAGAGCATTATCTGTTGCTGTAATGGCTAAATTATCCCCATCTCTTAATAGTAAGGAATCCTAAAAAAGAAACATATTGGATCCAGAATCTAATCACTTGTCCCTTATCCAATTTGGGAGATTTCATGAAAATGTCATCAAAATCCATCAATTACTTGCTGAGTTATGTTGCTAACAGACGGACAGACGGATGGAAAAACATAACCTCTGCGCTTTGGCGAAGTTAATAATTAAGAATAGTGATCTCAACAGAAACATTATGAGGGATCAGAATGACCAGAAGGACTTACTAGGGCTTTTAACCTGGATGCCAACCTGCTCCATTTGATGAATGAAGATTGCAAGCGTCAAATGTATCAAAATGTAGTATTATTATCCATCTTTGTTGTTCTCTTGTTTTTATACTTGTCCATATTGATAGTAAATCTTCAAGTTCATTACACTGAGATAATTACTGACAATGGAAATATCAATGATAAGGATGCAGTTGATCTCAGGATAAAAATATTGCAGGTTTAATGATGGGCATGCTGTAGCTGTAAAATAAAGCCAGTTTTATTGGTTTGATGCTTAAGGCTCATTTATGCTCCATTTACATATGTAATAAGGTAAATTTGTTTCAAACATTGTCAAACATCACTTGCCACATACCATGTGTGCTTTATATTGGCATGTAAAAAGTTCACAGTTCACTTCTGAGTTATGACAACAGTTTCAATAATAATATAGTAAATATGGCAACAGTGGAGGAGATCATGATAATGCACAAATATTGGCAGCACAGTAGATGGCAATGGCCTTTGTGAACATTAAATACATTGCAGCTTCTTCTTATTCTTTGTTCTTTTTTCTGGTCACACGTGAATAATAACGCACAGCACTGCCCCCACAGTTTCCAATGGTACTGCTCTGTTTGCTCCATTTTAGTTACACATCCACAATCTCTGAAATTGACTGAAATACACATTAAATGAATGCAGAGGATGGACAGAATGTTCTGTCAGTATACATATTTAACAATGAGCAAAAAAGAGCCTTACCATGTTAAACTCTTCCAGATATCATATAAGCCACATGTAGGTTGGTTAAGCAGCATTATTTCCCTCTTTAATCCTCTCTCTCCAAACTAAAACAAAAAAAAAAAAAAACAAGGACATTCTGGTATAGATTTGAGAAGTTTCCAGATCAAGCTTTGGTTCCTTATGCCTTCATGCTAGAAAACCTATGATACAGCTCTCTGCGGAGAGGTAGAGAGAACATGCAACCTTTATCCTGAGAAGCATTTCCCGCTGGAATGTCTGCCCCTAAGACTGCACCAGATGGCAGCGAGGCCTGCAGACATAAGGAGCATTTTGATGTGCTTCCAGGACTTGAAGTGAGAGTAAGTTAAGAACACAAAATAATAGGATTACGGTGCTGTCACAATAACAAACTGCGCTGCTTTTTGTCATGAGTGGAAGGAGAAAAGACAATTTACAGATTGAGAAAGATTACAGAAATATTCCCTGACCTCATCATTATACTTTCACCCTTTCATAATGAAGTGCAACTCCTCTGTCCTTTAGTACTTAAAGCGTTGTAGAAAGATCTCATGACAAGATTCTTGTTGAGCATAGTTGGTCTGTGTGCCTAAATGTTAGGGAAAGAGATGAAGAAAGAATAAAGAAGTGGGTGAAACTGAAGAAACTGGTGACTTATCTGTAGTCAGTCTGTTACAAACCCTGCGCTTCCTCTTTTGTGAAAACATGAGGAAGCTGATCGGAGGTGCATGCTGAAAGTCTTGTTCTGTCTTCCTAACTCCTCATCATGTTTTCTCACAGATAAACTTTTCCCTGCTTATGTGTGACAACTCTGAAATTTTCCCTCTGCCTCAAACTTTGCTTGAACTTACTTTGTTTTGACAAAGGCTTCTGGGAGTTGAGTGCAAATGCAAAATCTTTTTTCTTTTTCTTTTTATGAAATTCTCTGGCGCCTCACTTTTGAGGTTGTGGCATTGCACATCTTTGGTGAAAAGTTTTTGAGGTTGTTGGAACTGTAAAGAGAACTGAAAATGAAGGAGGCATCCATCATTTTTAACTTAGGAGTTTAGTTTTTTAGATTTGGTGCATGAGATGAAAGAAGGCAGTGATTAGAGTAAATTTAGCTCACACCAGTTTGCTTTTGTTTGTTTTTTCTCAACAAGCAAGCTTAAATCAGAGTGCTAATCCACCAGAAACATATACAAGGACAGTATAGCAGTCAATTGCACAGGAAATAAGAGTTATTTGGTTTGATATGGCTCCCTAACCTCTTTCATGCCTGAATCAATTTATCCTTAATGATTAAAGTGGATTTAAAAAATCAGTTTAACCTTTGATCTTACCTTCAGTTACAGTGTCCCCCAGTGATCAAGCTGGAATCAAAAGGTGAATCAAAAAGGATTTAAATATTCAGCTTGAAAGGACAGGTGGTCATTGTACATGGGGAACTAAAACTGTTCTGCACCTTAAAATAGCCAATTTATTACTGCCTTTTTTCAGCGTTCTGTTTGAGTTCAGCCAGAGGAACCTGAGAGTGTTTCATTAATTTGACCTCATTCAGTTCAGAAGGTGCTTCATAATCCCTCGAAGGGCCAAAGTAAAACATTTTGTATTAGATTGTTGAGCTTTGTGTTTGATGTTCTTGCATAGATCAAAATGTCAAATAACCAACAACAATTTGGTGATGTGACTGTTGTATGTTTGTACCCAAAATTTGGCCCTTAAGCTCAGAAAATCTGTAAAAACTAGAACATTTGTTCCAAAAAGTGAATTTATTTAGACAAAAATGAAGAATACATACCACATTGTTAAATCAAATCTTTCTTAGAAAGTAGCTGCATGTTTTCACTGACCTTTCCTTCTTTTACCTGTGTTATTGCAGGTAAAGTGTTGAACACAGATCTGCGCCACTACCTCAGTCTGCAGTTTCAGAAGGGCTCGCTGGACCACAAACTCCAGCAGATTATACGGGACAACCTCTACCTACGCACTATCCCCTGTAAGTACATTCGGCAAATGTATACTTTCTATTCCAAGCACTTGAAACTGCCTGCATCACAAACCATGAACACCTTATGGGAATAATTAAGATGCTCTGAATGCATCACACAAGTGGAAATCTATCACACACAAAACTGAATTTATGTGTTCCCTTTCCATTACACAATCCCTCTATACACACACCACAATCACTAAAACACACATATATACTTCACTCCCCATTGTCATTCATAGCTCTCTATCACACATTCTACAAAGCAAACACTTCAGGGTCACCATAGCAACACAGCCAAGGACATCTTTTGAACCCCCACATAACTTATTTACTACCATACTGCATCATCACAGCGATCAAAATAATATTCTACCTAGCTCTGCTTTTTTTCTTTTCTTTTTTGGTTCTGCTGATCCGCTTTCCCTTGCTGACACTCCACTCAGCGGGGCGTCATCAACGATTATTTTTTGTTGAAATCAGTAATAGTGTGGTAAATAAGGTTGGTACTGTGGACTGCTGCCAAGAACCACTCCAATGAACAGCTCCTGAGTGGGCAAAAATAATTCATACCAAATGAAAATGTCTATTGATTGCAGTATATTTCTAAATCAAATGTAAGTATTGCGAAACAACTGCTGATGCATTAGTCAGGAGAAATCTTGCATATAATAGTCCCCCATTATTCTCGCTAAGAGTGTTAATGTTTAACGTCAGTGTGTGTGTTGAGCAAGAAAGGTTGAAATGGCTGTTTCACACAGAGAGAAACCTTGCATTGGTAAAATGTCACTTTCCAAGAGCTAAGGAGACAAAAGCTTTTTCAGTCTGACGCCCCTGGATTTTCTAACCGATAAAAAGGTTTTGACGACTCTGTAAATGCTAAATGAACTGTACTTGTATAGTGCTTTTGTAGTCATGTGACCAATCAAAGCGCTTTGGCACTACATGTTCATTCACCCATTCACATACACATTCATACAGCACCTGTGTTGGAACATACTTGGTGCTTTTCTAAGCATTCATACACCCGATAGGCACATTGGGGAGCAACGTAGGGTTCAGTGTCTTGCTCAAGAACATGTAGTCAGGGGTTGTTTGGTTGAAGACGGCTCTATCCACCTGAGCTACAGCCGCCCAAAACCAGAACCAGAACTCCACGTAGTAATCCTTTAAATGAAATCATGAAGTTTGTAAGTGCAGCAAAAGTGCAAATTGATATCTGGATGAAGGTTTGTATGGGTTGCAGAAATACAGGCCATTTACCATGCTGCTAAATTAAGAAATTTGATTTTATTCTATTATGGATTTTTTTTTTTTAAGAAAAAAAGAAAAATTGCATTTTTCTTCTGGTTGAAATTTGTTCTTAATTTCCATAAGAAAAAGGCAAGGAAAAGGTTCTCAATGGGAAAAAAAATAATGAAAAGCTCATTTGTACTTAAAGACCAACTCCTTAACTTTTAGACCTTAAAATTCTCCATTCCAGACTCATTTGATGGCACAGTGACATCTGTTATGTGTATTTCCAGAGCCATTGCTGCCCAGCAGCATCCTGAGGCTGAAAAACCACACTATACAACTTTTTTCTCCTGGGCCGCTGTGTGACGTTGCAGCTGAGTTTCGATTTGGGCATTCTTCACATGCTAGCAAACAGAAATAAACACACCAGCCGTTTTGAATGTGCACCATGGCGGATTCAGCAAAGAAATGCAAGAAGGCATTATTGGAGGAAGAGAGGAAACAAAAGAGAGCCAGAGACATAGCAGGAGATAAGACATGAGTCAAGATAAGACTGTCGGCTGGAAGGGGTCACAGTACAGGTTGGTTGCACGATGGATGCACAATTAGCCGTCAATAGGGCGTGTCACTGAGAAAATTTAAAAAAAGTCTGTAATGCGTCTTTAAGTGGAACATTTACATTAATTAAGGATATCTCGTCTCTTATAAATTGATGTTTCTCCATGTAAAATTTCATTAACAATAGATGTGACCTTGATATAGTGACTCAGAAACTGTGTTTATTTTCAATTTCATACAGATATATTGGCCCAAATATCCCCAATGTCCTGCTGCAAACTGACTGCAGAGGAATATAATTGAGCGTAGTCAAGGTTTTAGTCGCATGCAGAGCAGCTGCTCCTGAGGCGATGACAGACTTTTAGGCACAGCACTGTCACAAACAAGCAACATCTTTGCACTTAAGCCCCCCAAGGCTGAAAGTTGCTCTGCCTTGTTCACAGGGGACTTCGATGCACAAGTGTGACATTTTTCAGGAAGTAAGCTGCTTACCTTTCATGTATATTTAATTTCTTTTTTTTTCTTCAATGTTGAACAGAAGGGATCTTTCTTCCAAACCCCTCCCTACCTCTTTTCTTTTCCTTCTTTCCAACTCTTTTGTCATGTCCTTGTTTGTTCCTTTCATGTACCATTCGGGTCATGTTCTGAGCTGTGTTGTGTTTTAGTCAGTTGAGTTATGCTTAAAATTGTTATTGGATTTTTTTTGTCAAAGCTAGGTGCACTTTTGGGTCAGTTCTAGTGGTTTGAAGGAGCTTGTATACAGTATATTCCAATGCGGCTCTTCCATTTAAACACACATGTGTGTGTACTGCCTTCTGTTATTCACATATGTCTGTGCATATACCTCCCACTTCAAACATGGTGGGATACTTAATATTCAATGTACAGCAGCAGCCGTTAACCACTATTCATCATCAGCAGCCACTGATCTAGTTGCATGAGTCTGACTCCCCAATAATCCCCAGCTTGAATTATTGTCTTAATGGCAAGAGGCCAGGACTCGCACACTCACGGCGTCTCCATCATTCACTTGCTCACTTTCAGTCTCCCATCGTTCACCCTTACTGTTTCACTTCTGCTCTCTCTCTATTTCAATCACCCATACTTCATTTATTTTGTTTTTTTCTCCTCTTTTGCTCAGCTTTCAAACACCAGAAAATGGGTATACATTTTATTTTTAGATTAACCACTATTAAACAGCTAAAACAGACAAAATGATAGCAGAAATCTGCAGTTTGCAAAATTAAGTTCTAGTTTGAGATATTTTGTGCAATATTTATGTTTGAATTTTGAAATAGTCAGGAGCCTTTGACCTCATGAAGAGCCAATCTGGGCCCAAGATTGCATCCTGTCAGCAATTATGCTAACATATAGAGTATAGATTCTCCAATATATATGTAATAATGTCTTTGGTGTATTTACTCATGAACTTCAAACAACATCTAGAGAATTAGATCCAGAGTGTTGTTTTCTCTACAGTTGTGTTCCCTGGGGTGTTGCCTGAGTAGAGGGCATAGGAGGCTGTATGTGGTACTGTGAACAACAGTGTTTATTTATAGCATATCAAAGACACTTCTTCAGTGAAATCAGCACAACATTTGAATGGACATACTGTATCTGCCTCTGCATCTATCTCAATATTGAAAGCAGTATACATGTCAACAGAAAAAAGTACAAAGTGACAAGTGTCATCAGTGGGCACACTTACATTCTATAAATCACCTAAATTACCGTACCGTACCGTACCGT
>JAOXYM010000003.1:14323238-14342050 GCA_028567055.1 Leptatherina wallacei | reverse complement strand
AGCTGTGCTGCTCATCCCACAAATGCATGTTCCTTACAAATGTGACACCATTTAAAAGGGAAATAAACAGGCTTTCCTACAGTATGAAATTTATTGCCAAGAAGCATCGTTACACCAGAGAAATAATCTACCAAAGACAAATTTCCGAACTTTTTGTTTGATGTTTATATATATATATATATATATATATATATATATATATATATAATTAAAAAAACAGCTGTACATATTACTGTTATGGAGTTAGGTAAACCTTTGAAAAAAAACATTCAACATGTCAGAAGAAATGAAAAATGTGAAGAATTATCATGATAAACTGTTTATATAATAATGAACTGTTTATTCTCAACAATTGTACAGCCTAATCTGAACTTCAGCTATGGCAGATAAAAATAGAACCAACCATCTGTTCATACAGAAGTCGGTAGCTCTCTACACTTTAGGTCCAACACTTTTGCCTGAGTAACTTTCTTTGCTTCTGCAGCCTCTAGCCCTAATAAGTTTGATGCAATGCAAGACTTCATGTGCTGATTTTTCAAAAGGTAACCCAACCTGAAAAGTGATGACCACAGCAGACCACAATGGGCAAGAAGCATGAAAAGCAATAAAAGAATGATGAAGCATGAATGAGAAGCACGTTCAGTGGCTGCGCTTAATAAATCTTAATTATTTTTAGTCCCTTTCAGTCTACCAAAAAGCTTTATTTTTCCAAATAGGAATTTGGTGTCTGCTACAGAAGTTAAATGAAAAACTGAAAGTCCAACAACAGCACAAATGCAAACAAGAGTTGCCTGCATTTCATGATGTTCCACGTATTTTCAACACTGCCCCCATGTGGCAGGAAAAAGCTAAAACTTAGACATGTCCTTGCAAAGCTTTGTGTTAAAATAACACACTAGACACAGGACTTTCTTTTCAGTGTAAAGCTGGCAAAGCTGGCAAACTGTAATGCAATTCTTGTAAAAGTGAATCACATCCTTGATCCCAAATCACTACACATTCTATATTCTTCGCTGTTTTTACCATATCTATCACACTGTGTGGAGGTCTGGGGAAATATCTACAAAAGCACACTACAGCCAATCTGAAAAGAGCAATAAGGACAATAAACAAAGCCGGACACAGGGAACACACAAACTCACTTTTTATAAAAGCACACACTTAGAAATTTATGGACTTGGTTAAATTCAAAACGGTACAAATAATGTGTAAAGCAAAAAAATAATCTACTACTGAACAATATCCAGAAAATGTTCACAGAAAGGGAAGGAGGCTATTATCTAAGGGGTGATCTAAATCTCAAAAAAACAAAAAGTAAGAACAACAATGAAAAGTATATGCATATTGTGCTATGGGGTGACTTTGTGGAACAGTCTGGAGCAAGAAATGAAGCAAAGTTCAAACAAATATTTTTAAAAAGAGGTATAAAAACTTTTTAAAAATATTTGTTAGAAATAAGAGGTATAAAAACTTATTTCTAACAAGGTATATGGAAGATGATATAGAGATATAAGCTTGATAAGGATATTCATACGATCTACATGTATATGTTTTATATTTTTTTGTATGTTATGTATGTATGTATGTGTAGTAGTAATAATTTTGGATAATTATGGATATTGTAGAGTAATTAGATATATAAATTATGACTAGGAAGGCGGGGGATTCTAAAAAAGTGCATACCTCTCCCCACTCCTTTTTCAAACTTATGATTTAATCATGCAATATTATTATTTTCTTTATTTTAAAATTTATTTTTAATTTTTTTTATTTTCTCTTTTGTATGTGGTTTTTGTTCGAAATTCATTCATTCATTCAGTGTTTGTGTGAGACAGAGGGAATAACAGTGTGAGAAATGTGTAGTGATCAGGTTACTAAAGTTAATAACTTACTTCATTACTGTTGGTGTACTACAACGTTTTGAAACAAGTGTTAATACATCTGAAACCAAAAGTGAACAAATGTAAACCTTAAATGAAAATGCCCAAAATTTCTGAATATGATAGCACGGATGGTGATGCAAGAAGGCATGCTAGCAATGCCAGGGAAGCTAGTCCCGGACAGATCACCCACAGTGCTGCTCCTGCTGATGATGTTGCTGCTTTACCCATAATTCTAAAGTAAAAAGCTAAAAGGTAAAAAACAAGATTTAAAAATTCTTCCCAGTGTTTACACATCCTTACGTATGATTTTACCACAACTTTTTGTACAAATGAGCATATTATATTGCGACCAATGAGCAACTCCTTGAGCATCTTTCATTTCTTAATATTTCCTAGTCTTTACATCTGTGTTTGTTTTTGTGACAGCCAAACATTCACAGAATATGACAGTGCAAGAATAAACAATTCTTTCTCTCTGTTATTTTGAGTCTTTTTCTCCTCCCACTCATGACTTGAACACACACACACACAGAAATATACACAATTGTTTTCAACATCAACTACATCACTGCTTAGCCTCTGAAATCCTGGCTATAGCCCAAGTGACATGGTTTCAACGATGGAAATCTTCCGCGGGTGAAATTTTAATTTTCCTTAACAGTTCAAGGAAGACATTTGATTAATGTTAAATAGCCTTTTTATGTCTTAGCTAACCGATCTCTTAAAGGCACACTGTAATAAAAAAAGGTGTGCTGTCAAGTTTTAAATGTAGTAAAAGATTTTCTATAATGTGATTGGGTTGAAAACTGTTACCGGCAGCACCAACAGAGAAGCAAAGGTATGGATGGAACATGCTCTGCATACTGATTTTACTTTGATTCTGTGAAATCTGTCTAGTTGTGACCAACTGAGAGCCATACTCCTCTGACTTACAGGATACCAGTAATTTTTTTTTAGATATTCTCATATATTTCCATTTAGTTAAATCCAAAACAACTCACACACACACACACTCGAAAATAAAATTGTAAATTTAACACACATGCCTGCTCATGTTTATACAGCATGTCCAGGAACGTGTGCCATGCAAGCTCAATGCATGGGATTTGCTTCTCTGTTTTCAAATTTATTTATTTGTGTCGATACATGTGAGTCAAATCTTGCCAGTGGTCAATTAACATTCATACGGTATTCTGTGAATATGTTAGCAGCTGTAGCACCTGCTGCTGACCTTGTGTAAACCAGTCAATCTCCTGATCCTACCCGCACACATCAGGGGGACCCACATGTGCTCTTAGTTTCAAGTCATGGTTTATTCATAAGATAAATGAACTGGTTCTTTTTCTTCCCTCTCTCCTCTCACAGACACAACCAGTACAATGTCGCACATTGCAAGCATCCACTACATAAACTCTGGAAACATTCCTCTCTTTTTCCCCCAAACTGCTTATAAATGTTGATATGAAAGCACCTTTATGGTAGGCTTGTCAGCATCAACAGATATTTTACAAAAAGAGAATAGTCATGCTAAATCCAGTAAGAAGTTTACACAACCAGGGATGTCTCGTCTTGGCAAACAGCTGAACAGCTAAGCAGTAACCTTTTCTTATATCTTATACTTCAATAGAGCATAAGCAGTTGCCCTGCATTTAGAGGTCTAGGAAAGTCAGACGGTCGCAGTGTATTTGTGTCATGAAGGGATTGGAATGGAGGATTTCTCTCACATTGCTCAATGATTATGGCAATAACATGATAATCTCCCCGCTCTCTTTAAGCTCATTCTTTTTTTTACAGCAAATCCAGGCTGCTGTGAAATGGGAGAGGATTTTCCTAAATGTTTGAGGGGAAACCTCATGGTTGCATAAAATGGACCATCTCTGCACCATTCTCTCGTTCCTTTGCTCACATTGCATCTACCCAGACAGCAGCTAACTCTGAGCAGGATCCGCCTCAACTCTGCTCCAACTCTAAGCAGATCCAGAACGGATATGGTTCTGATTGGGCCCAATCACTACTTAAGAATCCACAACTGGCCCAGTTCAGTTCCAGGCCAGATTTGGAAGAACGGCTCCATACCATTGAGCCAAAAAGCACTGGCTCAGATCCGTTATAGATCTGGGCCACAACTTGTGAGGGCTCGGGGACGGGAGCGAGTTAAAGGATATTTGCTCTCTATAGTGCTGACTAGAAGATGTGAAATTAGAAGATACATTTAAATCCTTTTACGAGAGAGAAGGAACCTTGTGACTGGGAGCAGCCTCATCTTGATGCACACAGGTAGATATCTGCTTTTGCGTATTTGTAAAGTTAATTTGCATTTAAGGATAATAAGGTGCATATTCTGAAATGAATTGTGTGATCAGGGCATACCTGGGTGGGTTCGTCTCCCCGTACATAAGAAGATGCTAATACCCCCCCCCCCCCCCCCCCCCCCCCCCGTTACCAAGAAGGGCACAGGGCTGCACAGCCACAGAATAAATCCTTTCTTGTGTTGCAATAGATCATCTAAGAAGGCAAATATCAGGCACTGCTGTGTCACCTACAAGCTTTCCTTCATCTGTGAGCTGAAGCCAGGTGAGATTTAAACCTTTATAGAAAGGTTGACTGCGGGCAAAGAGAGAAAGCAATGGAGAGCAAACTAAGTAAGAGCATATAATATGCTGAGCTCCTCGGCTCCTGGTGGAAGCCCCTGTTGCGATGCAAGCAGGACTGGCTTGACTGTGTGCAGATGTGTGGATTAGCGTCTCAATAGTTGGAAGGTTTCGGTGTACTATCCCTGAGAGGGAACACTGATAGTTGTTACCCCCTCCTCTACACTAAACCCAGTCAGCAGAAGCACTGAATGGACACTGTGGCAGGGAGTGTTGATCTCTCAGCAGCATGGCAAAGTTAAAGAGGAGCTGGAAATAATCGGATCGAGGAATGGGATTTCCTCCATATAATTGTGCTTGAAGAGGGGCTTTTTTCTTTGGAAAGAGGGAAATAAACAAGGTCATTCATCCTTGTGTATAGGTCACATGGTTTTCAATTCTTCTTTGAAGTGCTCATGAATTACCATCAGTTTATTAGTGTACTGTAAGTGAGCTGTGCTCAAGGTGCTGAGCTAATGGGATTCTTAGCTAATCATAATGGTCTTGCTAATAGTCCCAAATGACTTGCCTGAATGCTTATTATGTTAATGGATCCTGCATAATGGTTTTTATTCACTTTGAAAATATTTTATTGGAGCCATTTTACTCATTTTCCACTCTCTTGGACTCCTTTATCAATGAATCTGACATAAGTGATACGATTAATCCTTCATTTTCTTTAAAAAAAAAGAAAAAAAAAAGCTTATCCAAAAATGGGACTTTCTTTACCTATTCAGAGTAAGAATGTTTCTGTGGGTCCAGGTTGCTTTACGGTTGGTTGGATGCATGCTTAATGCTACATGTTGGGCCAGAGGGTCCCAGGTTGCTTGGCAAGCAGAAGCATAAGCCATCTGTGCCAGGCATTCACAGTGTGTCTTTCTGGGATTTTTGGTCCCTTTCTCAGTCTCAGTCTCTCTGAGGTCTAAGTTGAGCTGCTCTGTTCGAGCAGAACAGAGCCGCCAGACAAAAATTGAATAGCCCAGCGTAAGACTGGAGGGATGGCTGCCAGGAATATGAAATTCTGAGGGTTTTTCTTTTGCCTGCTGCCAAGAAATGCAAAATTCTGCCAAATCAACATCCACTTCACACCAGTTGTTTTGGAGTGTCTGTGGTGTTAATGAGTCAGATATTTTTAGGGAAGTTAAACAACATGAGATTAAATTGGTTTTAAGTCTAAATGCAGCATTAGGTCATCGTTGTATGGCAGCGTGACTGTACAACTGTCTGCTCATCATTATGCTAAGATGAAATAGCTCATGACCTTGTGTAGCTTATACATAGTGCCTTTGACAACGGAAATCATTCATTACCAGTCGCTGATTCCCACCACCATGAAATTGCCTGCACACACTTTGAAAGAGGAGGCTGACACTTCCCGGCTCATCAGCCCAGTGACACTAGGATCACCAGTAACATTGGACAAGCTTCCTAGCTCATCAGCTTAGGAGGCTTCCCACCATTTAAAATGGGAAACGGTGCCACAAATCTTCCCAGACACACTGCTTTCACACACCTCTGTATCTGCGGCACGCATTTATCAGGGGCCAAGAGACATGTTTCTAAGTGATTAATCACAGAGGTACCTTCTGGCTGATGAATGTCAGCATGTGCGAAGAGACAGGCAGGGATTAGCCAGCACATCCAATATCTCCCTGCTATCATTATGCAACCCTGGTAATGAAGCCATCTTTGACAAATGCGGATGAGTGTCACTTTGTAAACACAGAGTCGCACGTCAACAGGGGAGGGGGCAGGCTTTCATCCAGCGTCCCTTTCCTCCTCAACCTTGACGCTTTGAGAGACATCAGCAATAGTTGCATTAACCCAGTTTTCTGGGTATTGTTGCTGGGATGCCTGCAGAGATGAGGTTGGGTCTGAAATGGGCTCACTTATCAGAAATGCTGTTGTGGTGTTGGTGTTTCCGCTGTAAAGCTGTCAGAATGACTGTGATGTTTTCCTCAGAGCCCTCTGTTCTTTCTGCATTTTATGCAGTTGTCAGCTTTCCTTCTTTATACCAAGCTATAAAAAGATCTAGAGTTGATAAATGTTGCTCTCACAAAACAGCATTTGTTATGTCTGCATGTTCATGCTTAAGTACATCAAAGATTCATAATACTGTAGTCCCCTTCACAGCTGGGACCGAATGGAAATCAGATTAAGTTTATGGCGGCTAATTAAATAGCTCAAGATCTCTATTTCCCAGTTGTATTTCTCTGTATACTTTAATTAATCCAATCATATATCATGGTTTAGCTGAGATTGCTTATTGTAAGAACCAAGTAAATGTTTGACCTTGCAAATGGATTGCTGTAAAAATTAATCTGATGATTTTGTGTAAACACATCTGATTGAGCAGCATTTAGCAAACAAATAAACATAATAAATGGTTGGGTTATAAATTGGTATGCACATTCTTTGTAATCCTGAAATAATGACTTTTTCTGCCCCTAAATTGAGTTCCACATACTGCACCAGCTGTACATAGATGGATTACCCCATGAGTAAATGGGAAAATAATTTAACAAAGTTTTGCACTCTTCCCCGCTCTCTTTCAGAGCACTTAGATCCTACTAAATATTTACAATCCATGACACTAGGTCTTTCTTAATCAGGAGGAAAAAACAAGCTGAGAGATGGATAATTGCTGTATTCAATGATCAGTGTAATTAGTTGCTGGCGAATTCCAAGTGAAGTGATTTTAATAATGTTAGTGTTTTAATGTTGCATGAGCCATGTCAGCCCTGTGGTGCAGTTATCAAGAGAAAATGAAGCGGGAAGTTGAAGAGACGTGAAAACCATGCTGAGATGGAAGACTCCAGAAACCTGAAACTTGTCAACCTTAAGTGCTGGGTTGTAACATTTTGAGAAGTAAATCAGTTGATTAAGATGATTAGGACATTGTGGAGGTGGATGATTTCTAATCTAACAAAAACAAACTCTTTTTATTGCATTATTTTAGAAATAAATCCATCTTGTTTTATTCTGTTCTTCCTTCCTCTGCTCCTCTATCCTTTTTCTCCGTAAGGTAACTACTATGGGACCCCAAAGCCCCCAGCAGAGCCCAATTTGGTGCAGCCTGACCTGGTGGATCAGGTGCTGTTTGATGAAGACTTCAGTGGTGAAGTCCCCAGGAAACGCACCACTTCAGTCAGTAAGATGGATAGGAAGGATAGCGCTGTACCTGAGGAGGAGGATGATGATGAGAGGCCCCCGCTGGTCAATGGATTGCCTGGTCAGTTAATTTCAAAGCACAGCATGTCATATTGAATAACTGAGATTCTTCTATACTCTGCTAGTTCATTGGAAATTTCAGGTAAGGTTAATGTCACTTTTTGCTTTTCTTGTAAGATAAAGATTTTTCTTTACTTGTCTCAGATTTTATAAAGTATTTCAGGACATCACAGTCTGTCACAGCATGAAAAGATCTTCAGGTACCATTATCTGCATCAGACTGATCATCTTCATAAGCCCTCATTTCTCTTGATTCAAAATTTTCAATACGAATTTGACTTGGCAGAGTTGTTTTATTAGGTGCCTGAAAAGGATGTTTTATTACAAATTAAAATAGTTGCAAACTTTATTAAACTTTAGACTGTGTTGTGCAATTTTAGAAATTCAGAGCTACAGACTCCTAAACAAAATAAAACAAAACATCCTGCTCCAACATACCTGATTCAAATGTTTTGGATCCAACATCTTTTTGCATCAGATGTGTTGAAGCAGAGAGACGTCTAAAAACTTTAGGACAGTGGCCCTGAAACTCTGGAGTTGGGGAGCCCTGACGTAGCTCATTGACACTATATACCGGGGCAAAGCCAAGGGGTGTCCAAGGTGACCCATTGCCATTAAAGAGTTGGAGTTGTATTAGAAAACTCGCATTTTATTTATTAATGAATAAGTCACATTTTATTTCTACAGAGCTGAGCATGTAAATGTAATGTAGCACAAAGTGTTTTACAGTGTAAAAGTGATACACACTACAAATAATCAAAAGGAAGCATGAAAAAACACACACACTACCCCATCCCAGCTCCAACCTACCTCAATCCTAATGCAGTAAAGGATTCTGCTCTAAAATTAAGAAAAAAAGCAAACGATAAAAACAATGCAAAACACTAAAGAACTGAAGATTTGAGGAAACACTTTCGTAAATCTCAAAATCTGATTGATTTGCAATAAGGATACATTAAAGTATAATGAATATAAATGACTTTAAAAATGTTTCAGTTCTAAAATCCTAAAATTGTATTAAACAGTGTATACATAAATAAAAAAGAGGGGTTTTTTTCACTTACAAGTTACCTCAGAGCTAAAAATAAACAGATAAATAGACTGTAAAATAATTAGATAAAACTAAATTGATTTAAATTTGATTAATTTAGAAAACAATAGAAATTATAATTAAAATTAAATTCATAAACCAAAAACTGAAAATGGCTAAAATTAAAGGATAAATAGACGAATAACTTAAACTGAGTGGAGAAATGCTAAAGCCATACATTAAAACTATAACAAGATATTAGTTCTTGTTTCGCCAGTGAATGGTATGGTCTCAACTTGGTCACTTCTACAAAAGTTATCTGGCTCTACCACTGCCCATATTTAGGTTAAACCAACCTATACTGAGATTGTTTTCCTCCTTCCTGCCATCCTCTTGCTGTAAACAAAGAACTTAGGAGCAAGAAATATAAGCTATGCTGATGGAGTCAGTCAGCGCAATCTATTAAAAACATCCACATTTGGTTATGAATTCACAGAAAAGTAGCTGTTTGCTGCTGTATGAAGGTTTAGGACATCATACATAGGAGGTTTTTGTGGGTTTTTTTACATCCAAATTTGTTTCAGTCTCTGACATTAATGCCCAAACTGAATGCAGTTATGTAGAATGGTAACTAAAAAGAAAACCTTAGAGAGAAATGGAATTTTCCAAACTAAGATTTCTTTTGCAGTTGACCCCTGATCTAAATGCACCTGGTTCAGACAGAGCCGATAGATCAGCAATTATAATCTTTTTCATTTGGATATTGCATATTGCTTTGCAAATATACTTGAACAAAGACTACAGAGAATTTAATTTGACTCATGGCTGAGTCAGGTCCTGAAGTGGCTCTGGAGTTAGTGACCAAGAAGCTTTATTACTTCAACATAAAAATTAAAAGCAGCATATTGTTTTGGATTAGAGCTCGAAAGAAATGTGACTAATTATTCAGCCATCGTTTCATGGTTTTAGTTTCTTGAATTTGAGTATTTGTTCTTCTTTTTTCCTAACATTTAATAAAATCTTGGACTTAATTAAAGAATTTTAAATTGAAGTTACTTATTGTGGATAAATACTTTTGTCCCCAATGAAACAGCCAAGCTCCCAGGACTTCCACAGAAGTTGCATCCCCTAAACTCATAGTGATGTATATTTAAAGCAACAGTAGCAACAACCAGGCTATTTGATGAGTAGTGAAACTTCCAACCCTGTACATTGTGGAAAATTAGCCAAAGTGTACCCAAAGTTAGCTTAACCAAAACCTGACTAAGCTTAGCCAAAAATATACTAAATAACAATATTGTAAGGAAGCCTTGGCTAAGCTAAGATATTGTTATTTAGTATGATATCTCAAACTATACATCAATCAAAAAAGAATCACCTTTAAAAATTTAACTTATAAATTGATCCTCAGAAAATATAGTAGGATTCAGCTCTCTTCTTGGCACATCACCAATGTCTGCACAAGACCCCTTTCCTTGCTGGCAGGACTAGATATGCTGAACACTGCACAATGCTTTTTTATTTTTCTCTTTGACAAAGTCAGGGCTGTGTGCATACAACAGATTTATTTTACGCCAGTCACACAGCAAAGGCAGCTAATAGATTGTGAGAAGGTATTTGCTGAATTTGACAAGTGCGTATAAGATTAGAATGACTGACTTTAACCTTTAAGCTATTTAAAATGTAACGGCCACACATGAAAATGCTGTTGCTGTTGCCATCCAGTACACTGTAGTATAGGTCACCTTGACATAGCCTAATGTATTAGTTCAATCAGAACAACTCCTCGTCGCTCTAAGGAGCAAAGCTGTCCTTAATGCTTGCAAGGACAACAGCCCTCGGATAATACATAGGTTATACCTGGATTTTTTTTTCCCCCAGGAAAAAAAACTTGGGTTAACATTGAGGCAAGTCCAAGCTGAAAATAAATTTCAACGAATGAAACATTGTTTTGACAGTCACAGCTCTAACACTGCTTGCTCAGCTGCACAAAGGATTCACAGAAATCCAATGTCTGTTTACCCAACCACTCTGTCATATTGAAGTCAAACACAAACGATCCAGGAGTTCTTTTTATGGAACGAAACCAGTCACAAATGACTGCTCGGCTCCAGCCCACAGCTGTGGCAGAGCAGTCTCAGACCAGCCGTAGATGGAGAGAGTTATGGTCGAATGAAAAAGAGGTTAATGGAAAATGTGAGCTATAAGTCTCTAAGCACATCATTGCAGCTTCCCTTGTCTTTTCTTAGACTGTCTTTATCAACAGCGTCCTATCATCAAGTGGGCCCTTACCTTGCTTTGAACCATACTGATGAACTCGATCTTCTCTAGGCTCCGCTCACAGGCTTGTTGACCAACAGTCTACATGACTGGAACACCATCAAACATGCCATGTGTATTTTGGCTGTGCAAAACATGTGTTTTTTAACTTCTTCTTGTCCAAAATGACATACCCAAAATATGAAACTACTACAGAAGTGTCATAATCAAGATATGCGATACAATGTCAGAGCAAACTCACCTGGAACACAACAAAAGATATAAATGGTTTTCTCCTCCTTAAAGAAAACCACTTTTCTTTCAGTGAAAACCAGAGAATAGCAGTTAATTCATCTGGGAATTAGTAAAATAGAATAGTAAAATAATGTCAGATGACAAATCTCAGGAACCCAATAACATCATTATCTACACCTCTGTCAATGTTCATTATCAGAGCAAATTCACCTTAGAAACACCATAAGGATCCAAAAAGAAGTGAAACCCAAGGCAGTATATCAAAGGAAGAGTGACTACTTCACTATAAAACCCCCTTCATCTTCATTTGACATTCATGAATCATTTCAAACAAATGTGGAATCATAAGACAACACAAACATAGAGCCTTGTAAAAAAAAAAAAATAGGGTGGCTGCGGCTCAGGTGGATAGAGCAGTTGTCTACGAAAGAGGTTGGCAATTCGGTTCGCCTGACTACATATCAAAGTGTCTTTGGGCAAGACACTTCGACCCTACCTTGCCTCCGGATGTGCCAATCATACTAATATATGAATGTATAGAAGCACTAAGGCTCTGATTTATCACAGGATTGTGCCTCTTAAAACAGGCGCAAAGTTGATAACGGGCACAAAAAATGCTGCAGCTGATTTATCAAACCTGTCACAATGCACTTGCAAAATGGCTACAATAGCGCCGCAATGCATTTTTCATTTGCTGAATGAGATGCAATGATCAAATGCTGCAGGATAGCAGAGGAGCATCAGTCTGATTCAGAAACTTTTCTCATGGCCGGTTGGAGGCAATGACTGAACTTCTGGAACAAAATTATTACATATAAAGGTGGTTGACGAATAGCACAATTCTGACTGTCCGTATGTCACATACTGATAAAAATGTATATTTTTTAAGAATACATATTTAAATGTTTTTCCCCTGACTAGATAAAGTACAATCATAACAATGGTGTTGTGGGGTGTATTATAATTTCTACTTAGATTTTTGATCGAAACATCAAAAATGTTATATGGTGTGACTGTCCGGCATATGTGTGCCCTCAGGAGTATGAGCACATTTCCAAATAATTTATAAACATTTGATAGTTCTACAGTGCATATAAAATGATAATGTGTTATCATTAACCACATAAAGTGTTGATGTCTATGCATAATGTCAAAACAAGTTCTGACCAAATACATTTTGTCCGCAAAATGGTCATCATATGGTGTGGCACTATAAAGTCTATTTTCAACGGGCAATAATTTGGGCATTTGACATCACAAGTAGTGGTCAGTGTTTTGTGTCTTACGGTGTGACATTACTTGCATAAAAAAAATGAATATTGCTCACAGATTTTTCTTAATAATTCTTAAAAATCAATGCTGTTGTGTGGCTAATTACATGCTAACTATTGGCCAGCTGTTTTTAGTTTGCAGATAAATTGGCTTGACTGATCAAAATGTCATATGGTGTGACTGGTTTTCCTAGTCACACCATATGACTTATCTCTCACACCATATGACATTCACTTTGTTTTACATTGATATTTATATAAAACATTTAATATAAGTATAATATCTATATGATAAATTTTTCTACTTTCCAATTTTATATTCCATGCAACCATGTTTTACAGTTTGCCAGACCGTGCATATTAGAAAATAGTTTTTTCTGCATTTCTTGTCAAGACTGATATGTCCAGCAAGGAGAAGACATGCTGTTTTCAGCCAAAGAAACTGCCGGCCACAGCGTTGAAGGCTTGTGTGGATCAGCATACCACTCGCCAACCAACCAACAAAAAACCAGTCAACCTTGTTTTACCAGAAGCATACACCAGTTCTGATGACGACACTGGCTACAATGTGGGAAAGTTTGCCATTGTCAATTATGACAACTGGCCATATGTGGGCCAGGTCACTACGATACATCACGATGAAGTAGAAACCAGTTTAAGCCAATTGTCATCAGTCTGTATTCATACAAGCCAATTCATAACAAACAGCCAAGCTAAGGAAACCAACAGACTGCATCAATCCAATCCCCCATCCTGTGATAATGCTAGAGGCAACAGTGGGAAGAAAAAACTCCCTTTTAAAAGGGAGGAAAAACCTCCAGCAGAACCCGGCTCGGGGAGGGCGGCCATCTGCCTCGACTGAACATTAATTTGATAGCAACAAAATAATAGTGGTTCAGTTTATCATATGGCATGACACTCATGTCATGTGGTGTGACATTCACAATTGTGACAAAAAAGCAGCTTTGCTAGTGGTAATTCATGAAAATATCAATAGAGCACAAGGAAAATGGTGTCAGCAAGAGTGTCAAGCAAATTCTTAAAGTTGTTACAAGGTTTAAGAGAACTAAACTAACTAAACTAAAATATTTTGAAAGATTGAGGAGCAATGTCTTCCTTTGCGTGATGAATTGGAAAAATAAACCAAAATATACGAGATTTTCACAATGAAATATTAAATGTCAAAGCAGTCATAATTGAAATGTTTGAAGTGAATTAGAAGAAAAAAAAGTACCCCGTTTTCACTTTATATGAAATATCTTTCCTGTCACACCATATGACAATTTAAGGCACTCAAGCAGCAAATTGGGGAAAAAAAGCATATTTCAACAAAATTAAAAAGAACACATTTATATTTGGAAAGTCATAACACAAAAAATAATTATCAGGGATAATAAGAGAGTTTTAAAGAAAAATAATTTATATGTCAACCACCCATAAACAGATAATTTGTGTGAATGTTAAAATGACAACTGTTTAGACAAAAGTTGTCATTGTCATATGTCAACAGAACATGTTTTAGTTTGTGCATATACCTTGTTCCACAAATGGCCCGGTATTGTCTACTGCTCGCAGAAAGTGCGCTGCACCTGCTGCTCAATACTGGTCGTCGGCCCCCCAACCTGTCTTATTTGCCGAGGTTTTATTACTAGCTTTTTTTTTCTTCTTCATCTAATATCTTGCCATCTTTTCTTAACTTCATCTGATGCTGCTCTTGTTTTTCCAACTGGTTTTACTTTTTGGCAAATACCCTCCCATACTGCAGTCCTTCTGGTTACATTAAGATGTCTTTGCCATACTTCTATTTACCTCTTCTACTAATATTTCCATCTCCATTTATTTTTCGTTTGCGACTTACTTGCTTTCCTTCTGCACAGCAAATCATTTGCGCACACTAATCCTCATTTAGATAAGGCTGTTTGCGCCCATTATCAATTGCACAATCAATCTTAGTACTTTGTAGACCACCCACAAATCATGGAAACACAACAAGCGCAAAATATTTGCGGGCCAATTTATTTAGCACTCGCTATTTGGAATCTTAGTAAATCAGGGCCTAAGTATGTTACAATATAAGTGCTGTATGAATGTGTGTGTGAGTGGATGAATGAGATATATGCATTGTTAAAGCGCTTTGAGTGGTCACCTGACTAGAAAAGCGCTATACAGATGCAGTCCATTTACCACATTTGTTTTTTTGAACTGGAATTATACCTATATCACAAAATGGCAAAAGCAAGATATGCTTTATGATCAATGTGTGAATGATTGTCACACATTGATGAAACGGATATCTTTGTAATCAGCAGAGTCTCTGCTATGACATCTTGTTTGTGTGATCTGCTTAAAGTGGAGAAATTAGCAGAGGTACTAAAGAGGACAGTGCTGTTCTCATATTTTTTGTTACATGTCCATTTAACTGTCTGGGGTTTTAACCGTGTTTGGATGCCAGTCCTTGGTAGAGTCTTTTAACTGAATTGCTTCCGGTGATTTTTGTATGGTACGTGATTGGTGCTTCCTAGCGTGTGCAAATATTTCTTAGTGCACGCATCTCATGCTGCCCCCTGTACAGGGGGCTTTCGTCAAGGGGAGGTTAATAAGGAGACAAAATAAATAGTTTAAGAAGATGCAGATAATCAACTTGCTGATGATGTTAATGGGAATTATGGTTGGATTTTTTTATTGTTGTTTTTTGTAAACATTTTCTCTGTGTATTCTGTGCTGTGCATAAAATCTTTTGACGTTATCCTCCATTTTTAGGAGGCTAGCTCCACATGAAAAGAAAGGGATAAAAGAGCACTTGTTTTCATCCTTTATGACCATCTTCTGAGGGAAGGCATGGAGTGCTAAGTGAATTAGGAGAGCCTTTGTTGTGTGATTCATGTTCATTATAGTGCAGTTTCTCATTAAAGCGAAGCGTCTACGAATTCAGTCCAATATATTCAAAATTCAGCAGTAAAATGTTCTACAGGAGAAAAGGCCTCCAGGCTCAAATGGCTCTTTTGGTGTAAATCCCAATCTCTACAATTGCAAACCAACACGGAATATACACATACTATGTATATAAGACAAAAGCACGAACACAGCATGCTCAGAGAAATGCAAAACAGCCCTTTAGCGAACTCACACACTTACAACACACTCATTATCACTTGCATGCAAATCCTGTAAGCGACAATCTACTTCCTCCTCTCTCCTGCAGCAGGCAGAATAAGAGGAGGGCTTAGGTGTTTCTGTGGGCTAACCTTTAACCGTCTCTACTCTCTGTCCCTTGTAACCTGTCCATCCACTAACTCTTTCTAGAGCACAAAGACTGGAGGAAAGCAGTTCCCAGTTACACTCAGTCCAGCAGCACCATGGACTTCCGTACATGGAGCTCTCTTCCCCGCGATGACAGCCTGGAGCCACTGCCCCTCAACTGGGAGATGGCCTATACTGAAACTGGCATGGTCTACTTCATAGAGTAAGTAAGACAGGATTCCTGTGGCCATTTCCTGTTCAAACAATTAAGTCAGCTGACTGATGAGTTTTTAAAAAGTCATTTGCTAAATAAATATGCCACATGTTATGGCTTAGAGCCTTGTCCAATATAAAGAGCTCCTCTTTTGCTCATAGTATTGTAAGATTTGTCTATATGTTTGTTCAAACTTTTTTTCAAACAAGCAAATAGGACATATTTGACTTGACGATGACCTAATGAAAACGTTAGGTGATATAAAGTCAGTCTTATTCAACTTTGCTACAAGATCAATAAAATTTTGCATTTGAATCAAACACATTTTGCTCTTGCATGCTGTCGTGTGTGTGTGTGTGTGTGTGTGTGTGTGTGTGTGTGTGTGTGTGTGTGTGTGGGTGTGTGTGTGTGTGTGGGTGTGTGTGTGTGTGTTACAAGGCATATCATGTTAAATAGCAATAAAAGGAAATCTGTCGTTTGAGACTTCAGAGCACTACTCATGTCTTAGAAAGTCAGGGTCAGATAGCCACACAGAACATTGGAGGAACCAGTCCTCCGTAAACCATGGTGGGGCTGTCCAGCTATTTTCATCAGCTAGTTTTCAATGCTAACTGAGTGACCTGGTGCTGGTCAGTGAATATGGTGGCAAGGCCAGTTTACATTTTCATAGTTCTCTATTAATAGAATGAGGAAAACTATAGAGTCATACCCAAGTCATTTTAATGCAGTTTGTTTTTATGCCAAATTTTTTCTAAATGCACAGTTTAGAGGAACATGGATGGTATTTCAGGGGATTATAAACTGCTGGAATTGAACTTTAAGACCACATTTCTGAGTCAAATATACGGCACGAGCTTGAAAATTCATTCATTAGATAGATTATGTCACTGGTCAGCTGCCATTAGTATTATAGCACAACTAATATGGATTAATATATACCTGAAAAGAATCCTGAACAAATGCTAAAAAATACTGTTGAATGAATTTCTAATTGTCAATCACTCAGTCTTTTCTTGTCTTAATGAAACAAAGTATTAGTGATCTTAAAGACTGGAATAACAGAATAACAGTAACTGGGGGAAAATCAGTAAGCACACTCTACAGGTAAATACAACTTCTCTACTTGATAATGATGTGAAAGGTAAGTATCATATAAGTATCAAGCATCATCAGGAACATGTTATTATTATGTTTTCGCATCACCATAGTAGAAGTGTTAGGAATGATCATTGGTGTCAAATAAGGGGTTTGTGATCTATCAGTTACTTTAGAGATCATCACAGACAGAAAAGTTTAACATGTTCCATTAAAAAGGCAAAAAGAAGATAGATAAGTGAATTTCACAAAATCCACAATTTTTCTTGCTTTTTGGAAAGTAAACAAGTCTTTTGTGAGTAATATATGCATATATGTATAAAATGCATGTGTTTCTGTGTACAAACCTGTTTGTTTCATTCACATTTCCCTGTAAGCTGCTTATCTCAGAAGATATCAGAAGACCATTGGGATTTTCCTTCTGATTACACACTCCAGTTATTCAAAATATTTGAGGATAAACGAGTCATGTTGCGAATTCATCAGGTTTTGTTTTCCCCTCTGAAAAGGCCACCTAACCATAAACATGGTGACAGCAGAACAGAAACCAATGGATCATACCTTTTGTTGATAAATTCAATAACCCTTGTGCAGAATAGCATGATATTCATGGGAATGCAGTTGCTGTTTATCTGTTGCACTACATCCTTTTGTTTGCTACTTGTGCTTCACACTGTTTCCCTGCTGGCACAGGTCTTTATTGTTGATACTTATGTGCTCTGCAGTCACAATACCAAGACGACCACGTGGTTGGACCCCCGCTTGGCGAAGAAGGCAAAGCCCCCAGAGAAGTGCGAGGATGGTGGTATGTGCAGTTGATTTCTCTGCTGCTCTCGTCTATTCAAGCATGTACTAATTCCATTAACCACTGCACATGCATTTACACATGGGTATACTTCTATATGCCCTGCATTACACAATCCATCAATTTGCACTTATTCACATGATTATTATGTAACCAACTTGTCTTTAAAATGACACACCAACTAAAAGTAACCCTAAGCATCTTGGTGTCATGGCCTAATTTTTTTAGAAACCTGGATCTAGGGTCTACTTAAAGGAACTCCAGAAGCGCCTTTGTATCCCGTAGATGATAATGCGGACTTAAGTGCAGACAGAAGCATAGAGTGGCCACGGCTGAAAGAATGGGACCCTTCCAGCCTGGTTTTAATGGAATTTTACAAACAGAAAGCTAGTTGGTGTGTCGCATTTGAAAAGCAACTCAAAAGCTCTCTCTTGCGTTAAGAGCTTTTTTCTATCCGTTTTCTCTTGATATGTTCATCAGGGCATGATGTACATCAGCCGTTCCAGACGGTTTGCTTATTGAGAAACACAGGAATGTGCTCTCAGTTATTCTAATTATTTTCATGCCTACTTTCATATGCTAAATATCCAAGTCAAGAGAATAAAAACACACTGTTAACTACTGCTGTGTCTCATCACTGTGTTTAACAGTTTGCAATCCGCAGATGTCTCAAAATATTGTGCCTGTTTATCTGTTTTGTATTGCCAGTCTGTTATTTGCATCTCTTCACAACAAAATGATACATTATTTTCTTTTGATAGAGTTGCCCTACGGCTGGGAGAAAATAGAAGACCCACAGTATGGCACATACTATGTTGAGTAAGTTTAATGATTATATATATATATATATATATATATATATATATATATATATATATAATTTTCTAATTTTTGCCTCC
>JAOXYM010000003.1:14260261-14271194 GCA_028567055.1 Leptatherina wallacei | reverse complement strand
CATTTGTGAATGTAGTATTTTGTAATGATGATCAAGTTGTTAATTAAAAATTCTAGCTTTTTGTCTTTTGTAATCAACTCTATCACGAACGGTATGTTGCATATTGTTTCAGAGGTGCCATAAATATTTTAGGCTATATAAGTTACAGCACAGGCATTGTTTCAGGTTTTTTTATAGTTACATCAAACTTATTTTTGCATTGTGGTTCCGGAAAACAAAAACAAAAAAATAAACAAACAAAAAACACGGCAGTTTGTTGTCTTACATTATGGCTCCTGGAAAAAGAAAATACACCAAAATGGAGCATCTTTAAAAAAAATTAAAAAAAAATCAACAATCACCCTTTGTTCACCGTCTATTATCAATGAAAAGCCTCAATAGACCTGTCGTCATGGTCACTAGTTTGATTTACGGTATCTGAAATGAGTCATTGCGCCACTTTACTACCACTTACGGTAATTGTCATGTCACGTTACGTCACTCATCTTTTGGCGGGATACTGAAACTGTCATTAGATAACTGAAGGCATCCCACTTTCACCCACCCCCACAGCTGACATGCAGACCATGTGACGTTTAGGTTCTTTTATGACTTATGATGACTGGGGTAAAATGAAAAACACATTTGCTCAGCAGCAGTTTATTATCAAACAAATATAGGTTGTATTCTGAAAACAACTCGGGGGATTTGAAATCAGTCTTTAAAATCTTTGATCCAGGCCCTTTGGGACTCTGGAAAACCTGAGTTCAAGTTACTTATCGGCAACCTGTCAGCTGAAATGAGCAGCGCTCCCCATTACATGGAGACAAAGTACAAATAATTCACTGGAAACCTAAAAGCCAAAATGTTTCTTTCTTTCTTTCTTTTTAATTCACATTTCATAGTTTTGTTTGTATCTAAGTTTGAAAGAGAAATGTATTTATTTAGTTTTCTAAATCCCCTAAACAGTTTCATTTTGTGGACATTAAATTAACAGATATTAAGACTACACCAGTTCCCAAATTAATGGGTTCCTTAGTATTTCTATCCCACAAATATGAAGGCTACATTTAAACTACATGGCAGACTGAAAGAAACTAAACAATTTATGTGTAAAAGCAGTGACATTTGTCATTAGTATGGTGATGGACTCGTACCACGTCATCATTGCTGATCTGCTACCAGTGAACACGGCACTGACCTTTGCACCCACTCAGCTTTACAGCAGCAGTACAGACAGTGGTAGTGTCTAGCCCAGCAGGCTTTGTAAGTGAGCCATTACAGCTGGCATGTATAGGCTGACACGGTGTAACAACAAGAGCCGGTAAAGGTCATTTCAGCGAGAAAGACTGGAGTGGTTAATTTGCTGTGGCTGCACAGAGTCAGACTTTGCACATATGTGAGGCTCCCTCTCTGGTGTATCCACACCCACAGTGACAGATGACCTTGTAACCATGTGTTGTGTGACTGAATCGCCATGGCCATCAAGAGCCAATAGGTCATTGTTTTTTTAGACCCAACACACTCTGGCATCATCAGTAGACTATTACTGAGAGCGATTGCAATTCTATGTTATGTTACTCTATTTTTAAAATGAAAATAATACAAATCTTATATTTATATATACAAAGAAATATTGGGATAAATACAATATGTATATTATATGTAACACTAAGGGTATATTATTAAGGGTATTTTATATTATATATATAGCATTAAGGATATATTATATAGCACCCTTATATGATTCAAAATTATATTTTCCGTAAGTGCTCCAAAGAAAAATGATTGAATAACTGTTCAGATTCACGTTTTTACATATTTTATGTTTTGGATTAATTCAATGTTTTGATAACAGACTCAACTCTGTTTGTCTGGAGATATTTTTTTGCCCTTTCTCAAATGTTATTTTTTTTCAGCGGATTTTTGCGGCAGAGGTTGTGTTGCTCTACCTTTCTCTGGTGACATGATTGGCTAGGTCACAGTTTTAACTTTGATCTTTTGGAGAACTCCTTGCATGCTTTTAGAAGTGTGTTTTGGATCATTATTGCAAAAGAATATGTTTTCTTTGCCAAGTTTCTGGATGTGTCATCATGTCAACCAACATTCATGGTCGTACCCATTAATTTAATCTCCCCAAAAACTCATGCAGCCCTGTATTATCATATTTGCACATTTGTGGTACTGATGCTCTGGTTGTGTTGACAGCAAACCTGTTGGGCCTCATCAGAGTGGAGCAAATTTTTTTGGGCTCATCAGGTCCAAGAATTAAGCTCATTTTCATACTTATTTATTTGTTTGTTTGTTTTCCCTGGATGCCTGGACAGAGGTTGATGTTGCATTCTGTCTGCTGGTAATCTTTTTTTTTTTTTTGCATGCTTTGTGATACTGTGCTAATACTTAACTGTGGTATTATTTGAAGAATATGGCCATTGCAGCTCATGGTTAACGGTGCTGTTGCTGATTATACACCTCCTGATTGCTTCTGTAACTACTGTATGTGTTGACTGAGTCTTAGTTGCTTGATTATAATTTGTTTATTTCCCTCTGTCTTTAAGAAGTGTCATAGTCAGATTCACAATCTCTTCTTCCACTGTGCTCTATGTAAAGCCATAATGCAGAGGTACAGATGCACACAACCCAAGTTGAGAATGTTCTGGTGTTGATACATAGAGCACAAACATGGTTATGAAATTAAGGCTTGTTGAAAAACACATGTTCTTGGTTTTGCATCAGTGATCGCACGTATTTTCCCTTTATTTATGCCTGAAGCCTGTATTTTCAGTTTGGTTTATGAGAGGGAATGCTCCACTTGTCAACATAAAATTTATGCAGTTGTAGAGGTCATCCAATTTTTAATCATTTGACACCAAAGTGATTTTGTACAGGGTGTACTTATTTCTGTTGTAATCGGTAATGTAAGAGGGATATTATCTAATGTTTGGGATAGTATAGCAGAATATATATTTAATGGTAGTTATGTCAATTTGTCAGGATTTTAAAGGATCTTAAAGTAAAACCAAGAGTCAGTTTTCAAGCGTATTCAATATGTTTTTGCAATCAGTGTCAGTAGATATTTCAAGTGGAATATTTTCCTATAACCGTGAATTTGATAAAGCAGGTAAGGAAAATAGATGAATGATTATAGGTGCATAAAAAAGGGGAAAGGGAAAATACAGGACCTGTATAGACCAAACTCAGACACTTTAATGCCCTTTGAGGAACTATCAGGTCAATACATAGATAAAAAGTTCCTCTTCAAATTCAACTTAGAAGTTTTATCCGAATTTATCAGAATAATCTAATTAAACCCCAAAAAACTGTTCTGGAAAAGATAATCTCCAAAAATAGTCTGAGTAAAGGTGCTAAATCAGAAATGTATAATTTGTTTTTGACCAACTCGACTGAAAACTCTGACTCTAAATTGAGAGCATGGAATGAGGATTTATCAACTAATATTTCAAAAGAGGACTGGGAATCAGCATGTACAAAAGCACATAAACAATTAGTCAATACTCCATTTAGGCATCCAATACAAGTTGCTTATGAGAACTTCTGTGACGCCCGAAAAATTGAATAGATATAATGTAAATATACCCGATATATGTTCAAAGTCCACTAGTGCTAAAGGAACATTGTTCCACTGTATGTGGCAATGCCCTGAGGTTGGACTTTTTTGGGATGAGATTAAAAAAGCAGTAGAGACAATCATTTTGAAAGACATTCCAAAAAATCCTTTACTTTTTATTTTGGGAATCTATCCTGAAAAACAAATGTTTACAAGGAGTGAGCAAGTAATGATTAAAATGTGTCTTCTACAAGCAAAAAGAACCATTGCAATGAAATGGAAAAGAAGCAACAGGCCCAAGCTAGCACACTGGGTGAAACAAATGCTTACAGTGTTTCCCCTGGAAAGGATTACATGCTTTAGAAAGGGAAAGTTGCCATTATATGAAAAAATGTGGGGACCATTTAAACGCTTTGTGGAAAATCTTAATTTAACAGAAGACACTGAAGATGACTAATCATAATATATTGCTGTGAACCTATACAATTTTATATTTTTTTTATTTTTAAATGCTATGTATAACATGTCTGGCAGTGTTACAGCTAATCAAACTTTTTGTATCTGGGATGTTTAGTGTTTGGGTTTTTTGTAGTTGCCGTGTATTTTCGTAGTTCTCTTTTTTCTGGGTATTTTTTTTTCGTTCTTTTCTTTTTTCTTTTTTTTTAAATGAATAATTTTTTTTCTGTATAATACAAATAGTCTACGAATTGAGGCATTGTTGCCAAATACTGGCAAACAGTATTACGTTCTTGTGGAAAATTAATAAACATATTGTTGTTAAAAAAAAGGGGGAAAGGAAAGTTAGAACATAACACAAAGGTACTTATATTTAATGAGTAATTCATTACTGACATGTACATAATTGGGTTACAGTTGAATCAAAATGACTGACAACAAAGTTAACTACAGAGACATGGATACTATAAATCAGTTTGCTGTTCAAGTGTGGACTTTTTTTTGCATAAATACAATTTTTTCTCTATATAGCAAACTACAGTGTTATAGTTTGGCAAATGAATGAAATGAAATGAAATATACTTAATTAATCCCTCTTAGAGGGAAATTATTGTTGTAGCAGGGTATTATGGTATTATTCTTTTTTTTTTCTTCTTTTCAAACACTATCATATATCATAGGAGGACAGAAAACTTCTCACAAGAACTTGGAAAGTGCGCTGTAAAGTTTAGGTCCTACTTTTTTTTATAGCAAATATAGTTGAGTTTGTCAGCACAATCCCAGCTGTCCAAACTTTGTCCTTCCAATGAGAGTGCAGCACAGTGGTGAGTCCAGGCAGGGCAGTTAGGCTTGTTTCCTTGACTCCAGGGCTGGTACTTCTCAATGGGCCCGTCCATCCACAGCCAGCTGTCTGCAAAGTAGTGTAGGCCAGTCCACACATGTCCTGTCTGGGCTGTCCTGCCAACGTGCAGGACTTCAACCAGACCAGACTCAGAGGGCAAGCTTACTAGTTCCATGTCCATGCTGCGACAACCCTCCATTGCCTCCTCCCAGGTCTTGTTTTCTTTCACCAAAACCAGGCTGCTCCGATAGCAGTAGAATGGGAATTTGGCCTCACAGTCAGCTGCATGCAAGCCATCTTTGTCTATTACCATACAGTTGCGATTTTTGTCTTGGTTCCCCAATAGGGAAGACAAAACATGTGTCCCTCCTGACCCATTCTCAGTATCATTGGCATCTATACTGAGACCAGTCCATATAGTTTTGGTTGCCTCATCGTCCTCATTATCATTATTGCCATCACTGCCATCATCGTCATCATCATTATGACTGTTATCATTGTCATCACTGTCATCGTCATCATCATTGCTATCATCGTCATCATCATGACTGTTATCATTGTCATCACTGTCATCATCATCATCATTGCTATCATCGTCATCATCATTATGACTGTTATCATTGTCATCACTGTCATCATCATCATCATTCCTATCATCGTCATCATCATCATCGCTGCTGTTGCTATCCTGATCATCAACATCTCGTTTTTTGATTGAAGCGTGGTCATCATCATCTTGATTTTCAATCGAAGATAGATCGACATCATCTCGATTTGCGATCAAAGAGAGATCGATGTAATTCTCTCTGCAGTGTTTTCTGGCCTCTAACCAAGTCTTTGGTGTCATGACATAAACATCCTTTCCAAAGATGGCACAGAGAGTCCCGGAGAGACCTGTAAAAATCAAAAACCAAAGAGTACCCGTCATCATATTGATTCCCAGGCCGAAGTTTTCTTCAGTGAAATCATTACATCCCAACAGGCATTTTAAGGAGTCTTGAAAGAGCAGAAACACCCAATCACAGAACGTCTCAAGGTATTATGTAAATATCCAGGAGGGTATGTGTGGTAGCTAAGATGCAAATTTAGATCATTCAAATAGTCTTGGTTTAATTAGAATGTAATGGATAGTGCCACCTGAAGATTATGGTGATCGTGTTTGCAAATGTTTCATGTATCTTTAAACAGACATGTTTCACTGGATTTGTAGTGGTGCTGATAATGGCCTTATTGTAGAAGCTTTACTGTAGAAACTTTTTAAAATTGTGTCAGTTCTGCATAAACCTTTAACACAAAATTATTAAAAACTATCAACTCTAAACGAATACAAAGGTCACATTTAATTGTTGAGCTCGGCAAATAATTATTTAAAATTGCACTTTTACTTTAGCTTGTACCAAGTTACTCTGATGGCACAGTTCTTTAAGCTCCTCACCTCACTGTGACTTTGCAAATGATATATTTAAAATTCCCAGATTTGTATTTCCATGATGCATATTCAAATGATCATTTAGCTCCACAAGTGATGTTTTCCCTGGCCTCAGACAAAACATTGATTTGCATTTCACTGGATACTGTGGTACACCATAGAATGAGAAACTGCTTCCACCTTAACTTCTATAGTTAATATTTATCATAAGGCCAGCTGAGAGATACTGTATTTGTGAATCATTACAAAATTGGTAATCATAATTATCTGCTACTTGATTATACCTTTGCCATTAGCCAAGCAATACGTTGCTTAAATACTGCCACTAACTATTAGTCAATTATTACTCTATCATTAGGTTCATATTTCCCATCAAAGCATCACACAGAAGTTACCCAATAGATTCTCATTGCTCAAGAATCATTGCCGTTTTCAGGCCTGCTGTTTATATGTAGCATCACATACATTACTTATTAGTTCCAACCTGATGGCAGAATGTGAAATATCTACATTGGTCCACAGTGCAAAACTCTGCAATGAAGCAAAACATTTTTACGATTACAGTGATTTCTTTATTCCGTTTCCTGTCTTTTCTGAACAGATGAAATATGCGTTTACTTCCTTGCTATCAAAGGTGACAGTATACTTTCTCTTGAATACTGGACAAAATGACAGCACCTACTAACAAAACTAAGGATTTGCAATTTTACTTCAGAATTACGGAGAAAAGAAATTCAAATGAATAAAAAGGGTGCTGAGTTTATGTACTAAAATAACTTTACAGCTTAATATATACAGAGTGGACAACAGATTCTGTAATTGTTATGTTTTTACTTTTTCTTTAGCATTTGTTTAACAGTTATATGTCCCCCATGCATGCACAGTCAAAGGATAGGAACCTGACATTTTTATATGGAAAGAAGTATGTCTAGAAACAAGCTGAAATATATAGGATAGATATATGTCATTCTAGCATAAGCTTATCAAAATGTCACTTGGGTTACTTTATGGATTACCTGTATGGATTACACACAGACGTTAACCATAAAGGATTATGTTAAGGAGACTATGAAATTTATGAAGCACACAATCCCGCACTTTGATGTGTTTTTTGTGTGTGTGTGTGTTTACATGACACTGGAATAAAAAAGATGAATGTTAGACCAACCACAGCGTTTAAAATGCATGTAAAAGTGTCAGTTACTATATGTATAACTGAACTCAGTGTGCCCAAAAGTTCCAACTTTTTGCATTTTTTGTTAAAATACTAGTTATATACAGCATTTGTACCATAATTTCAGCTAAATTCCTTAAAAAGCTGCTCTTACATTGTTCTTGTTTTTTGTTGTTTCTTTGGTCAGGTTGTTAAAAATTGTGACTGAAAAAGCCCATTAAAGCTGCATGTCAACTTGTGGCCATGTAAAGCCTTTCCAGACTCTCACTTTGTTCCATCAAAATTCTGGTTTTATAGCTGCATCATCAGACAAGCTCACCATTCAAATGATTTAAAGACTATATCTGTGCAGTGAATTTGGGTATGCTTACGTGTGTTTTCACAAAGTGTACAGCCTTGTAGCGTTGGACATTTGATTGATAACTTGATCCCCCTTTGATGCATTAATATTGGGACAAGGACATTGATCCAGTTAAATGGCTAGACTGTACTCCCATGAACTCAGCTGAGCATGCAACTGAGCATGGTATCTTCTGAAGTTGCAAAAACACAGTTCTGTGTGTATGTGAACTTGCTACTGATGCATTGATTTGGAGTCATATGATACATTTCATAGTGTAAGAAAATGATTTTATTAAAACCTGTGAATTTTTAATGTATGAAATGTGTCTAAGCCAGCACAACACAAATACGCTGAGAACAACCTGCAAAGATATTGTCAACAATCAGTTTATGAATCAGAAAGTAAGTGTATTTACATATGCAGTACATCATGAAAGAAAAGTAAAAAAAGAAAAAGTGGTACCTCTGAAGTAAAAAATGTTTCATATCAATAATTAGATAAAGAAATGTTGTTGTGCTGAACCATCTGTATGCTATGAAAAAAACAGCAGTGATTTCTTGTTCTTTCACCTCCTTGTAACTTGTAAACTCCCAGTTTACTGTGTTTGTCTGAATTTGACTATGCTCCTGTGGTTTACCATTCCCTTATACAGTGAAAGAAAAGCATTTGTTTCCAAACTAGAAAAACAAACTGTACAATAATGAAAACCACATAGCTGCACAATAGAATACACTTTGGACCTGGTCCATCTAAACATTGACAAGAGGTCAGCTGCAGAGGTTTAGTTGCTCAGTAGGCTAACGTTGAAAAACACTTGGGTAACTATATCTTTTTCCAGAAACATTTCCACATTTTTAATAGCATGGCAGCATCGTTTCATTTCTCATAAAAATCAAAGGCTGTGCTTCTTTTTTTTTTTTGTTGTTGTTGTTGTTTTATCTACCTCTATTCACATTTATTATTTTGGTTAAGTTTTTTTTATGAAGAATATCAACAATGATAAAGACATTTTTGGGGGGTGCAAACATGATTTTTTGTTACAATTTGACAATTAATGTTGGGAATTTAAATTTCATTAAATCTTTGATTCATGCACCTTTTTCATTCACTTTTTAAGGCAAGTGTGCAGGCATAGAAATACACAGTAATGTCAGTGACTGTCTGCGCTTTTCACACCAGTACAGAAACTCTTTTTAGTTGCCTGGCTTTGTTGGTTTCATCTCAGCACAAATGTGGATTAAAGTAATAAACATTTTGTGCTTCTTTGTCAGGTGTCAACAATACACATTTGACATTATATGATGATTCTGAAGTTATTGTCACAATAAGACTGAAGTCAGAACAGCTATCTAATCCCTGTCAGTCAGACATTTATTGTAAACAGGGTCTTCTTGACACCAGCAAAGCTAAGTGTTCCCAGACTTTTCACATTACAGGCACTGTAATTATTGACATCATATTGTTGTTGTTGGCCTCATCATTGTCATTGTCCTCAAGAGAGAAGGAAATTGAGGAGATGAGCAGGAAGGGATGTGGCTTTCTTTTATGGATTCTTGTTGAATTTGACTCAGAGGCAACAGAATGGTTGGGATCGGTAGAGCGCAGAAGTTGAGGGTGTTGTGATTCACATCTCAGTGTCGGCCTCTTGGGTCTGTGTGGCAGAGTGTCCATTAGTGGTGGGGGCGGGGTTGGTCCCATTTTCTGGTGGAGACTCTCCATTTACAATGGGCTTGTCAAGGGGCTCCTGGGGCAGGGGGGCAACAGACACCAGAGTGTTGGCCTGGTTCTCCTCATCCACCTGGAAAGACTCAGCCTAAGGGAAGAACACAGCAACAACTTTAGATCACAGCTTATCTGGGATTGTTTGCAGGAAAGTGTGTAACTGAAAAACGTATAAACAAATGCATTCCTTGTAGAGTTTTATAGGCTGCAGCTGTGTGCATTAGTAACTTGTGAAGAAGGAACTTGATAATGTTTGTACTCTTGAAATTGTAACAATTTGCAAGCACATTATCAGGTAAATACGCTATTAATCCTAAATGAAAATCTGATGAAGTGCTTTGTATTGGCATTTAACATGATATTTAATGCTTATGACTGAACCTATAGGCACACTTGGATGTATCACCATAAAAGATTTAAAAGATGGTACAAGCTTTAAACAACAAACCAAGGAGAAAGGAGAAAGAAGAAACAGCTTGAAAGACCTAATGCTGCATAAAGTTTTTTATAGGAGTGAAGCATCACCTCTCTTGAGTCAAGAATTGAGTGGAGAACCATGTATTTATCCTCAAATCCATATGTAGTTTCTTTTTCTTAAATAAAAAAAAACACTGTGCACAATTTCTTCAGTTAACAGAAACTCTAGGAGCAACATATCCAAGGTTAAGCTCATAAGATGGTTCCTGTCTTTTAAAGATATGCTTGGCCATTATATTTTGTCTAATGTCCACCTGACGTGACCATCCTAAATTTAATCTGAATGACATGATAACAGCGGTGGTTAAGATGTCTCCAATTTCCTGGCTTTGTTCATTTACAATAGTTTTCCACCTATTGATCCGATTTGAAATAAGAAAATATTTTGATTATGGTGTGTTCACAAATTTAATCAAGGGTATCCTGTTCATACTGCATTGTACATGTTAGAGAGCATCATCTGAATAATGGCTCATGATCTCATTATGTCATCACGAAAATGCTTTTGCCTGTCCAATCTCTTTGCAATTTCCCTCTGGGAAAAATAAAGTATTTTTTCCTCATAATTCAATTCAATTTCAAGCACATCCATATTTCTCAAATAAACAGAGCTTGATTCAGTTTTTTTGAGACTAAAACTAAACTGATATTATCTTACCAAACTGTCCAAGTAGTTGACAAATAAGGTCCCGTTATGTCAATTCAATGTGCAAACTTTGCAGTCTGTTAGTAGAATAAAAAATGGGAAACACGCCCAATTTGTTTATTCACCTGAAAAGGTGTCAACTCAGCGATTGTTAACCTTAATTTGTTCATGTCTAAATACTGCGGCACATGTAAACACAGTGTTGATTAGTTTTGATTAAACTGTGTAATATCTCTAAATGACTCACCAGTCTGACTCCTTTGGAGTTCTTGCGATGCGTCTTGAGGTAATAACCAGC
>JAOXYM010000003.1:14239233-14250066 GCA_028567055.1 Leptatherina wallacei | reverse complement strand
GAACAAGACCCCGAGATACTTGAACTCCTCCACTTGGGGCAGGACCTCACTCCCAACCCGGAGAGAACACTCCACCTAATCTAATCTAATCGTTAAAATTGTTCCTCATAATTTTCCTCATAAACACTCCTCTTTACTTTACATGACATTTGTGCACAAACACAGGGGTTCTGCAACCATTGTGTATGTTTTTGATTTTAATCCAGTACAATAAGTCTGCATAAGAAGCATGAGAGTTTTGCCTTAGCCCTACAGTCTGGCATCCATCAAATAATGAGAACTTGTATCTTGCATTACATTGTTTTGAGGGGGGCACAATTTGTCCTACCATGGTGATATGATAGTATATGAATCTTAAAAAAGATTGGAATCTATGAGTGTATTAATCAATTGATTTCGCAATTACTTTATTGTTTTTATATCAGTTAAAAGACTTTGTTCTTGACTTGTTTGCTAGCCAAGCCATTAGTTAAGGGGAAATGAATAAAGCTCAATGTCAACATCAAATACCCATTTTTATTTTGGGTTTGTAAGTTTTGACACTTGATACTTTTGAATAACTTTTTTGTGACCAAACTGTTCTGGCCTTATTTTAGGGCTGCAGTATGAATTTTAGTCTCATTTGAGATGACCAGGACCTACAGAGAACCGATCACCTGCAAATACGCCAGTTGGAGTACACTGGTTAGATTTTGGTCTGACTTGCTTCAACATAATGCAAACATGATGGGAAAGGTCTTTTCTCAGCTGATCTACCACTGTTTGGCCTAAAGGTTTGTTTAACAGTTTGACATTTTATACAAAACATTTTTTTTATTTTGAATCTGAAATACTTTGATTATATTGGACTTTGAAAGTGAATTCTGATAATGGAATAAATGTTTGGGTATTAGTTAGAGAGACTGAAAGACTATTATAAATGGGTTTGGAAATATTTAGTTTATCCAGTATAATGTATGTCTAAGCTTGTATGGAAGCCCATAATTACTGGATTTCCTTACTATAAGTTTTAAGTTGGTATTTCAAAATTAAGAGATAGAAAAGGTCAGCATTTTGATATGGTATTATATAATCAAAGTTGCAAAGACGCTCTTCTGCATCTCTGAAAGATGCTAGAAACTGTCCAGCTTGGGTTATATCAACCCTCTGTACTAAAGAGAGGATGGTTTGCGTACACTGTTCAAACTTTAATATGAATTCAAACACACACAAAAATAATTTCCAAATTGTTTTGTTAAAGTTAATATGCTAAATCAATTTTTACTTTAAATAGCCATTTTGAAAAAATGGAAATGGGCTTGTGAGCCATCATTTTAAATGGAGTTGGCACTTCTGCTCAGGAGGGATGAACTGTAAAACTGCACTCTCTGATTCTGTCAAGGGGAAACCTGTGGCGTGTAATTGGGCATGGTGAGGTGATAATGGTCTGCACACATTAGAGGACCACCGTGCCAAAGTCCCAGGGAGTAGGGTTCCACTAGCACTATTATGGCCACGTGTAAGATGTGGTAATTGCCACATGACAGCCGTTTTCACAGAAAAACTAAACAGGTATTTATCTTAAATTTTCACAAATTAAATGGCAACTTTAATGTATTAACCTGTGGCTTTAAAGGTGAGTTTTTCATGTCCTAATTGTTGTCGCTGATTGGCTGAAAAGCTGTTTAGTCAAGACAGCATCTGAAAGACTTACAAGACTGTCTCCTCTTCTTTGCCTGATTTATTTCCAATAACATTGATTAGTACATGAGCTTTTCCTCCTCTGGCAGTATTATATGATATGGGTATGTTAGTTCAAAATCTAAGGCTTTCATTTTGGTTCACAAAGACTTTAAAATTCCAATTTTGGTCAAACCCTATAGTTTTTATTTTTCTAGTGTCGTGAAAGTGCTAATTGAAATATTCTCTTTGTATTTGTCTACAGGATGCGAGTGCCTCTCACAATGTTTTCACAGTGGGGGCTGTGAAAAACAGCAACAAGTTTGGTCCCTTAAGACACCCCCCTCCTGTGTGGGACTCACACTGGTTGATCAACAGCTACTTGTGAATTACAACTATAATGTTTCAGGTATCTATTTATTCCATTAAGATTTTTCTAAAGGTAGTTTATTTGTAGATGTCCTTTTAATGTTAACATAAATATGCCCTGTTCGTGTGATGTAATACAATGTGACAAAAAAGCTTATTTTACTGCCACCAAATGGAATGATCCTACGTCTCTGTACATGCATCAAATGATGCTAATATGATACAAAAGCATCTATCATATAGATAATACATGTGGAACTGAACATAGTTCTGACAGAATTCCACAATATCTGAAAAGTAATTGATTCAGTATGTTATTTTCTGGTGTGTTTTCATCATATAATATCCCACAGCTCTTTGAAACTTTGCTAAGAGCAAGCTATGGAATGTGACATTGGAGCATAAACTCGTAAGGTTAGACATGCTCTGCAACCCTACCCTCTTTGAAACAACAGACCACTGACCCCACCATCTTGACCTGTTCATTGCACCCCACCACCACCACCCCCATGGCCCCTCTCTTGTCATTCCTGTCACAGCGATTAATAGCAGTACTCAGGCCATTCTTCTCTCGTGACAGAAAAACAACAGGATCTTATGGTTTCAATCAGGCCAGATATGCAGTGTTAACTTCACCCAGAGCTGCCCAGCTGCAGAATTCACCCGACCCAACCCCGAGGACACTGCAGCTCCTTATCGAGAGCATGATGCCTGTTTCTGGGGAGCACAATCAGGAAACATGACATCTGCTTTCAATTGTGGGCATTATATCACTCCTCCAACCCCTCCCTAGCTCACACACCCACATTCACAATTGCCTGCTAAAGTTTCACTGCCTTCTGCATTACCTTGTATGAGCAGTCTGGTTTGAGTGTGTGCAGGTAAACTGTAAGAAGATCCTGTTGCAGAGGGAGGCAGATGTGAGCATCAATAGGTCAAAGACTACACTGATTTTGTCCAGAAAAAAAAATCCATTCAGACTGTCAAAAATCTACAGTATGAAATTACGTGCATTTACATCTGTGGGTGATATTGAAAAACAGGGGAAAATAACTCCTAAAGATATACTTCTAAAACATTGATTGCTCATACTCAGAGTTTTTTTTATTAAGACATGTAATCTGATACAGACACTCCGTTTTCTTTGTGTGTGCCAGCACCTTCTAGTTGATAAAGCGGCTTGTTTCACTGGGCCATGTGAATGCTGATTATATTTGAATACACTCAGAAAAAATAGAGTGTGCAAGTAAAGAGGCTGGAAAAAAGTGCAAAGACAAAGCTTTTGTGAGTTCTGGGGAAAAACTATGGAGCTCAATCAGGGCCATCCTTTTCATTTATCTTGAAGAAATATTTGAAATGGAAGAAATGTAAACTGAAAATGAAAGTCATATTTTCACTGTCAACTTTAGAAAACTAACAATTGGATTCAAAATAAAACTAAATTTATCAAATGTTTATATCAATTTGAATTCCAGTAGGATTATTTTTTGTATTTTTCATGAAAACAGTGATTTAGATAATTACATGCTCAGGGGTTGGTACTGAGGTTGGGCAGGGTTCATTGCAGATCTAGAGAGCCTTCTTAAACCACCTCACAGTGCAAGCAGAACTTGAACTCTTCTGTAGAACTTGTTTCTAAAAGCAGGTTTTTAGATATTGTATTGAAATTGGCAAAATGCAAAAGATTCCAGTCATATGAAATATAACACAACAAAGCAACTGTAAACATCTCCCAGTCCTTGGGTATTGCCTTCAAAAGTCTAAAAACAAGAGCTTTCCCCACAGGACTGCACATTAACTTATCTTGCAGTCCCTATTGTACCTCTTTGGTATGTGATTTAGGGTTATATCAGATTTTAAATGAAGACTTACAGATGTGCAGTTCCTAAGTCAATAATAGAAAACAATACCTGGAAATGTTGCTAAACAGAAAATAGCTAAATTGATGTTAATTGTCTGTTAAATGTTCACTATGTCAGAGCCAGTTTGCAAAAGGTCTCTATCTTGCCTTAACTTCATTGAGTGTTAATATTCTTTCAAAATGTTACATTCTGTTGCTGATCTCTGATGCAGAACATAAGAATATGCATTAATATAAAGACAATAGCAAAAAATATATATTTCTCACAGATAACACATCCCTGAAATTTCCCACTGAAAATGCAAATGTCTGCAATATTTGCTGCTGACTTCCTGAGGAGATTATCCAGACGACTTACCATGTAAAAATACAACCAAAGTGGCATGGTCTGAAATTACCAGCATATATTCCAGAGCATTTGTATAAGCAAGTTCTGATAATAGTTGACTTGTTCTGCTAACATGTATGTTACTTTCCACTAGTCAAAATTTAGATTGGTGTATCCAAATAGATGTGATGTTGGTAAAAAAAAAACAGTAAAAACATGCAGCAAACAAAACACGTATGTGCTCTGGTCAGATGCCATGACTTTTGCATTTCCCACTGTGAGGTTACTTCTCCAGAGGAGGATGCCCCTTTGTGATGCACATGCACTGTCTGAAAAAGGGTATGAGTACATTCTTTTTTACCCTATAGGGTACAATCTGGCCTTCTGTACCTAGAGCACATAACTGGACCTGAAGTATACTGAATGTGTACTATGTGTACCTATTTGGGGCCTTGAAAGGTACATTTATGTAGAAAACCTTTCATGTACTGTATGTGCTGCCTCTTCCAATGTCAGGGTACAATATTAGGAGATAGTCTAGTCTGTGTTGGGAAAACAAAAGAAAAAAATGGTTGACCAAATTTTACTCTTAGATCAAGGCTTTACAGTTCCCCTATACATTCAAAGCTGATTTTAATAAATGGTACAGACTTGAGACTTGAGGAGAGAAAAAAAATATTATATGTAAATTTAGATTTGGGCATTTAGATGTTTTTTTCTTAGGATGCACTCTGATTTAACACACACTTGAATACATTTTTGTCGTGTTTCACATTATCCTCATTTGTATTGTCACCCTAGCTGTAGCTAAGGAAGAAGAGTGGTTGTCTGCCAGTCAGAGGGTTGGTGGTTTGAGCATAGGTTTCCGTAGCCCACATGTAAAGTTTTTTGGGTAAGATACTAAATCCCATATTGCCTCTGATGTGTTCACTGGCATGCAAATGTCCTATGGTGGGTCACAGACATTTTCTACTTTTAAATTAGGGTATAAGACAACCCCCAGAGGTATACTGGTCTTTATAAGGTACAAACTCCAAGGGCACAAATAAGTGCCCACTTTTAGAGTAAGAGTTGGAACTATAACACTCACTTTTAGATGTTGTTAACCAAGTTATTTCTATGAGATGGCATCTTCTTTTAATTGTTATTACTCAACAAACTAAAAGTTCTTGAAATAACAAAAAGAAAATAGTTATTCACATAAGCAAAACAGAAGCAGCCCAGTCGCACATCGCTGTATACTTACACACATCAAACCAGCATTGCAAGAACAGGCATTAATAAAGTCTAAACACCCTAGCCCATCAATCCAACATAAGCAAACAGCCATTTTTAGTATCTTTAAACAACCTTTTTTTTTTAGTTTGAATTCGTGGTTCAGATTTTTTTCGAATAAATAAAGCGATGGTTACAAATAGGGATGGGCGATATCTTATCGTGTACTATATACCGTCAAAGAAATTCCCCATGGTAATAATTTGTCAGTTTGTGATAATAACTATAAATTCCTGTCAATGACGTAACTGTATTCTTCGCACCTGTAGTCCATCTCACGTGTGTAACAAACAACAAACATGGCGGAAGGTGGAGTAGACATGCCGGAGGAGTTTGTTCTCTCACCTGGAACTGGTTTGGTTTTGATGCACTATAGTTTTGCAATACAGGTGTACAACTTGAACTTAACTTATGTAGTTTAGGCAAATTTTAGAAAGCAAAGTTTTGCCTTCTAAATTTAGGCAAAGTTTAGAAGCCTATTCATAGTATGAAAGATTAGGGTGAATTTGTTTTTATCGTCACTTATTACCGTGATAAAAAACAGAAATGATCGTCATAAATCTTTTAGTCTATATTGCCCATTCCTAGTTACAAAGCTATATAGCTCAAAGCAATGACATAAGTGGTATTGGTTGCTAAGTAACAGACAAAAATGTTGGATTGAGTTTTAAGAATTTCTAAAGTAAGAAAGATTGGATGAATTATAATTAGGTAAGAATCCTTAAGTTGGTGTGGATTTGCCTCTTTAATGCCAAATTGAGAGGGGAAAATCCTGCCTTAAACTCTAAGTAAGATGGAAGGAGGTTCTAAGGAAGTCTCTGTAATACAGCTCCTGGTGTTTCTGATCATCACGTCGTCATCAGTTTCCAATATCCTCTCAATTGTCTTGGTAACCAGGACTCTCACTAACATCTGTGTGTCGCCTTTGCTTTAATCAGAAGGATGTAAAGCAAGTCCATCTTTAATGAACATAAATAAATCCTTCCTATTGGCATCTTATGAATTGACAATACATTTGAAAGAGAGGTACTTTACCCTAAGATATGATGTCACCTCCATAGCTATTCATCATTTTGACACACATTTGGTCCAGATGGAATGCATCATAAGCTTGGTGTTGCCTTGACTTAGTGGTGCTCATTAAGAGATGTTTTCCTCTTTCCCTAAGAGCAGAATAAAAAATGTTTTGCCTCAGATTCTGAATCCGTAGGTTGAAATTATAATGCTGCCTCACTTGGCTGATGATCTCATTGACGTGAGCTACATCTCATGAACAAGACAGGAGGGTTGAATTAAGGAATCCAGTGTGTGATTCTTTTCCAGCTACAACATAGAGCACTGCAGTTGATGATAGTTTATTCTCAGGGTCCTTTTTCTCTTTGTTTATGTAACTTTAACTTCACTCTACCACTGTTGGCTCTTTATAATGTTATTGATTATGATTATATAGAGAGTTGTTTTATGCATCTTTTAGATAAGTGCATTTTATGGAATCACATGTCCTGATATTTCTCGGTTTTAGGTTTAAGGAAGCAAGGATTGTTGTTAAACATGAAAAAAAAGCAGAATCTGTTGCCGTATTTGGTCTTGGTTTAAAGTTTACCTCAATTTATTTTAGGTCTCATTTGGTCTGTGTACTTTAGAATTGGCTTCATCATTTCTTTGAATAAGCTAACTAATTTAAATCTTTTTTTTTTAAGTGTTATTGTTTAAAAACTGGAAAATCTGGAACTGCTGTCAGATACAAACATAAAGGCACGCAAGCCTCACATTCATTTTATGCATACTTTAACATCATCAGATATCTGATGCCTTACTGCAGCACAGCCACATTTGAGATGCATGTCAACAACCAAACTCCACACCCTTCTCTCACGCACGCTTTAAGTGGCCTCACATTACAATCCAGCTAAATATAAACACACACATTTCTCAAAGTCCTTGAAGATCATGGGAAACAGCTCGCCAAAACTGCAAACACCCAAGAAGATTCAGAAATAAATACTTAAAAGCAGACTGCAACACTAATTGGTAAGATCAAATTAAAACCATTTTTGATGGTATAGTTTGAATTCTTTTGTTCAGAATAGAGTGTAACTTAATATCATCATATATAGCTTCACTGTGTCACAACACAATTAAAAAACGTTCTTTCTAAAATAATCGCTTTGTTTTCCAAAGTGTACTCCAAAGAAATGCTTTCTTTTCAACTCTTTGAGAAAAACATATCTTCACTAAGTTTTTTTAAAACATAGAAAATCTTTTCCTTTTTTTGTTGATTTCTGCAGCAAAATAGTACGCTTGAATCCCAGATATTGAAATGGTTGTAGGGTTAAAACCTGGATTAAACTCAAAGACTATACAAACAAACACTACTCCACCCTAACTCCACCCCTGTTGGCTCTCCGGGCCCCAGTAAAATGGTCATTTGATCCCTGAAAATTGACCCTCTCGGCATCAAGTGTTTTTACCTACCGTTTAAAAGCGTGGCAGTGAGAAGCACAGCAAAAGCCAACATTTTGCAGGGCCTGTCTATTCTCTGTAAAGATGCTGCCATTCTTGTCCTGAAAGCATGCACAGGCACAACGGGTGTGAGAGAAAAGGGAGGGAAAAAGAAAAAGGGCAAAGCTGATTGAGCCAGAGCAGTTTAGGGTTTCCTCTTATCCAGAGCAGGACAGGGCAGATAAAGCACCACTTGTGTTCTGTCAGTTTTTATATGGCCACCCCACCCCCCATCCCCCTTCCTTCCTTACTAAGGCCCAGCCCAACACCCCATTTTCCTCTGGTTACTTTAACCCTTTCTCTGAGCCCCCACCCCTCTTGAAGAAGAAGCAAGGCAGATGGAGGGAAAAGGGATAATGGAGTCTTTTTTTGGGAAGTTCTCTGTGAAAAAACCCCATAAATTCTTCAAATGCCTCTCAACATCTAAATTTAAATGCAAGTACATGCTGTATATGTGCTGGAATTATCCAGTATAATAGGCAGGAAAATGTTTTGTTGATCAGTGCATATTATTATGTCGTTCGCTCAAACTGAATTGCAATGTCTGCTTGAGCTGTGAATCTGTCTGGGGTGGAGCAGTAATCCACCTCACAATTAAAGGTGATAGCTGACAATAGTCTATGATGCTCAGGTCCTTAATAGGCTTATGGAGATAGACCATGGAGGAGAATATCATAATCGAAACAAAGGTGCAACCCACTGTTATGCTAATAGTATTAATCCATTTCAGTGGCTTGAAGCCCCCATCGCTCAGCAAGGCCATCAATCAACAGCAGTATTCATTGAGACACTACAGGATCCGCTTAAGCCTTTCACACTTCCACAGACTCCTTAAAGCACCCCCTGAAACTGAAGGATCTTTACTTTAGCTTTTGTTCACTCTTGTGCATGCACTTCTCTTACTCTCTATAAATTACACATCTGGAACCACTGGTGAAGGTATGCTAAATGAGTTGTTAAAAAAAGACCCACCCTCTTGGACCAAGACAGCAACAACAACAACAGCCAACAGAGAGGACCAAAGCAGAATCTCACATTCTTAAGAAGCAGTCATGTAATTTGATACTAGTCTTGGTGCCTATAACCCTCTTGTCCCTGTTTTGGCCCCATCCTTCCCCCCGTCATCACATTTCCTCCCCGTCCCCCCTTTCTTTCACGCCAGACCTCTATCAAACATACAGCTCAAACAGTGGGGTGCTGAGGTGGCCAATTGGTTCCTGACTGTGACTCTGAGTTCAGCTGAGAACCTCAAGAGGTGGTATGCCCATTAGAGCCACAGATGTATAGCTGCAGTCATGTCACCCCTGTAAAACATTAATTAAACAGTTAGCTAGTTAAGTATTTCTGTTGTTTGACTCCCCCTTGAATCACTGCTTCTTGTCAGATAGAATTAAGTCACACAATAGACCCTTTATCTTAATCAAAGGACATCAGCATTTTTTTTTTTTGGATGCTTCTCTCCTTTCATTTAAAAAAAATTATTGATGTTTTTGCTATTGCCAAGACTTTAATGCATTCATTCTTTACCTGTTGTGAACTTGATAAAGATTAATATCTGCAAATATATTAATATGTGCAAATGCAGTAAGAACAGGTTTACTCTTCATAAGACAACAGCCTTCTGCTTTTCTTTTGAGTCCATATTTGTTTTGAAATACAACAGTAATGTTACTGGTTACTAGGCAGGAAATCAACACAGACAGTATTCTTGTGAAGATCTTACACAAGGCCAATCTGGGAAACATCTCTACTACTGGCAGTCTATTATTTAAAGCCTGTGTGTCTCACTTTATATGGCTTTATTTGTTTATAGAACATGAAGTGTCCTGCACATCTGTTGCAGCTTATGGAGCCTGAAAAAAAGTTGTCCTTTTCCTTTTAGCTGCTGCACTGTTTCTTCAGTAACAGTAAATCACAATCAACAAATATCTGCCTGTGCCATAGACTATTTCTGACAACTGTGTGTATCTGAGTGTGGCTTTTAAGTATGTTTTAGAAAGATCTGTGGGTATTTAGTTCTATACATTGTGAGTACACACCTCAGAGTATGTGTTCAGTGCTTTTTCAAATGTGTGACGGAGCAGCTCAGGAGAATACTGTTAAGCAGAATCTGTATCAGAAGAGAAGCTCAGTGCTTGTACTTTCTCACAAGGAGTCCTCTGTAGATTTACCGGTAACACTTCACAATAATGGTACAAATCATATACTTAACTAATGCTTAACTCATGATGAAATAATGCATTATGTAATGCATGAGCTATCATTAATTACTGCTGTTCATCCTGAACTAATGATGATCTCAATGTGGATTTAGGTGATTACTTCACACTTAATAGATCATAAATTGATGAACATTAGTTCATTGTTAATTCATTGACATGTCAACAAATTTCCCAGTTTACAGCAAAATGTATTATTTGCTACTGAGGCTGCCACACAGCTTCAATTATCATTACTTAACCATGTTGGCTTCTGACATTTGCTCCTAAAAGTAGTCTCATGGTTATATTCATGTCTAAATGATTAGCTAATGATGTTTTCACCATAAGTTCAACTCTACTCATTAAAATTTCATTATTACCTGTACATGACTTCAAGATAAATGTGTATGCTCAAGTCACATTGATTTTCAACATTAAGTAACAAGTAGTTCATGTCTGAGTTACAGGTAAGTGTTTAAACAAGTTGTGCCCCTTTAAAAAAAACGTATGAAAAATAAACTTGGATCCAAACTGTAAGAGCGGCACTGACTTTAAAAGCCCTCTTCTGGCTGCGGAGACCAAGTGTGTAGTTGACGCGTGCTTTCGACAAATACAGCAGATACTTGACTTGTTTCCAT
>JAOXYM010000003.1:14208487-14222030 GCA_028567055.1 Leptatherina wallacei | reverse complement strand
TCAATCAATCAATCAATCAATCAATCAATCAATCAATCAATCAATCAATCAATCAATCAATCAATCAATCAATCGAAAAGGACCCATATCTGATCCATAGCACAGAAAACTACAGAATAGAAAAAAATGAAATAAAAAAAATGAAAAAATAGACATAGTCCATCATATTGTACTCACCTTTCTACCCAGCTTTTGTAATGTGGTATGTCCTTGGCATATAGTAGTTTGGTGGAGGGCGAGTCTTTGCCCAAACGATGTTCTGATGTTGAACAAGAGTCCATAAAGGTTTGCGCCACCACTGACAGACAAGCATCCGTGATACTGCTTTTATGGATGTCAAATACAAACTGGGGATTCTTGATCACATTTACCCAGAAACGTAGAGGAAGGCTGAAAATATGGATAAAATATGAATAGAAACAAAGTGAATCTGGAAAATATATTTGCTTCACAAGTACAAAATGTTTCTTTTGAGTTTGTTTTTGACTAGTCCATTGTTTGATTTTGTTTATGAGAACAAAATGGTTAGAAGAGTGTTAAACTATCAAACATTAAATTAACATCATCAAAGAGCATTGTAAAACTTTTGAAACTGGTAGAAAAACTGAAGCATGAGATAATACAGTAAAAACTAGCAAATGTAGCATGTCCAAAATGATGATGGTAGTAAAAGGAAACAAGTAAATCAAGTATGCATAGAATTAGAGCTTTTGAGTGCTTTTAAAAGCAAATAGTGTTGACAGGTCACTTGACTGTTACCTCTCAAGTCTTGCTTTAATATGTTGCATTTAAAGAACTATCACAAGACTTATTGTCTGACCTAACCCAGCTGGCACTAGATTAAATTAACACTGATCCCAACATCCAGCCTAGAACAAATGTTAAACTTTTGTTTTTTAATACCATGTCTTCAAATCAATAAAGTTCTAGTATCTAAAGGTTTGTGAGGGGACAGTATTATCATACCACACAACTTCATGTTGGTGTTGTCCGTAAAATACCAGCTCAGATATTTGGAAGTAATTTGTAAACAAATCTCAAGAGAGACACTTCAAACACGTCTCTCTGGGAAAATTCTTCAAAATTGCAAGCATGTTCAAATTGGGGGTTATTTTCTTCACATAAAAGTTTGGTGTAACTGACAGTCAGAAATGATTAGTTTTCTCACCAGTTGCTTTTCCATGTGTGGCGAACATCCATGTCATTGATGCCATGTCTGTCAGCCTGTTCATCGAGGAAGTCGAACATGTATTTAATTGCAAGAGGCAGGGCAGTGCCCCGACACACAGTGCTGAATAGAGTCTCAAACAGGTCGTCCACAAACTTCTGAAGCGTACCCTGTAGAATAGATTAATACTAAAAGTGTAACTTGGACCTGTATGTGCCATTCAGTCCACTGCAGTAAATGGAACAAACTTTATATATAATGTGGCACCTTTGTTGCTAGTAGCCTTGTGAGATAGATCTCAGACACCATCTTGCTCCCACGCTCCCCCTCTTTCTGGTCCCCGTGGTCATGGTTCTTGACCAAATGCCAAACTTTGACACCACTCTCCAGGTCAGGGGTCAACATAGGTACGCGGGAGTGGGGGCTGTCAGGGCTGGTGGGGGTGGAGCGGAAGGGTACATCCATGCCTACGGTTGTCAAATATGATATACCTTAAAAAACATATTTCAAAATGTCACAAATACATTTTTTATGTGTATAAAATCAAATGAAAGGAAATAATTTGTTTCACTGTTCAAAATATAAGGTTGACTGCCTCCAATGTTATCTGCAGCCCAGCAGGTAGAGTATGTGTGTTTGGACTACATTATATTGGTTGTCATAGTAATAATATACATCTGTATTTACTAAAAGGCATGCTTTTTTAGCTAAGCTGTCATGCTCATGTCCTGCCACTGCTCATGTTTTATGTATTTAGCTTTTCAAGTTTGAGAATGTGACCTGACAAAAATGTGTTGTATTTTTTAAGACTTCGTTTAAAATGTAATGCAAAACACCACCATGGACTGCAGTTTCTGAAATGTTCTTTATTTAAAACAAAGGTTACCTGACTGAATTATTTGCCTCTCTATGTAATAGTAACTTAAAAAAAAAACTAGAAACATTCAGAGAGCGCAGACCTCTGCCAAACCAATTATTTGCCAATAATTGTGGGCATTATTTTTGAGTTGGAAGCTCTAGCTAATGACAAAATTATCTCCCCATGGTAAAGAATCCTTTAAAAAATTGGCAGAGGTAACAAACATATAACATAATAAACCTGTTGTATATTTTCCATCTATGATATCTTACTGTCTTTGTTTAATGTGCCATGTAACATTGTGTATTATTGTGCTTTATTGACTGGGACATGATAGTAACACGCTCCCATGAGCTGGATTTTTATTCTTTTGTATTTCTCAAACAGTACTGACCATATCTGCTGATGCTGCGTGGGAAGCTGGCTGAGGAAGGAATGATGAAAGAGGACATCTGTTTGGGCACCAAGGCCACCACACAGCGCTCTGACACCTGAAAAATAAAGGTACAGCCTTGTGAATGTTTGCCATGCAGCTGTTGATCAACAGTAATGATTGCCGCAATTTAAGATCTTGTTTGAGACAGAAAAACAAGGACCAGAAATTTGTTGTTATGACTAAAGGATTTTGAATATCTACTAAGCGTGTAGTGTCATGGTCTCTGTTTTTTGTTGAGTAGTTTTGGTTGTTTTACTGTTATAAGTTTTTCATTGTCTGTCCTGCCTGGTTTCCTGTTTTGTTTTGTAGTTTTTCCCCTTGCGTATTACATTCAGTTTTACTTCCTGCTCATTAGCACACCTAGTTTAATTTGCTTCACCTTCTCGTTAGTTTTCCCCAGTGTGTGTGTGTGTGTGTGTGTGTGTATATATATATATACATAAATATATATATATATATATACATATATATATACAGTCGTGCAAACATTTATTCATACACTTCCATTAAAGAAAAGGCAAAATTCAAGATAGTCACTCAAATAACTGGAGACTTGAAAAAAGTAATAACAAAATATTAGCTTATGAGTGATGTAATGTATATTAGTTTAGCATATTTTTTGCTCTTTTTTATAAATATTTCTATTGAACCACATTTAAAAAACAATGTCATGATTTTCATTAAATTTTTATTTATTTTTACTTTTATCAATTTCAGCTTATTTCAGTGACAGCTGTATTTTTTCCTTCTGTAATGGAAGGGTATGAATCATTTTGTGCACAACTGTATACCCCTTGGTTTCCTTTTCTTTGCCAGGATGTTATAGTGTTTCGCCCAGTGTCCTTTGTAAGTACTTTGTTCTGTTTACAGAACCTTAGTTTCCTGCATCAGTCTGCCTTTTGCCAGCATGCATTTGGGTTCACATATCCAGGCACCATGACATATAGACTGACCTTAAATTCATGCAGTTTTCAGTAAAACCAACCACCATTTGCTTAAAAAACCAAAGATGTAATTTCTGAGAATGAACTAAAATTAAACATCAAATTAAAACCAATAAAACTTCTTTATTAAACAGTAAGATTTTATTAAACAGTAAGATTTTACTTAAACTAAGGCACGATAGTTACAAAGACGAAAATAAATTGGCCATAGCATTTTGGTATAACTGAACTAAGTGAAGAATGCAGCTAATTTAATTATAACTATATAAATCAATCAAAAAAGTACTTGGAGTAAACACGCTATTACTGTCAATGAGAATAGATATGTTTTATCTGGTGTACCCATGTGTCAGTATGTGAGTGTGAAAGAGTGTATATTTAAGTGTATACTTATTCTTATTAAGTGTATATATATTTAAATTCTTTTTTTTTAAATTTTGGGGCAAAACTGATAATTAAGTGATTACTGTGACAGCTGTAAGGAAGCGTAAACTAGGATTAGGAAGGGGGGCAGGAATAAATACGTTTTCATTTCATCCTGCTTCTTTTCTGACTTTATAGTAACTGTAATTGTTTTGGTTATTTTGATCATTTGTTTTTTTTTTTGTTTGAAATGAATGAAAAAATACCAAAGAGATATGGAGTATGATAAATGCTGTAGCTGTTTTTGGCAGACGAAGCCTAGTCACCCACAGCACAAGCAAAATTCATGCCCTGCATAAGCTGCAAACATAGCTAATACTAGATCCAGCTTAACAAGAGAACAAATACTTATACATCTGGCAAACAGCTTAAAAAATGAAAGTGTGAAAGTGTTTATCTCCTTCACAGACACAAAAAAAAGAAGAGTGCCTCCCTCTTCTGTCAAGACGTACTCTATGGATTCTAGATCTTTTGTCCCTACTCGTCTGTATTTTGCAAATGTTTGAAATATGTTGTCTGTGAAGAGACCCAAGCTAATTCAGCTGACAAAGGAACAGGATGACTCATCTGAAGTCAACCTGTGTATTCACTTATAAGAGCTGGGGGGGTGAAGAAGACATAAACACACAAGTTCATGTTCGATTGACTAAATGTGCTTGTCAGCGTAAGGTTTAAAAACTGTTGACAGGAATGAGGTGAGTGATAAGAATTTGAACTAGTAATGGCTGTTCTTGCAAGCAGCAATGTGGATGTGTTCATGTAGAATGATTCAGAAGGATTGAACTGAAATGCACCTTAGCTGAAGATGGTGCTAAAAAAACACAATCTTTTTACTGTTAAAAATAACAGAATAATTCAAATTTCTTAAATAGTTGTAGAAGGTGTAAAGCCTTGTTATACTCAGCATATTTCAGCAGAGGCTCACCCTAAAATCCCCAGCTGAAGCCAATAAAAAATGTCATTAATAAAAAATCTCATATTGAAGGTGATGTGCTTTAGTGTTAGCACAATGGTACAGGTTGAAGAATGTGAAAAGTTTAACTTAAATTATTTGAAGCATCTAAAGTTGGTTTTGAATCATTTGCATAAATAATTATTAAGCTGAAGTCAATAGTAGAAATATTGTTTTTGAATGTGCTTAGATGGTGGAATGTTGAATACATTATTGTAAAATGCAGAGAAATTGATGTACGATGTTTGAAACTTCTTCTAATTAAACGACTTTGTCCTTTTAGTGCAGCATTCATCCACTTTCATACTGCAGCAAGGGGACTTTGCCAATTGCAGCACACAGCTGAGAGTGATGAGTGCAATCATGCAGTTCGCAGCAGTCTGAATGGTAACAGCAGCAATAATAAGTGCAGTACCAGCGTGAAGTTGTATCTCACTTGCTGGATTTGAACTTGAAATGGTTAATAATGAATAAATTATTTTAAAAGGCAGAAATATATATGCAAGTTTTCCCCTTTCCCCCTTATGGATAAAGGCAATATGTGTTGCTGCTCACTGGTACACAGTTTTCAGCTCATTATGTAAAAAATTGTCCAATCACTGCGCTGAATTTCTGCATTGTCCAATCCACACTTGACCTGAAGGGGGCTTTTCCAATCAAAGTGCTGGATGTAAACGTGTACAAAATGTAAATTAGTCAGTTAATATTTTGATAATTTGGGTTTTTTTTTAAATTGAAATTGCCAGTAAATTCAATTTACTGGCAACAAATCTAATGTGGCTGTTTTCGATTTTCTTGGTTTTGTATCATTGACTTGTATTTTGTGCCATTACATGAAAAGTCATGCTGTTTTAATATAATATGTTAAATTTTTAGTCATTTTCATAACCACTATCAATTATTCTCAGACATTTTAAGATAATCACAGATTTGTCCAAATGATAAACAGCTTTCACTGATAATTACTTGCAGCACAAGTGACAAGAAAATTCATGTTTGGTTGGTTATTTCTTCCCTTTTATAATACCAATAGCCCATGTGTTGTATATAGTTGGAAAGACTGATTACTCGCTTTACAATGAGTAAAACACAAATTTCCTACATTTTGTGCTATGCAAATATTTACCCACCTGGTAGTGCATGAGCGTGTTTAGTCTCTTCCAGTCGCCTTCTATCTTTGTTGTGATGTCCTCATCTTGCAAGACCACTCGAGCTGTTCTGCCTTGCCGCCACTCTGTAGGAAAAATACAATCAATTTTGAACAAGTGACCTTTTGTGTAATTTTATATCCCAATTGCCTCGCATATTTTGTCATACCTCATATGAATATCTATGTTTGCACTACCCTGAGGTCACGTTATCCTTGTGTATTATGTTTACGCTTTAAAATTATGCCAGTTGTCAAGTCTGACAACCAAGATTTCCTATAGAATGCTTCCTACCCTTAACAATTATAGATTATGATACTATGAGCAAAACACAAATGTTAGTGTCTTTGCTTAAGTTGGCCAAAGCAATGAAATGCATCCTCTCCAAATCCCTAACCTGTAAAAGCCCCTTAAGGTGTAAAACTACAAGCCCAAAGCAGTATCAGCCACTACAAACAAGGTGTCTTATTTACTCCCTTTGAAGGTGGTTGTCACCTGGATTTGTGCCACATCATTCAGTGTTGGATGACATGTGGTAGGTGTAAGCCTAAGTGTAGGTGTGCTGTCAGAAAGGTTTACTGTCCGTGTTGGAGTGTTGCTCTGATTGGGGCTGCAAACAGGTGGGGGGGCGGGCGGATGGAAGCGGATGTGGAGCTCTTTGTTTCATGTCAAACATCCTCAGTTGTCTGTGATAACTTCCCTGACATGGCTGCTTCCAGCTGAATATCTCCCAACTGTCAGTATTCCAGCAGGTTATGTGCCATTGCTGATTTTCATTCAGTTATTTATATCAGGATTGATGAGACAGATACTATTATGAAATGCGTTTTTCACAGCCTCACCCAGATCCATGTCTGTAGCTCGTGGTCGCTGTGAGTAAGGCATGTTCTTGTATACTGCATCCAGGATCTTCTCCTTTACCTGGGTAATGGTGTCACAGTTGAGCACCTTGACAGGGATTTCTGGGCTGTTTTCATTGTCGGGGTTCACACAGCTCAATGTCTGTAGATGAAGGAGATGGTAGTGGAAGAAAGAGTGAGAGAAGCAGAGAAAGGTGCTTATGTGGAGGTCCTGTCATTACCTGCTCCCCACCTGTCCTGGTGGAGAGCCTCTTGGCTTGAAATGTAATTTCACACGTAGAGGATGTGGCTGTGCAGCTCTAGCAGAAGCATTAAACAAGTAATGAGACACAGCCTCTCTCACTACCCGAGATGGCGATCAGAGACGTGTCATCCTGTCACTGGTTGATGCTGCTGTGCAGCTAAAGCTGGAGGGGGGACTTTTTCTGCCAGAGGAACCCAACCAGCTCAATTTTAATAGAAATGTAAGAGAGGGGCATGTTGTGTATTTCTGTTGACTCTACCACATGGCTGTACTGATGAGCATACACCAAGCAGAATTTTGAAGACAGTTTTTAGAATGATATGTAACAGGTTGATTATGTGGAGCTACCTGCTCATTTTTTATTTCAGCTTTTTGCATAGTCAGACCAGGACAAAAAGACATGAATGCTTAACCCCTTCATTTGGAGGCTCTGTTATGCTTTGAAGGACAAATAAAGTAAATAAAATGGTTTTGAGCAATCATTTTTATACTGCAATGAAACATTTCTGATCTGAAGGGATCAACCATAGGGCACACACACAAAAAAAAGTTTAATCACTATGAGAACAATGTTAATCATTTGCAAAGGTGGCTAAATCTGAATTTAAAGTCTAACTAAAGGAAATTCAGAGATTTTAGTGGAAAGAAGTTATATATGTTAAAAAAGTATAAGCTTAAAACATGTTGGAAATAAGTTGTGGATTTGGACTGTTGATTTGGTTTTTCATCAGTTTTCATCTCAAGGTTTTTTTAGGGAAGATCTAAAATCACATCTGAAAAAATTATTCCATGGTGCATTGAAGTTATCAATAAGGTCAGCAAAGTGACCCCACTCCTAACTTTTAACATTAGAAATAGGCCTGATATGATACATACATAAGCCTCGAAGTAGCAACTTGCTTGCTAGCTGTTGCTAGCATTCTCCAGATCTATCCACCACCATAGATCTGGCAACACACCAGCTTGGAAGCAAGTGTCAGCATTGTTCAGCTCAAAGAATCAGATTTAGTCTTGGTGCAGTGAAGGGTCATATTAACCATCTTGAATCTGAACTGTTTGTGCGCCTACTGGAGCAACACACTGAATTCCTTTTGTGACGAGCCAACACTGCTCTGCAGAGGCTTCAGGGCTGTGCAACTTCTCAGAGAACCAAAGTTTCAGGTGGATGATCAGTGGATTAAGTTTCTACAGAGCTGCAGTGGAGGAGAGTTCAGGATCACCCCCTAGTCGTGTTTTATTTTTCACCTTGTAATTATAGAAACTTTTACTGGAGACAGCTGGAATTAACAGGTCTACACACTGCTGCAGCTAGGACCATATCCACCAGGGGAATGTGAGCAAGTTGCACAACAATGATGATCATTCAGTCCACAGTTGAAAAGTGAAAAGTGCCTTCTGTATTTGTGATTTCACATCTAAGCAGTTTACTTCTACTAAAATGTAAGTCGCTTTGGAGAAAAGTGTCTGCTAAATGACTGTAGAATAGAATAGAATTAAATGAGCTCCACTCTGTTTGCCTTGTATTGCAATAAATTTTAGTTGATGTGAGATATCTTTATAAGATGTCTTCAATAGACCTGGCCCCAGCTTATCTGACAGATCACTGCTCATTTTCCTCTGATTTTGAGGCCTATTTTTTATTTACTTGATTATTTTAATCATTCGTGTTTGGCTAATTAATAACACATTTGTTTGTGATGTGACAAACTCAGAGTCGGTCTACATTAATTTTTGCTTGACTCAGACTTTAAAAGAACAACTTGATGTGTTAATCAAAACACCAAATGAGGGAATATCTTTTGGGAAATTGTTGTTTTGTTCATTTTACATAACATGAAGAATCAGCAGGAAGATAGAAGAGTGTATTGAAGCTGTTTAAGCAGATGGATGCCCAACAGTTTACTAAGATACTTTAAGACTTTTATGTGGGGTTTCCTTTGAATTTGTCAGTATTTGTATCTTTTCTGGGAATTAAACCTCAGTTGTGGCAATGTGTGTGTACGTGTGAGTTTATGGTCTGAAGGTAAATGTATAAACTGAGGTAAGAGAGGAAACATGGCAGTTTACTGACTCAGCGAAGCAGCAACATGAATTAGAAAGTACAAAGACCACAGCAAACAGAATTTTGTGTTTTAAATAGATCAAACAAACATACTGAAGTTTATGCAAATGAAAATTAAGCCAGAGACACGTAAAGTTAAATTATCTACATTTGGTTTTAAAGTAAATTTGTTTAGATCTTGATTAAATGGGAATGTTATTCCTAAATTCATACCCAGCCTGGGAATATACCACAGCTCTGTGAATCTGTCATAAGAAGGCCAAATTGCATATAAACAAAATGTATCATTTTTTTCTCCTTATAAATTCCTTTGTGACTCACCAATGTCTTGTATTCAATCTGCTGGCGGATGAGTTTATCTTCACTGAGGGAATAGCGTGCCTCTCCGGTGATAGAGTCTATGGGCCCCTTCTCCATTTGCTGTTTGATGGCACAGAACAGCATGAAGAGAGGCTCACCAGCACACTCCTATTTTTTTGGAAAGGAACCCAGAGATTGGATTGAAAAGGGGGGGAAAGAAAGACACAGAAAAGAAGTGAAGGGAAGGAAAGAGATCTACATTTGTCAACAGACACTATGAGATTTGGTAACTGGAGCATGAGACATTAAATAGAATGGAGCATTTATATCCCAAACTGGAGATATGTTTGACCTCACAGGTAACCATTATCCCTCCATGGTGTACATAAAACACATCAATATTAGGCTGTTAAAATCATAGCCACAATACAAGCATACGCAGTCTATTTAAAAATCAATGCAAATCATTTTAAGGGGCAGCGCCATACTACATCACACTGACACCTGTAGAAATAAGGAGGGAGAAAGGCTTCTTTTTACCTTGAGAAATTTGTGGAGCAAAAAGGCAAACCAATTTGTCAGCATCTTTTCTGCCACAGACTCTGTTCTGCAAGACAATGGGTGGAAAAATCACACTTGTTTGTTATCAAGAGAGATCCCACAGAGAGCCAGAGTGTTCAGATTATTCTTCATGGTTTTCGACCTCTAAGAGCCTGACAGAACTGAAACCAAAAGATGTGACATCACAAGTTACAAGACAAAGTATTCTCACTCAGCCCCTTGGTCTCAAAGGATACACACTTGACTAAACTGTAAGGTAAGTGCTGTTAGTGCACAATATATTTGGGGCATAACATAATTGTGCAGACAAAACTTGGCTTCTTCAGATCTCTCACTCTGCTTCTTCTTTGCTGTGTCTGTTCTAAGCCACTATACCTGAGTTCAAAGGGAAGGATTTAATGATTTGCTGTGAGTATAATGTCTGAATACTCTATAAAATCAGGTACAAGTAGCTTTAAAGTTAAATCTTATCTAAAGCCTGCAGCATTATAGACATGCTCTCTTTCTCCATAACCTTCTGTCTCTTCACTTCTTTTTTGTCCTTCCCTGCATTTTAGCCTTAACCTGTATTGACTCCTGTTTACGGGAACCTATTAAACTTTTGAATGGTTTCGCAAGAGCAGCATGTTTGTGTTAACAAGTTCTTGTTCTACCAGCTCCCAAGTGAACTCATCCTTATATTTAATGAGTTGGCTTCATATTGAGAGAGACCTCTTTTTCTCCTCCAAAAACTAAAAGAAATAAATAAGTCAAAGAAAAAAAAAAACTCATGAAAGATTCAGCAGGCTGGTCTCAGCTCTGGGAAAACAATCGGCAGATAACCAGAGGTGGAGGAAAGGGGGAAAGAAGCAAGAGAAAGGAGGAGAGGAGAGGAGAGGTGACGAGGGAAGAAACGTGAGCTACAGCTGAATGTTTCATGAGGGGCACGGGGAAGATAAGTCAGACTGACAACAACTCTGCCGCCGCTGCACTCACTCTTCCCCATTAGATTCTCTTCCGCTGTCAGTCCCTCCCACTCTCTATCACTTTTAACACTCCTGTCTTTCACTTGTCTGCTCAGTCACCCTGTTCTTCAGACTAGTAACCAATGTTTCACGTGGTTGCACAAAACCAAGCTGTGAGAGGCGGGCTTTCTTCCAATGGCCTAGTTACTCAGCCATCAGTAGTGTGGTAACTGGGCTGGAAAGAACAAAGCACGGAGGAATTATCTATGCCAAAAGATAAACACTGCTGATCAGAACTGGTAGATTTTGTTGGGAGAAATGTTCTCTAGTTTAAATTCCTGCACCACAGATGAAAATATGTTCAGTGTTGCAATTAAACAAGGTAGTGTTATAGCAGTGCTATAAACCGTTCCTAAATTGTAAGACTTTTCAATTTTTTCTTCCTCTTTTCTGAAAATACAGCTGATACATGACTATTGCATTACCATAACATGTCATTCTGTGTCATGTTGATTTTTTTTAAACGAGAACAAACTAACACACGCTATTTGTCAATAGAAAACATAATCACAGTATTTTACTTAAATAATTGCCCGACACTTTAATTTAAAAATGTATCAGCAGCTTTCTGCAAGGCAACTTTTAGTGACATTGATTTATACCTGCGGAGGAGTAGTTTGGGGTGGTTTTTGCTCTCCAGGTTACGCTCTATAAGGTCTGAGAGCAGGTGTTTGAGGATGTCAGTGGCGTACTCTAGCCGCCCTTGCAGAGCAGTCATGATGAGTGAAGCGACGTAGCCGCGGTCACGCATGGAGAACGAGCGCTGCATCTCCAGCGTACGGATGAATGTCAGCAGGAAAACCTTGTTATTCACCAGCTGAGCAAACTGCTTCAAGGCTTTCTCCACATTCATCTGTCCACTCCCCGGCACCTACATGCATCATGCGTTTTTGCACACAAACAAAGATGCACACGGTTATTAAATAGTAATTGCTCAAGGATGATTCATATTAGATGAAAATCTGAATTAGATATACACAACAATTCTCACCCACCACCTCTAAAAGCAAAATGCAAAACAGAAAAACTCATGTGGCTACAGGTTTGTAGGAAGCTAAGCTAAAAGCCAAAACTCGTCTGTCCACATCATGAAAATACGTTTCTTTTAATTTTTAAGAAAATCTATAAATCATCCTTAATGTTTCTCATCTAATGAAGGGTTTTTCTCTGATGAAAAGGAAATGCAATCAGAGGTTTTATTTTAGAGATCTTTAACACATGGGATTGTGTGCACTGTAATGGTTGATTAGACCAACCATAATTTGTAACATCATCCAATTTTGACCTTGAAAAAGTCTTTCCACTAAGAATTGAAGTGCCTGTGGATTTGCCATCAGATTTGATTAAATAATTACTATTATAAAGTGACAAAATCACCTAGAAGAGAATAAGAATTTTCAGAAAATGCCCATCGCTCAGAACACAAAATGGTAGTAAACTTCTAGTACCGCCTACTCATGCATTACTCAGCTTGTGTAGTGATCATCAAACCAAGTGGCTACAAACTACAGTCAATAAAGTACAATATGTTCATACTGCTCTGTTCGACAGAAGTTTGATAGCTCCTGCAATAACAGTTAAGTTTGGATTATTTGATGCTTGAGGACAAAATAGTGAAAAATATGAGTGCTGCAGCTCTGCTTCAAAGGCTCCTCACCTCCAGCTCTCTCAGCACAGGGTGGTCATCGATGCCAGGAAAGAGAACCCTCATGGCATAAGTGCGATAGTCCAAGAAGGGGATGCCAGCTCTGTCCAGATCACTGGTTAATTCGTTGATGTCCGTCTGTAACTCTGCAAAAGCTGTACATGCCAGAAGCATGTTAAATATTCTGGCAAACACTGGGGCCCAAATTTACTCTTGCTTAGTAAGCACCTGCTGCAAACTCTGTTTTGTCTTTAGATACTGTCAGTATGTCCTAAAGAAGTGCATAGTGAGTGTCTAAAATGTATACTTCCCAGGTCAGTAAATCAAAGCCTATGTTACATCAAACTTTTTAATGATTTATCATGTCATCAAATCATACCAAGACTGGTTTATAAATGGCAAAATGTTGAAAAAGAGCAATCACTGGACTTCAGAAGTCCAGTAGAATTTTATAACATTGAGTGACATCCATGACTGACAGCAAGCAACTGAACTCCCCATCTCATCCTCCCCTTCCAAGCATGTAGATGTGAGAAACCCTAAGGTATGTAAAGCCTACTTTCTAATCAGTGTATGGTTTGTCCCTTCTAGGCTTCTGTAATAAAATGGCAGCACAACATAAGCATATCATATTGCATGTCAACAGAGCCCCCCCTAAATGTCACAAGCAGAAACTTTAGACTCTTGTGAAAACTTAACATCTTTGTATTCTCAGGGATATTTAAAATTAAATGTCAACCTGGGAACGGGAGATTTAGGCCGAATTTCAATTCTCCCCCTTAGCCCTACCCCTCAGCCCTTAGCCCTACCCCTTCGCCTTTAAACAAGTGTGGAGGCAAAGGGCAATGTTTTCAGCCCTATGAATTGAGACACCCCTCTCTCCGTATATTGTTATACTCCTATATATTGCTCGTGGCTCCCTGTTTACAAGACACGT